>WNWU01000065.1:3452543-3463294 GCA_012654045.1 Ptyas mucosa | reverse complement strand
ATGGAATGGAATGGAATGGAATGGAATGGAATGGAATGGAATGGAATGGAATAGAATACAATAGAACAAAGAAAATATGGAATGGAATGGAATGGAATGGAATGGAATGGAATGGAATGGAATGGAATAGAATAGAATAGAATAGAATAGAATAGAATAGAATAGAATAGAATAGAATAGAATAGAATAGAATAGAATAGAATAGAATAGAATAGAATAGAATAGAATAGAATAGAATAGCAGAGTTGGAAGGGACCTTGGAGGTCTTCTAGTCCAACCCCCTATTCAGGCAGGAAACCCTATACCATTTCAGACAAAGGCAGAATGTGGCAGAGACATCTTGTGGCGTCTGTGATTAATGCATTAATAAATCCCCATCCCAAGGATTTAATTTGCTTCACGTTAGGAGAAGCTGAGTCAAAGAGACTGAAATTCTCCCCCAAATGTCCAGCAAACCCATAAAGCCACTGATGGACAGCCAATGGAGGGCCACCAATCCACCTTAACCCGATGGATTGCAAGGTTTGGAAAATGTAATCCATCATGTAAATGAAATGACAGGAGAGGCCAGACATTAATTAGCATCCGAATTAAAGCTTTCCAAGGTAGGGTCACAACTCTCTTTGTTTGGGTATTTAAATCACTGGCCACAGGCTTCCTGCCTTGCTCTGCAGGATGTTCCATCCTCCTGCTTTGCATTAATTGCCTTCATTTTTCATGTGTAGCATTTGAGTCAATGTCAGGTGGGTGGGTTTTTTTTTTAAAAAAAATATCCCCCCAAATTACAAATCGGGCTGGCTAAAAATAAAACATGATTAATGCCCCACGATCCTCCTTCCACAGAATAAGCTGCATGAAGAAGGGTTCAACTGAAACATATCATAAGAGTTGAGGAAGCTACCAAGCAGCATCCTTCAACGTCTACGGTAAGGTGGATGCTTGGATGGATGGATGGATGGATGGACATACTGTGCTATGGAGATTCCCAGTCATCCAGGTCATGGATGTCCCAAAGATCCTCGTTCAAAAGGCAACTGGATTTTGTTTCTCCAGCCCAGTTGCCTTTTGAAAAAGCATCTTTGGGTCAGGGGTGAAATCCAATTTTTTTTTACTACTGGTTCTGTGTGCGTGGCTTGGAGTGGCAGGGGAAGGATACTGCAAAATCCCCATTCCCTCCCCACTCAAGGGGAAGGTTACTGCAAAATCCCCATTCCCTCCCCACTCCTGGTAGAAGGATATTGCAAAATCTCCATTCCCACCCCACTTTGGGGCCAGCCAGAAGTAGTATTTGCTGGTTCTCCAAACTACTCAAAATTTCCGCTACTGGTTCTCTGAACTGCTCAAAATTTCTGCTACTGGTTCTCCAGAACCTGTCAGAACCTGCTGGATTTCTCCCCTGCTTTGGGTGCTAAGCAATGGGATGGGATGGGAGGGGAGGGGAGGGGAGAGGAGAGGAGGGGAGGGGAAAGAAGAGAAGAGAAGGGAAGGGAAGGGAAGGGAAGGGAAGGGAAGGGAAGGGAAGAGAAGAGTTGAGTTGAGTTGAGTTGAGTTGAGTTGGAAGGGACCTTGGAGGTCTTCTAGTCCAACCCCCTGCTTGGGCAGGAAACCCTACACCACTTCAGACAAATGGTTGTCCAATCTCTTCTTTAAAACTTCCAGTGTCGGAGCATTTACAATTTCTGGAGGCAACTGGTTCCACTGATTAATTGTTATGTTTATTTAACTAGGGTCAACCATGATGGACTGACTTTGCCCAACCCTAAGAAGGCACCGATGATGAGCTCCATGCAACATGTCAAGCCAAGTCAAACCTATCACATAACACTTTCTTCTGGATAGAGAACATTGTGTGATGGTTATGGAGTTGAACTAGTACTAGAGAGGCCCAGAGTACTGCTTTTTCCAAGAGTCTATAGTACTAATACAAATTCCACTTAACAACACATTGCATGTGAGTTTTTGAAGAGAGACAAACCATAACTTCTCAATTTCATTGTCATTATAATTTATAGTGATATAATAACATGTGATGGTCCCTATCAGTTCACTGTGCAGGAGGATTTTCACTTTTAAAGCACCCAAGGCGTATTTAAAGAAAATCAATGGATAAATGTAACTCTTTTCTATGAGCAATTCAATTTTTGCAAACACAAAGTGCCTGGTATATATGTGATAAGTTTCCCATTCTCACCAAATTAACACATTAAATAAAGATGTAAGCGTTACTTAAACATGTACTTCAAAAGTATGGTTTTTTTAAAAAAAAAATCCACCCAGTATTAGTCGAAATGAAATGTAAAAAGGGATGCAGATATGCAATCTAAATTTCCATCTCCCTGCACTAACAGGAATAAAGAACTGGAATGCACGTTATTCAAAACACTGGTCTCTTAAAAGAGAAGGCTTTGCATGAAGACATTGCTAGCCTGGTGATTTTATAAAGGCGGGTAAAAAGGATATTTTCTGACCGCCAATGATTTCAGCTTAGGTCAAAAAGTGAGAAATTGCCTGCAAGGGTTTTTTTCCCCTCTGTATTTGACAAAGTCCTGCTGAACTGCCTAACAAAGAATGAAGGAGAAGGAGAGCCAGCAACTGCAGTAGCCTTCTGAGATATTGATCGGAAGATAAAGACATCATTCACAAAAGAAGAAAGAAAACTGAGAAGGATAATCACAAGCGCAACTATGAACGGCAACAATTCGGTTGTTCTTACACTGATTTGTCTGTTGTGCTCTATTTTTCCTTCCTGTGCGATATCTCTTAAGACCGCAGGGTAATTTCGGGGGGGGGGGAGACAGAGAAGAGAGTAAGGTATTCAAAAGGTAAGTTACAGAAATGGGGTCTAGGACAACTCGTTGCGACCAACTTGGGGACTGCAGCCAAGAAATTAAAAGACGCTTGCTCCTGGGGAGGAGAGCCATAGCAAATCTAGACAGCATACTAAAAAGCAGAGACATCACCCTGCCAACAAAAGTGCGTATAGTCAAGGCGATGGTTTTCCCAGTTGCAATGGATGGCTGTGAAAGTTGGACCATAAGAAAGGCTGAGCTCCAAAGAATTGAGGCCTTTGAACTCTGGTGCTGGAGAAGATTCCTGCGCATCCCTTGGACTGCAAGGCGATCCAACCGGTCAGTCCTAGAGGAGATCAACCCTGATTGCTCTTTAGAAGGCCAGAACCTGAAGAGGAAACTCAGATACTTTGGCCACCTAATGAGAAGGAAGGACTCTCTGGAGAAGAGCCTCATGCTGGGAAAGATTGAGGGCAAAAGAAGAAGGAGATGACAAAGAATGAGGTGGCGTGGGATTAAATGGACTCCAGGGGATGGTAGAGGACAGGAAGGCCTGGAGGAATGTTATCCATGGGGTTGCGATGGGTCAGACACGACTTCCCAACTAACTAACAACAACAAGATGGTCTTTCCTTTGGCACCACTGATTCCGTGTTGGTTGAGACTACTCAACGAGCATTCTGGCAAAAGATCTTCTTTCACGTTGCTGCCTTTTTCTGGACTTTTTCTGGACTGATAATCAACCACTACTCTGTCTATGGCATGGTATGTGGAAATGACCTTGGGAGACAGGAGGAAGAGCCGCAGATCGGACAATCGGCATGTAAAAAGGATGCTCAGGGCAGCAAAGGGGAGGGGAGTGCATGGGAAGTGTTTCAGAAAAACCCTCCCTAGTTTAAGGAGAGTAAAAGCAGAAGAGGGGAGAAATATTTTCAGCCTTGCACGATTCTGTTCGTGTTGCCTTATAACAATTCTAGAGTTAATATTCATAAGGGTGCTTCACCTCTAGACTACACTCCAAAAGAATATCAAGGGAGAGATATTTAATCTTGCCATGAAGATTGCTTTTGACTGATTAATACTTAAAATATAATGCTTAATAACTTTGGGGGGGGGGATTGTTTGTATGCCTCCAAGTCTGTTACGATGCCTGTCAATGTGCAATTTTCTTGGCAGAGTTTTTGAAAGTGGTTTGGCCTTGCCTTCTTCTATCTGGGCCTGAGAGAAAGTGTATGGCTCCATGACACCCAGCTGGTTTCCATGTCTAAAGCAAGACTAGAACTCACACCTCCTGGTTTCTAATCCCATGCCTTTGAGCCTTACAGCTAAGACTCTCCCTGCCTTTTTAGCAGATACAATTCTCCCAATATTTTATTGTGTGGTTATTATTTCATTCCTGCACCGATCTGGTCAGTGGTGGGTTTCAAAATTTTTTACTACCGGTTCTGTGGGCGTGGCTTGGTGGGCGTGGTGTGGCTTGGTGGGTGTGGCTTGGTGGGCATGGCAGGGGAAGGATACTGTACAATTGTCAGCGCTCTAAATCCTTTTTGCTCCATCGCTGACATGAAGGGGAAAAAAAGTTTGGCAGTTTGAATTTTAGCAGCTTGGCTTCTCATCCAGTTTCTTCTGGCAGATAACGTCATCTAGGTGATGGAGGGAAGGGGGACATTCCTGTGATTTGAAGCAGCCGGGATGGATGACTGATTTGGAAGATGGCCAATGAGACACTGGGGGTTTGAGGAACAGAAAGGGAGGGGTTTGGGATCAAAGAGTCAGTTTCGGCTGCATTTGAGTTCAGGACAGATTGTTATTTTTTCAATAAATGGAAGATTTCATGAAAGACTTTGTGTTTGAGAATGAAATTTATTTGAGATAACGTCGGAACCTGACAACAATCTCCATTCCCTCCCCACTTCAGAGGAAGGTTACTGCAAAATCCCCATTCCCTCCCAATCAGCTGGGACTTGGGAGGCAGAGAATAGATGGGGGCGGGGCCAGTCAGAGGTGGTATTTACTGATTCTCTGAACTACTCAAAATTTCTGCTACCGGTTCTCCAGAATTAGTCAGAACCTGCTGAAACCCAACTCTGGATCTGGTTGTTAGAAAAATAATCCAGATTTTTCTTTTAACAGAGATACAAGTATTTCCTGAATCAGAGCCATCCTGGTTTGGACAATGAAAAATTAATAATAATAATTATGCAACTTAAATCTTCTCCACCCCTAATGTAGACATAATCCCATTTATTCTCATCCTCGTTTTCATCCCATCCTCATTCCCCCGTTTTGTTTTTAATTTCTCAGCAAGAATTACTTACATTTTGCTGACTGGATTGAATGGCTATAGCCCAGCCTGAATTGTGGATAGAAAGTTTTTTTTTCTTTTTTTCTGCATTCTTCCCCTGGCAAGTTTCATGTACAATGAAGAGAACATTTACGGTTAACTGGTAAATAAGTAAGAAGACGAAGAAGGGGAAAAAAAAAAACCCTCTCTACATTCTCTGTATTTATTTGCTGGAGGGTGCAAAGGAATATGCACCGTGGCCCTGCTTACATTTTTAAATAATCAAGGTGGGGAAAAGAGATTCTCACTTTTACTTAGGCAAAATATGATAATTTTGTTTCATTTTTCAGCCAGGGATTAGATGTACTTGGGTTACTGAAGAACCCCAAAGGCAACCTCTGTTCAACTAGGTTTGCATATTTGCTTCATTGATTTACATAACCAGGATCGGCTGCAGACAACTGCAAAATTACATTGTTCTTGGGGTAATAGCAGTATTTTTTTTAAAAAAAAAATTCTATAGTCCAATGGACAATAAGAAAAATATTGATGAGACTGCTTAAAAGTCTTAAATCTGCAGGCATTTCATCAATGAACCGTCTGTTATTTTTTTATCAGACTGCTCACTCTACCCACCAGATCCAAATCATTACATAGAACACATTTAGTTAATCAATCGACAAAGGAGAACACAATTTTTATTCGCTGAAGAAATGCACCCTTTCTCCAAACACAAGGCCTTTGAGAAGACTTCAATGGTGGTGCAGTGGTTAGAATGCAGTATTGCAGGCTACTTCTGCTGCCAGCAGTTCGGCAGTTCGATCCTGATTGGCTCAAGATTGACTCAGCCTTCCATCCTTCCAAGATCAGTAAAATGAGGGCCCAGATTGTTGGGGGCGATAGGCTGACTCTGTAAACCGCTTAGAGAGGGCCGTAAAAGCACCATAAAGCGGTATATAAGTCTAAGTGCTATTGCGATGAATTCTAATATTGAATATTTCTGAAAAACTCACCAGAAGAGGAACAGGAGCTGGTTTGCACCCAGGAGATTTTACTGAGGAAGAGAGGGACCTAGAGAGGACTCCCTCCCTTTAGTAGACACTCTGGGACAACCACAGCAAGCAATTGAGCGTACACTGTACACCCTAACCAATCTGGAGAATTTGATTTATGGTCCACACTTCTGGGTAAACTGTACTACAGGACCTTTATAATTTTCTACTTGATACCAAAACCCAATAAAGCTAGAAAGAAGTAATCACTAGAGAGTTTGGGCTCTTGCTTGATAGCACAAGCTTTCCATTTGATGAAACTTTTGCCCCCTGATGACAAGATTCTGACAACCATTTCAATATGCTGACACTTCCAATGAAGAGAAGAGACAAAGAAAAGACTCAAATAGACAACTAACTATCTAGCTTCTGGTGTGGCAGAAGATCTGCCATCCAGCTTCTATTTCTGCTTCTTAGCTAATGCATCCTTCTCTTTTGACAATGTCATCCTTCTCCTAGTCTTCTCTCTAACCCCACTAGGTCTTACATTGGCAAGAATGAGTCAGAAGCAATAGCTGTTTTCGTCCAAGTCACATGACTAACCTCAGTTACTTTTCCATTGAGGAAAAAATAGAGTTTGAGCTAATCTAGGATACCATCATGATGTTTGGTGCATGACGGTTGATGGTTATGATGCTACCTGGACACTTCTTGTGAGTTGTTCCTTGAAACTGGTCATAAACAAGTATAATTAAACAGTAAATACAGTCATACTGGATGTGACCGCTGCATTAAGAAGCAATGAATGTGTTCACTCTTATTTTTAGTGAATATAAAAAGGAATATAGCTTGACCTGGAAAGTTATTGGTTCCTGTTGGTGTCTCCAGTTTATTCTGTTTTCTACTTCAGTCCTCCATTTGCAAAATGGCAATAAGGTGACTAGCATTATGAGTTGTTATATGTGTCATTACCTTCACCTTCTGAAAACCTACTGTACTCATTACTTTCTGAGTGCAAGCTAGATAAATATTCATAAATATGGGAATGCAGATATAATTACTTAGAATAGAATAACAGAGTTGGAAGGGACCTTGGAGGTCTTCTAGTCCATCCCATTGCCCCAGCAGGAAACTCTATAGTACCTCAGACAAACAGTTATCCAATCTCTTCTTACAAACCTCCAGTGTTGGAGCATTCACAACTTCTGTTCCACTGATTAATTGTTCTAACTATCAGAAAATTTCTCCTTAGTTCTAGGTTGCATCTCTCCTTGATTAGTTTCCACCCATTGCTTCTTGTCCTGCCCTCAGGTGCTTTGGAGAATAACTTGACTCCCTCTTCTTTGTGGCAACCCCTGAGATATCAGAACACTGCTATCATGTCACCCCTAGTCCTTCTTTTCATTAAACTAGACACACCCAACTGTTCTTTATAAGTTTTAGCCTCCAGTCCCCCAATCATCTTTGTTGCTCTTCTCTGCACTCTTTCTAGAGTCTCAACATCTATTTTACATCGTGGTGACCAAAACTGGATGCAGTATTCCAAGTGTGACCTTACCAAGGTATTATAAAGTGGTATTAACACTTCACGTGATCTTGATTCTATCCCTCTGTTTATGCAGCCTAGAACTGTGTTGGCTTCTTTGGCAGCTGCAGCACACGGCTGGCTCCAATTTAAATGGTTGTTCACTAGGACTCCAAGATCCTTCTGACAGTTACTGTTTTGCTGTTCTTAATATAGGGCAACTGTTATTTCAATCACAGAGGTGCATAAGTGTACTAATAAGGGCTTGCTGGAGCCTCAAATGACCACAATCTTCAAAACATCTTTGATGGGACCTACAACCTCTGATCAGATCAATAGTTTAGTATGCTGAGGCTGACAATAAATGGCAATTCCATACTTTGTGTTCTCTCTAATGAGGATTGTTCCCGTCTCTTTTCATTTCTTAATCCCAGGCAACGAACAGCCGTTTCTCCTCCCTTCTCCCTCAAATTAATATCAATAACTGTGCTTTAATTATTGTTCCAGTTTCACTCCAGTGCAATTTGCTGGGTCATCACAAATGGCCTAATCAAATGTGGCTGAAACAGCATGTTCCTTCTCTGTGGGTAAAAATATCAAGTAAGAAGGAAGGAAGATTCAATTGCAGAGACCTTTGATGTGACCTGTGGCAAAAGACAAAGATTGGGGATAATGATTTTCAAAGACATTGAGGAACACAGTGAAGGCCTTGGTTACTCCTGTTTGGTAAACACCAGCTTAGCCCTGGAAAACACGGAGAGTGTGAGAAAGAAAATCAAGTTTGTTCCACCTTGATTCTTTTCCATATAAGAGGGTGGGGAAGATAATTTCTTCCATGATTCCAAGAGGCTAATAAAATCTCATGGTACACATGTTGTGCATTGACAATAAAGGTTTGAATTGAGTTGAATTGAGTTGAATGACAACCTACAACAATAGAAATTCGAGTAGTGCTTCTGGTGGTGTCTGTTTCCTAAAGCCAACATTTCTTATCTTTCAAACTGTTGGAAGGAAAATCCGTCTGGTTTCAGTTCCGAGTTGAGAGAAAGATGTTGGAAACAACATGGAAGCTGATTGGAAAGACGGTTTTAATGATGAACAGAACCAACAGCAGTCTTGGGTCAGCTGACCACTTGTTTTGATGAGTACATGGGTTTTTATAGGTTTCAGAGATGCTGCTGTGGGGGGGTTGTGCATTGTCTGAAATGCCCTTAATTAGGAGATTGTGCAACGTAGTGAGCTCTGTGTCTTCTGCTAAATGGTAGTGGGTTAATCCTATTATGTCCCGAAGGATCATGTCCTGATTTTAATCCCATCACCCTGGATCTGAAGGTCTTTTGTTTTGTAGATAGGCTGGCCCAGTCTTTCTTAATGGGCACAAAATATCTGCCTGTGTGTGTGTGTGTGTGTGTGTGTGTGTGTGTGTGTGTTTGTGTGTGCGTGCGCTATTAAGAAAGACTGAGCATGTTTCTCCATTTCTCCCCTTGGGGAAATATAATATTCTGCCTTTTTAATATTTCCCAAAAGATTTCATTCTTCTAGGAGTGGGGGCTTGCCACAAAACCATCCATGCCTATTTGAACTCTCAACTAGCTATCTCATTTTGATTCGGATTTCTTCTTTTAGTTCTTCCTAAAACATGATCCTTTTTTCCTTTTAAGGTCTTTTCGGCTGTTGTTTCTCTTGTTATTCTAATCCTGAAGGAACCTCTCCAATACACCCATCAGCTGTGAAACAGAGGATTTTTCTGGGTTTTCTTCACAGGGAATATCCACCACCCAACATGAATACAGAGATTGTTCATGGAATCAGTGATGTTTTCATTTTCCCCAAGCTAAGCAGGAAAGTACAGGATAGGAAAAACAAACTTTAGTAGCTACTAGCAACTACTTTACTAGTAATTTCATCACTAAACGAATTGTTGAAGGTTGACAACTACCCGTGTATAGCTGGCACAATTCCTGGATACTGCTAGAGATTTTCTTCATGTCTATATCTTCCTCATTCTGCTCAATACATCTACTTCTTATATCAACTTGAGAATGCAGAGAAGGAAGAAGATTCCATCAGTATGAAATCTTGGAGGCATTCTTCACAATGAGAATACTAGGCTGAGAAGACAGTTCGTCTAGAGCAGTGTTTCTCAACCTGGGCCATTTTTAGAAGGGTGGATCTCTACTCCCAGCATGGACTTCTACTCCCAGAATTCCCCAAGCTGGCTGGGGAATTCTGGGAGTGGAAGTCCATACCTCTTAAAATGGTTAAAGTTGAGAAACGTTGATCTAGGGCGGGGATGGGGGCAAACTTAAGGTCCGGGGTTCAGATCAGGCCTGCAAGGTGCCTGGAAACCTTTTCTGGCCCTGGAAACAGCGAAGGACTGGCGCGCAGTGCCTCTGCCGGTGAAAATGGAGCTTCATTTTCGCTAGCAAAGGGTTGCAGGAGCCCGTCGCAGCCAAAAACAGAGCTCCGGAGCCTGTTTTCACTGCCAGAGTGCTTGGGCCACCACTGGTGCCCCTGACACGAGTGATGTCGAGCTGGCCATGCCGCCTCTGGCCAAGCCTCCCCTGAGGTCAAACACAACCCTGATGTTCCCCTCAATGAAATCGAGTTTGACACCCCTGATCTAGGGCATTTCCCCCTCTGGAAGTTTACCCTCTCTGCGAGAAAGAGAAAAAGTTGAGCAAAATATCTTAGCATCCGTCTTGAAGGGTTTCCATGGTTTCAAAATATCACAGCTCTAAAACATTAGATTCCTAAACTTTCCAAGGAAATCAGATCTCCTTTGCAGGCGTTATGACTATAGAATTAAAGAAGACTTAAATAACGGGCCATACCACTGAAGTTTGGTTTCCCAGCCAACACTTGGTCTGGGGAATATTGGATTTCAAGGCATCGCATTGTTTAGAAATTAAGTGCGCCTTTTTATCAGAGGGCATGGGAACACAAGACACTGAACAAATTCACTTTGGAACCATTATTTTGGTAAAATAAGGATCTCTCCCCCCCTTTTTTTGAACAAACATAACAGAATGCAGACAGAAGATTCCAATATGAGGGGTCCTTGGTGCTCTCTGAGCTTCTTTTGTTTTTTTGCAGATGTTTCATTACCCAATCTAGGTAGCATCATCAGTGCTAGAAGTAACTGGTTTCATGGGGTGGGG
>WNWU01000065.1:3437217-3452533 GCA_012654045.1 Ptyas mucosa | reverse complement strand
GAGGTGGAGGAGGACGACTGTGGGGTCCTTGGTGCTCTCTGAGCTTCTCTTGTTTCCTTGCAGATGTTTCATTACCCAAACTAAGTAACATCATCACAGGGGCGAGTTCCAAATCCCAACGCTACCAGCTCGCTTGTGTGCAAGCATGCGCGTGCTCGCAAACTCACATGGCTCTTCTGCACATGTGCAAAGCTTCTGTGCATGCACAGAAACATCCGCCACTACCGGTTTGCCCAATCCGATGCGAACTGGCAGCAACCCACCACTGCATCATCAGTGCTAGAAGGGAGTAGGGTTTGTGGAATGATGGGGGAGGAGGAGGAGGAGGAGGGGGGGAGGAGGGGAGGAGGGGGAGGAGGAGGAGGACGACAACTGTGGGGTCCTTGGTGCTCTCTGAGCTTCCTTGTTTCCTTGCAGATGTTTCATTACCCAAACTAGGTAACATTATCAGTGCTAGTCAATTCTAATATGGGTGACTCGGATTGCACTATTCTTCATCAGCCGTATTCTAACCCCAAGAAATTGTTGTCTTAGAAGACAAGGAATTTGCAGAGATCAGTAGAAAACAGGAAAGTCACCTTAAGAATTAATCTTTGGGAGCTCCATATGTGGAGTTTAGCTCCAGCAACCAACAATATCCTTAAGAGTATATATATTTTACACCACACCAACTGGGGAATATAGAAAATTCGGGGAGTTTTGCACCGTTGCTTCAGTCCTAGAAATGACGTATAAGAAAGGCAGGGAGAGTAAATGTCAGAGCAGAGATTGTTCATCCCCTAGCAACTGCTCACAGTTGCAGAAAGCTTGAAAAACACACCTCAAAAACGGAAAATAATTAGTTTAGGAATCGGGAATGTGGATCACAGGAGGCACAAATTCAAGCGCAAAACATTTCCCCCCAAAATTAGCAAACCCTTCAGCACGTTTAAGGCTCAAGCATGTCTTACCTAATAGTCCATAGCTTACCTAAGGGAACTTCTTTTTTAAATCACTGCCAACTACAAGTTGTCCTCAACTTATAACCATTCATTTAATGACTGTTCAACATTACAACAGCACTGAAAAAAGTGACATGACCATTTTTCACACTTATAACCATTGCAACATCCTAGGGGCCATGTGATCAAAACTCAGATACTTGACAACTGACTCATATTTAGGACTGTGGGAGTGGCTTATTTTATGGGCGTGGTTTGATGGTCATGTGACAATTCTTTAGGATTTAGCAGAGGTACTGGTCTACCAGCCTTTCAACTGCTTGTAGAGCTGTACCGGTCTACCCATTTGTTCTTGGCGTGTCCTGGTCTACCCATTTATTTTTGGAGCATCCTGGTTTACTCATTTGTTTTTCGAGCATCCCAGTCTACCCATTTGTTTTTGGAGCGTCCTGGTATACCCATTTGTTTTTCAAGCGCACTGGTCTACCACCACACTGCCTTTTAACATTGATCAGCTGTAGGGCGGCCCTTTGAAGCCCCGCGGCAAGAGTTTAAACAATTTTTTTCCTTCCAGCCAATCAGCTGGGACTCGGGAGGCAGCGAAAAATTGGGGGCGGGGCCAAATAAAAGGTAAGAATAACGCGGTTAGATGGGCGGTAGGGCCCAGCTTCCGAACAAAGAGAACCGGTTCGGTGATGTCGTATTGTCACCGCTACCGGCTCCCGCCAAACCAGGCCGAACCAGGAGGAACCCACCACTGGCTCAAGTCTGATCATAAATCAAGGACTACCTCTATGTCTTCTTTTCATTGTAAGATGTTCTAGAGAAGGTTCTCCTAACCATCCTAGTTAAGAAAGCCTAATCCTCAAAATCCAGATTTTTCCAGTCTTTTTGAGTTTCTTCATCCATAAAAGCCCCTCACAAAACAGCAAATACCGTGTCCTTTTCAAACTTCCTTAATACCTGGATGAAACCTCTCAAGTGTACAAAACAGGGTTAAAGCTTCATGGACCATTTGGTCTCCATTTCTCATCCTGCCAAACTCACAATGCATCGTACATCAGCGCCAACGTTTTAATTTGACACCTGTCTTATTGAAACGAGTCTTTGGCTATCCACTTCATCCATACTACAAACATCGCAGTTCCAAACCAAAAAATCTGGGCCCAAATTCCAAAGTTCAATGCACCCAAGGAATAGCATATGTCTACATTTCATCCAACTTTAAATCAAGATCTTCCGCCGTGAGTCTGCGCTGCCAGAATGAAACAGATAATTGAATTCCAGCAACCACGTGGCTCAGGACGAAGGTCACAAGCTTATTATTCCCCAAGTCCATGTTGATATTCACAATAGCCAACCCTTCAAGTACACAAGCTTTGCAAGGCAGGGCAGAACGCTAAAGCCACAGCAAAGGTCAAAGTTTGCATGAATACAAAATTAAGAAACATTTCTTAAAAATTAAAAAGCTGTCACTCTACTGTATATTCAAGTAGAAACCACAGAGGGCCTCTTGGTACAAGGATAGTGAATTGTTAATACATTTCGAATGAGATAGGAACACTCAGACCGCAGTTGTATTTTTTGTGCATGTGAAAAAAAAAAAGAAAAGCACAAGAGAGAGAGAGAGAGAGAGATGAAAATAAGATTTCTTACAATTCAGAATCGGTTGGCCCACTGTGAATGCGGACGAATGTTCAATGTGAAAAACTTTTTGCTGAAATCCCGGAATGCATTCTAAATCCTTTGTGGATATAGGGAGCAGCACCTGGAAAAGCAAAGAAAGAGAGTTTTCATATCTGCTAGTTTCACCTTTGATGCCAGCTCTTGCAAATAGTAACATGGATGGAGTCGACCTTTGCGAGATTAGAAGTGGTTCCCAACCTTTTAAAATTTGCTCAGTATCCTATGCCTTGGGGGCATAGAAAGGCATTTGACATGAGCTGAAAGAGGAGAAGGACATTTTTTCTGTTGGGAAGGAGACAAATTATATCAATGAACATCTGTCAGGCGTGAAAGACCAGGTCCACATGTGAAAGTCCAATTAAACTGATTTATTGCTAACAGCCTATGCATAGGAATCTTCAAAACTAACGGTTAGCACCTGCTTGGAGTTAGATAAGGGTCAACAGAATTCCACAGAAGTTGTACTTAATCTGTTTGTGATTACTTAGGGAATTCTAGGCTGATTCCTCTTTTAACTCTGCCTCCAACTCTGCCACTCCTTTTCTAATAACATCTGAAGATATTCATCATCTTCTTTTAACGACCCCATAATCCCTTGCAGGGTGGAGTCTGGGCAACTGAACGGAGCTGACTGTTTACTGGCCGGATGCCCTTCTTGTTGCCAATATGGAGTTTTGTTCAGCAGATATATCCTCATTGTGCCCAGAGAGAGAAATACCTGCCTCTACCTAGGATCGAACTCACAGCCTCCTGATTGTGAGGCGAGAGCTCCACTTCTAGGCCATCGCACAACTGAAATAACATCTGAAGATATTCTACTGGCCAAAATATGCAAGAGAGATGTCTCCTTTGCCCACTACTGTTAGAGATGTTCAGAACCTATAACAATTTCCTAGAACATGAACTTTCAATTTGTGGACATATAGTTTTAACAACAGCAGGTGTGCCCAGAGTGGGAAAGGAATAATTTTCAGAGAAGGTCAAGCTGAGCTCCAAAGAATAATTGCAACTCAAACTCATCTTGGAAAGACAACCCAAATTAGTCAGTATAAGTTGCCAGCCCCTACCATCATCTGGTGGTTTCTTTCAATGATACTCCAAGCAAAATCACCCAACAGTCTTCTTGTGGTTCATTTGTGGTAAACGATACTAATAAAGCATGGTTGATCTCTCTCCTTTCCTTTCCCTGAGTTTACATCTAGAGCAGGGGTGAAATGCTACTGGTTTGGACCAGTGGTGAAATCCAAATTTTTTTACTACCGGTTCTGTGAGTGTGGCTTGGTGGGTGTGACTTGGTGGGGGTGGCAGGGGAAGGATACTGCAAAATCCCCATTCCCACCCTACTCTGGGGCCAGCCAGAGGTGGTAGTTGCCTGTTCTCCAAACTATTCAAAATTTCCGCTACCGGTTCTCCGAACTGCTCAAAATTTCCGCTACCAGTTCTCCAGAACCTGTCAGAACCTGCTGGATTTCACCCCTGGTTTGGAATGGTATGGGTTCTGGCAAATCTAAATCATGTGGAACAGCTGTTCCCCCTCCTCGCTGTTCTACTTACCTTAGGAAAGGCTTCTTAACCCTTCTTTTTCAGCGCTGCGCAGTAGCGGCTGCAGTGCACATGCACGCTTGAAGCACGCGTTTGGCACGCACCGCGCATGCATGCGTGCAGCGAATTGGTAGCAGACTTTGGAGGATTTCACCTCTGATCTAGAGACTATAGAAGCCTTTTCTGTCAATCTGATGAGGTAGCAAAGAAGGAAAGCAGAGACGGAGAGTGCTTAATGACAAGCTCAGACTTAGCAGATGGACACATTTCTCATCTTTAATGGCGCGTGACAAAATTTGTCCTTTTGTTCAAGTGATCAGCTTGAGAAAAGGAAAGAGTTCACAAGGTTTACTCCTTCCATAAAACGCTGGCTTAAGCTTGTAATGACTAATTTGGTTTCCTGTCCTACCCTGCAAATCATCACAACTCCATCCATAGCTACCAACCATATGTCCACATAACAATGTGGATGATACAATAGAAACTGAGGAGAAAAATGTAAAAAAAGCAGAGGAGGAGGAGAAAAAAAAATATTTTATTTGGATTTCAGCTTTGCATCATTGGAATGACCATTTGGAGTTCTGAAATAGAACTGGGATAGAAGTCTTAACCCTGGGAATGAAATTAGACACAAATCTGCAACATTGCAGAAGAAGAATATTGTATAATCCAATAAGCGATTAGCATCATCTGTGTTAGACCAGATAGAATGAAAATCAAACAGGTTAGGGAGATCCCACTCTAATATACTCATTAATAAATGAGGACCAAGGTGCAAAAGAATAACTAAATAAAATAAAATAAATAAATAATCCAGTTTCTAAATTTTGGTAATCTAGTCTTTTGCCCAATGCAATAACTCTAAAAAAAGTAAAGATTTCCCCTTTCCTGTCATGTCCAGTTCTAGGGCATAGTGCTCATCTCTGTTTCTTGACCAAGGGAGCCTGCATTGTCCGAAGACATTTCCATGGTCATGTGGCCAGCATGGCTATACACCAAAGCCGCAAGGAATGCTGTTACCTTCCCACCGAAGTGGTACCTACTTATCTACTTGCATTTGCATGCTTTCAAACTGCTAGGTGGGCAAGAGCTGGAGCAAGGAACAGGAGCTCACCCTGTCCAATGCCACTCAGGTCTCAAACCTTTCCAGCTGATGAGCTCAACATCTTTAACTGCCTACCACGAATCTCTGAGAACCTATTTTGACAGTGATCTGCTATAAACTCTCCAGGGCTGCTTTGAAATGAGATGAGTGGCAAATACACTTACTGTGTTTCTCTGAAACTAAGACCTCTCCAGATAATAAGCCCAATCGGGCTTTTCAGCACATGCATTAAAATAATCCCCCCTACCAACCACTTACACGCATGCGCAGGCGGTCCTGTCCTTCCCTCTGGTTGCTTGCCACGCAAACAACACAAGATGAGGAGGCAAGGCTGGGTGGGGCAGGGGGGTACATGCCTTCCCCACCCTGTTGTTTGCACCGGTCGAGCGACTGGCTGCTGCAGCCACAACGTGTCCTGCTGCCACCACCGCCTCATGGAGCAGGACTCTGCAAGGCTTGTGCCATTGCACGCTTGAATGGCAGCACTGTTGTGAGGTTCGACATACCAGCGCAGCTGCAAGAGCAGGATGCCAGCTGTGCCGGTATGATGAAGCTCGCAGTGGTGCTGCAGTTCGTGCATACAATAGCACAACAAGCTTTGCAGAGTCCTGCTCCATGAGGCAGCAGCGGCGGTGGGACACGTCAGGGCAGTGGAGGCTAGCCGCTCAGCCGATGCGAAGAACAGGGAGGAGAGACAGCGGTGATGACGGAACATCCAGTCCCACGCTTGCTGCCTCCTGTACCCCCAAAATAATAACAGCCCCCCCCCTTAATAAGGCCAAGCCCTTATTTCAGGGTTCAAAAGAAAATAAGACCCTTTCTTATTTTCGGGGAAATACGGTAATATATAAATAAGCAATTTGGCCAAAGTCAATACACTGTGAGTTCTCCATTGTTTCATTTTGTTTTCCAAGTTTTCCAAAGCATCAGACAGACATGTTTCGCTGTAGTGTTTAGCCCCCTTCAATTCATTTGCACCTTCTTTGGAGGCTTACACCAGCGGTGTGTTAATAAAACTGACAGGGGGGGAATGCAGGTGTGATTGTAAAACTCGCTCTGTAACGAATTATCCTTGTGTTTTTCTCACGCAGCTTTTTGTCAAGAAGATGAGATTCTCTACACATGGTAGAAAAAGCTCCACAAAAGGTGATTAATTAGCAATACATTTACCTAGGCTCAAGCGTGTGTGTGTGTGCGTGCGCATCAGGGGTGAAATGCTCCCGGTTCGGATCGGATCGCCCAATCCGGTAGTGATGGAGGCGGGTGGTTCGGAGAACCAGTAGCAAAAATTCCTGCCCACCCCCATGCCCAGCTGGTTTTTTTTTACTTTTAAAAGCATTTTTTTCTACAACCTCTTCAGCCAAAAAATGCTTTTAAAAGTAAAAAAAAAGCCTCTGATGATCGTGCGGCTCAGCTGGGATCGTCAGAGGCTTTTAAAAGCATTTTTTCTACAACCTCTAAAGCCTCTGACGATCCCAGCTGAGTTGCCTGATTGGCAGAGAGTTTTAAAAGCATCTTTTTGCAACCTCTTCGGCTGAAGAGGTTGTAGAAAAAAAATGCTTTTAAAAGTAAAAAAAAGAAAAAAAAGTTGGCCACGCCCACCCAGTCACAATAACACCCCCCCCTCCCCCCAAGTCATGCCCACAGAACCGGAAGTAACAAATTTTACATTTCACCACTGGTGCTCGTGCCCACTCGTTTGTATGTTCAAGGAGTGAAAACACAAGCTAAAAAAGGTGCTGGGGAAAACCAGTGCATCTGGAGGAAAGTTATCCTTTTAATTTAAATTTTGCACAGAGCCAGATGAATGTTGCTAAGGGTTCACAGCCGAGATCAAGGAAGGAAATAAACAGAGACAATAACTCACATATTTAGCTCAGCAACTAAACCTATCTTTCCTTCTCTCGGGAATAATTACAAGATGCTGGCCCAGCCTTCAGATGAAATGGAGGTTTTCCTGTTAGCCATGCAATTTCAAAAGCTTCCTTCTCCTCTCGATATTAAACTAGTTGTCATCCCCAACCACACACGGGGCTTTTTTTATGATTATTAATTATCTTTCTAAACCGCGAAGCGCCTCGTACATTCTCTTTCTGCCTTGTGGAGTGGGGAAAAAAAAAACTTTTATGAAAACTAAATGGCTACTTTATTAGAAGGAAAAGGGCTACTTGTCTCCTTTAAGTCTCGGTTTTGAAAAGTTTATGGTTGCAAAAAAGAAAGTACAAACTTGTCTTTTCAAAGAAGAGCGAAGAAACAATACTCTTAGATCTATAGCCATCTCTCTCTCGGTTGATTCAGCCCGCACAAGAGGTGAATGTAATGGAAGGCAATAAAACATCCTTTATTGCGGTTGTCCACACTCTGCCACCTTTCAAATATGCTGGAAGAGTAACTCTTCGAATTTCTAGCTAGGGTGAGTGGTTGAAAAGACGATGCTGGCTGTGGGATCTTGGGCGCGTCAAATCCAGCCTTGCTGGAAATTCTGGGTGGGGAGATGATTTTCTGTGCAGGTAGTCCATGACTTCGTTTAGTGACTGTCTGAAGTTACAACAACCCCCCTCCTGAAGATACTTAAGACCCAGATTCAAAGTTCTGATGGGCTTCTTTAACAATTCATCAGCGAAACAACTTGCCTCCAGAAATTGTAAGTGCTCCAACACCGGAGGTGTTTAAGAAAGGATTGGACAACCATTTCTCTGAAATGGTATAAGGCCGTGATGGCAAACCTATGCCACGTGTGCCACAGCTGACATGCAGAGTCCTCTCTGTGGGCACGTGAGCCGTCATCCAGCTCAGCTCCACTGCGCATGCGTGCATGCACCTCCTGCCAGCCAGCTGAAAAAGGACCTTATACCTGTGATGGCGAACCTATGGCACGCGTGCCCAAAGTGGCACACAGAACCATGTTACCTGGCAGGTGCGGTGGTGCCTGTTCATCTTCCGGGTTTCTGCTGTGCATGTGCACTGCCCAACTGATCAGTGCGTGCGCATGCATGGCAGTAACCTGAAGATTTGCTGGCCGGCCGGCCGGCATGCATGTGCATGCCAGAAACCAGAAGTACATTTTTCAGCAAGTGATCGTCAGCTGATTGTCATTTGTGCATGCGTGGCAGTAATCTGAAGACTTGCCGACAGTACAGAAGAAGAAACCTGAAGAAACTGCAAGTACATACTCTGGCACATGCATGCCACTGGGCAACTCCTATCCGTAGTCTTGGCCCAGACGAGCACGAAGTGCTCTCTTTTCAGAACGTGGCGTTATGAGAGATAGAGAGTGTTTCCTTTTTGGCACTCGGTGCCAAAAAGGTTCACCATCACTGCCTTATACCACCCCAATCAAATGGTTGTCCAATCTATTTTTGAACGCCTCCAGTGATGGAGTACCCATAACTATGGGAGGTAGGCTGTTCCATTGATTAATTGTTCCCATTGTCAGAAAATTTCTCCTAAATTGGATCTCTCTTTAATGACCTTCCACCCGTTGCTTCTTGTCCTGCCCTCAGGTGCTTTGGAGAATAAGTCAACCCCCCCTCTTCTCTATGACAGGCTACACCAGGGGCCGGCAACCTTAAACACTCAAAGAGCCACAAAGGTCCTAACCAGAAGCCCCTGTTCAATTCTGGAGCCGACCGGAAGTCCGGTTCCCCCATCATAGAGTCTCCTCCTAGTGTGACATCCTTTTTCCTCTGCCGACTGGAAGTCCGATTCCCCCACCATAGAGTCTCCTCCTAGCACAGTGTCCTTTTTCCTCTACCTAGCCTAACTGAAAGCCCTATCAATGGTGAAGCCGACCAGCAACAGGGAGCTGCAGCAGAGGGATGAAAGAGCCACATGCAGCTCCAGAGCCGCAGATTGCTGACTTCTGGGCTACACCACCTCATTTACGCCCATCTTGTTGATGTCAAAACAGGGAAAAAAACCACCTTTGTTGCAGAGAAACTCTCGATGCCTTCTCTCTACTCTGCCGTGCCCTCTCTTCAAAGCATGCTTTTACGAAAGAAGGACTTTCTTAAAAGTAGGGTTTCAGCTCCTAGAGCACACTCACCCCTGCCGCCCAGAACATAAAATTAATTTCCAACTAGTTGCTCTCAATGTCATCAAAATAGATTGGGCAATTTCAGGTTTAGAAATCATTTTCTCAACTTGTTCCACTGTAACTCTTCTCAATTATTTATCGCCTTTGGGGGCATTAGATCATAAAGCCATAAGCTCCAGACTGCTAATTTCGTTTCAAAGTTTCAAGTTTCTCAGCACATATGGGCAGCAATTAGATTTTCAACTCATAACTTAAGTATCATTTTCGGGCCTCGAAATTGTCTTCAGCCGCGCTGCAGCAGCGCGCAAGACCATCTGCCAACAAAACACTTTTGGCCAGCAGACACAACTTATTGCAACTTAAAGCAACGCAAACCCACCGCACTGAGGGACAATGAAAAGAAAAGCTGAACCCCCGAGAGAGATCAGGTGCAAAGGAGAACATGATGCTGAGTTCGGTTTATGGAATTAAAGAAATAGGAAATTGCTTTATGCTGAGTCATCATCATCTTTTAACCACCCCATAATCCCTTGCAGGGTGGAGTCTGGGCAACTGAATGGGCCAGATGCCCTTCCTGTCACCAATGGGGAGTTTTATGCAGTAGATATATTCCCAGTGTGCGCAGAGAGAGAAATATCTGCCTCTACCTAGGATCGAACTCACAGCCTCCTGATTGTGAGGTGAGATCTCCACCTCTCTAGGCCACAGCACCACTCCAAATTGCTTTATGCTGAGTCATTCACCCGAATAGGTTGTAAAAAATGCTTTTAAAAGGTAAAAAAAATGGAAGTAATGACACCCGGGTGGGTGGGCGGAGCCTCACGCTGCCATCGCTACCGGTTCTCCGAACCACCTGCCAAAATGGCTACCGGATTGCCCAATCTGGTCCAAACTGGGAGCATTTCACCCCTGGGGCAACTCCTTAGATATTGGAACACTGCTATCATGTCACCACTAGTCCTTATTTTCATTAAACTAGATATACCCAATTCCTGCAACCGTTCTTCGAATAGTCACTAAATTTATGGTTGTAAATCAAGGCATGCCTGTTGACAAGGCATACACTATAGACATACAACTGTCACATCTTTTATGGAGATGTTTGTTCTAGAACTTAATCTATGGGACAACTTGATATAGGTGTGGATCAATGTCTCTGTTGTGGCCCATACACGGCCTGTGCAGCTAGTAGCTGATTCAGACAGGGAAGAGGCTGGTGTGGTGCTGCACCAGCAGCCTGTGTAGCTGGCACTCAAGTTGGACAATGAGGAGGCTGGAGAAGATGTAGTGCCAGAGGCGGGGATTCAGCCAGGGCCTTCAGAACCTCCAGAAGCTCCCTTAAGTGAAGAGGATGAAGAGGAGGAGCCTCTTCTCAATGCATGGGTGCGCAGAGCTGCCAAAAGGCAGGAGTGGCTCCTCAGGAGGAGGTCTCCTCGAGAGTAAGGCTTGGGGCTAATTGGCCACTCCCTTAGCCTATTTAAGTAGGAACGCCAACTGAAGCAATTTGCAGGGAACAACTTCGTTCACATACCTTCGTGTCTTGTCTTGCTTATCTTATCAGCTTCCTGCAAATTGCTTCTGGGCATTCTGCCAACCATAGTAAGCTTTCCATTATTATTCTTTGAATTCTTGGCGGCTGTTAATGCAATTAATTAACAGCCGTTGTTGTAAAAGACTGGTTTATTCAGTAAATTAAGGTTTGAACGGACTTTGTGTGTGCTGTGTTCTTTGGGGTCCATAGCTGGGGCAGAACAGCCTCAAAAAGACAAGAACTTCGATTTTTTTACTACTGAAATATTCTGGTCCTTCTGGGCCCAGGGTAGTCTGGTTCTATGAGACAACCAAGGAACAGACCTCACCACCATCCAAAAAAGTTTCACATTCTACCTCTGAAATGGACTGTTTTATCCTTCCCTATCTTCGATCCACTTCTTTTCACTTGCAAACATCTAAGCGTTTTCAATGCATGCATTTGAATCCCCGTGTCATGGTTTCCGAGGTCATCAGACTATAGAACCACAGTTGGCAGTTTGACTTCCTGCGAAACAGAGGAAGAACCCCTCCCCCCCGCTTTCGACACCTCTGAAGGATTAAGTTTGAAGTGTCTTTATGGATTCTGAAAATAAATCTTCCAGTGATGTATCCCCACTGTATATCATAAAAAAGAAAAGAAAAGAAAAATCCAAGAAAATTCACCATGTAATAAAGATGTCACTGAGTTTCGGTCTTTAAAACTCTTCCAAAGAATTTTTATTATATTATTTTTTTTTAAAAAAAAAATTGTGCTGAATAATCTTTGAAAATAACTATGTTGGCTCATGAGTTAATTTGCGCGCCATCGTAAAATGATTAGATGCAAATTACAGGTATTACCTTGCTGGAAATATATTTGCAACAAAAGAGAATATTGTAGGCATCTATTACCATTAAAGTCTTATCTGGGTAACAAAAATAGACTAAAGTACTAATGGACATCTGAAGGGTTTTAATTGTTTAATGTTATACTGCCTTAACTGCAGAAGTGGGATAGCGGAATTTATCTAAGCGTTCTTGCCACCAAGTGCACCGAAAACAAATGCCTGTGCACACTCTCTCTCTTTTTTTTATGAAGCCTATCTATCCACTTTCTTTCTTTTATGGCAGAGAAGGACATTAGCTGTATTTTATTACTGTTCGTATAATTGCAACCTTGGAAGGAACAAGGACTTTCATTTCTTTTAGCCTCTCAAGTCCTAAAGCAAAAACCAAGCTACCTAAAAAAATTTCTCACCTGCTTGAAGTTGCAGTTGCTGCTCTCAGTTGCCAAAGTGACACTCCCTGCCATTACAACTGAAATACCGTGTAGCATCTCGTAATGCTTTGACTCGTTTCCACGAAGGCCAGTTCTTAGGTGACGAGACTTACATAGGCTTTAAATCCGAATGCTTTCTTCTAGAAATGCATTTCTTGTGAAGGTCTGTCTAGTGATAACATACTGTAACTCTGGTCTCTGGGGTGAGCAAAATACAAATTATGAAGGGATCTTTAGTCTCTTAGTGTTTGAGGTCAACTTCAAAGTGTTTCTCTTTTTACTCTGTTAAACCAATGTACTTCTTTTACCTAGCCATGAAGAGGAAGGAAGGAAGGAAGGAAGATAGGGATAGGTGGGGGGAAAAGGAGGAGGAGAAGGAAGGAGGAGGAGGGAGAAGAGGGGAAGAAAAAGGAGAAGGAGGAGAAGAAAGAGAAGGAGGAGAAGGAGGAGAAGGAAGGAAGGATAATGATAGGGATAGGAGGAATAAGGGTGGGGGAGAAGGAGGAGGAGAAGGAAGAAGGAGGAGGGGGAAGAGGAGAAGAAAAAGGAGAAGGAAGGAAAAGGAGAAGGAGAAGGAGAAGGAGAAGGAGAAGGAGAAGAAGAAGGAAGGAAGGAGAAGAAGAAGGAAGGAAGGAAGGAAGGAAGGAAGGAAGGAAGGAAGGAAGGAAGGAAGGAAGTTGTTCAGCAAATCCAATGAACCAAATCTTTAAAGTGGACTATCTACTCAGCCAGCTAAGTCATCACATCAAAAAAAATGACCTTTTTGAAAGAATAGAGCTTCTTAGAATTAGAAGTAGCTACCCATTAAAGATGAAGATTTGATAGTCAAGGTTTATTTTATTTTTAAAAACCCTTATATCTATCATAAATTAATTAGATTCACAGATAATATGCTCCAAGACCTAAGTCCATACTCATTCATAATTATTTGATTTTATCAAAATAAGAATAATAGGATAAAAGAAAAACCTTCCACACCTCTGAAGTCATGCATAAAAGCATTGCTGTTGATCCCAAATCCATTAAGAAGTCTTACAAAAGATTTTGACGGTGAAAGGTAAAAGCTTATGTACTTGAAAAAACATTGAAGACACTCCAATAGGGGGGGGGGGGAATGATTCTTATTAAGGCTTTATCTTAGCTCAGAAATAGATAAATATTTGGCATTGATTGGATAATTGTCCATTTTAGACGATTCCATACAAAACACACAGAACAAAGAACATTCAAGATGGAGTACGATAACACGGAGATGGGCTTGAAAAATCAAAATCCATTTTGATACCATTGTTTAGAAATGTAGGGATACAATTGTTCTCGCCTGGTCATTCTCTTCAAAATCTATAGAGAGAATGAACAACAGTCAACAACAACAACAAAAATAATAGGATAAATTTCAGACAGCCAAAACGGGAGAAAAATAGCTGCAAGAGAATGAAGCAGCCATATCAAGCACCCAATTAAAAAAAAAAACTAGCAATTTGGAAAGCAGGAGGCAATCAAACCTGTTGCAGGTGTTCTGTTTGTGAGCCTTTTTCTCTGCCAAGTCACCTCTGAAGACTTGAAAAAAACACCTTTTCAAGTTCATTATTTTGCTCGCTCTCGCTCTCTTTTCACCTGGACCAGGTGAAGATCTGGTCTGCCATTTGAAGTTCCCCCACAACTTCCCTCTGGATCCTTCTGGGAAATTAAAATGGTATCTTAATATTCCTCTTCAGTGAATATGTGAAACGCTAGGTACTTGTTTGCCAACATTGGCGGCATTCAGAAATTTGCAGTGGGGTTTGCAAACGGAAGGGAGAAAAAAAAAATATGTGACCTACATTTGTACATGAAGGGTAATGATGTAGAAAACTGCCATGAATAAGGGAGATGTTCATTGCAAAATTCATGTGCGCAAGGAAAATATTGCTTTGAAATATGCATCATACAGCAGTAGGAAATTCATTATTATTAGAATTACAGTCTCATCCATGACCAGCAATGTAGCTACTGGTTGACTAGAAAAATGTTCACAATAATGATCTCTCTCTCTCTCTCTCTCGCTGTGCCTCTTTCTGTCTGTCTGTCTCTATCTCTGTCTCCATCTCCATAACTTTCTGTCTCTGTATTTCTCTATCATCTATCTCCTTCCCTCTCTCCCTCCCTTCCTACCTTCATTTATCCACCCATCCATCTATCTATCTATCTATCTATCCATCCATCCATCCATCCATCCATCATCTAATCTTCTATCATCTATCTAATCTTCTATCTATCTACCTATCTATCTAAAGGTTGTAAGTGGGGGAAACGATCATAATTCTCTTTCTTCACTGTCATTGTAACTTTGAATCAGTGGTGGGTTGCTCCCGGTTCTGTCCGGTTCTTTAGAACCGGTAGTAAAAGCAGCGGGAGGCTCTGCCCACCCACCCAGACGTCATAATTGATGATCTGCACATGCTCCCGTTGCAAACCGGTAGTAAAGGTAAGTAGAACCCGCCCCTGCTTTGAATGGTTACTAAGCAAACCGTTCTACCTATATTACGTTGGTTGCATAATGGTAGCCTTCTCAGCAAAATCCTGCAGAAATGCATCCAACCAACAAGCTCTCTGGAGAGGAAATTGGTGAATTTGGAAAACTACCAGTCCGATCAGATCTTGCTACCCATCCCAAAGTAGCATTGCAGTTTGCTTTAACTGACATTTCTGGGTTCTTTCCCCTATGCATAGAGCATGGCTTCGGTCCAGGGCTCAATTGGATGCAAACTCTGAAAGGCAAGCTGTCGACTGTCCCATGCCTTCTGGCCATCGCGCTTACAAGCCAGCATTGCAAAGTCTGGCCTCGAATGTTGAAATCGTTGACCCAAGGCAGTTTTCTGGTCTTTGCTGCCATGAATGAATTCCGATCGCATCAAAGTCCCTCAAGAAAAGATGGCAACCTTCACCAACATTCCCGGCAAGTAAAAAAATGATTTTTATAGTTAACTTTTTTTAAAAAAAAACAATGAGTTGCTTAAGCCCGTTTTGTGGTTTAATTGAGGGAGACGGGGAAAGATGATTGGGGTCTCCCTAGTGATTCCCAAGGTAAAAGAAGAACTACAGAAGGAGGGAGAATCTATAGTTAGTTGAAAGCTGCTTCAGACTTTTTCCACTATTATTCAACCAGAAGTGATTCCACTTGGTTACAGCTAATAGCAATAACAGCTATAGCTTTACAAGTTAGCTTGCTCTCT
>WNWU01000065.1:3410065-3436817 GCA_012654045.1 Ptyas mucosa | reverse complement strand
GATTATTAGTTTCAGTTTAGGATATTACTGTTACCAGCATTATGATTATTTGGATTTTTCATTCAAAGTTAAGTGTAGCATTGGAGAGGAAGAGGCGAAGGGCGAGACCGCATCTAGATAGTTGTTGGGTAGTAAGGACGTTGTTCTTAGGTTAAATTCCTTGAGCTAGCTTTTTTTTTTTTGTCTTTTAGATATTTAAATAGATGGAATAAATTTTCTCATTGGTAATCATCACAGAGTGTCTTTTGGGATAAAACACAGGGGAAAAAAGAGAGAAGCTTCAGGTAGATAAACTGTTATCTTTGCTCTATCTAAATTGCCTTTTTCTTATCCAATGAGTGAATGAATCAGATAATTTTAACACTATGTAATATTGGGATGGGAGTCAGGGGCTTGTTCAATTTTAGCAGGTAAACAAGAAAAGAATTGAGATACTGAACTGAGCAGTCCTTGGTGCTCTCTCTGAGCTTGGTTGCTTGCTTGAAGACGTTTCATTCCCTGACCAGGTAACACCATCAGTGCAGTGTGTGGGATCAATCAAGATCAGCAACCACAACAGAATGGGACAACTCGCTGCAGCCAACTTATCACCGAACAATTCAACATGCAGTAATGGTACGCCAGATGTTTCCTCTCTTAATATTATCAGGGCAACCATCTGCCTGTTCCTCATGTCTTAGTTTTATTAAAATCACTGGTATTTCAATAATAATATCCAAGAATTTTATAAAATATATCAACAAATTGCAGCTTCCTGTAATAAGACCAGCAGAACTGCAAAAAAACCAACAACCCTGCGCTACTTGGAACATTGTACATCTTAAGAAGGTACTTGGTTGATACCTAGGACGCTGGCAGCAACCCGTATCAACCATTAGCACCAGTCAATGGTATTTGTGATGAATTTTTGAATGTTCACACTTGACTGAGTTTCATGTTTAATGAATAAAGTAAATAATAATAATAATAGCTAAACTAATCCACTGGTCATTATGTAAAAAATATGACTTACCTGTGTCCAAAAAGTCATGGGAACATAAAGTGGGAACTTAAAGTGGAAAAAGTTATCGAAAGGATAAGGTAAAGATTTTGTGTGACTTTCAAATATAGACGGATCCTCATTTGGAACACAACATGCCAGATATCACAGTTGTCGAAAACTGAAACGTACAATTTATTGATATTGCGGTACCAGGAGACGCCAGAGTCAAAGAAAGAGAACTGGAAAAAATCACAAAATATCGCGACCTGGTCATCGAAACTATGCAATTATGGATGAAGCATGTGACAGTGATACTACCTATTGTCATCAGGGCACTTGGTACCATTTCCCAGAATTTTATAAAATACATCAATAAATTGCAGCTTCCTGCAATAACACCAGCGGAACTGCAAAAAACTGTGCTACTTGGAACATCGTACATCTTAAGAAGATACTTGGTTGATACCTAGCATGCTGGCAGCAACCCATATCAACTATCAGTGCCACTCAGTAATGTTTGTGATACTTTTTGAAATGTTCAGTTGACTGAGTTTCATATGTAATGAATACAAGTTCATAATAATAATAGTATTGCTAATGTTATTAAGAGAGGGACAGGTCTATAGTACAGTTATCTCATGTTGAGTTGTCCCATGTTGTTCTGTCCCCCTTCCCCACACAGGCAAACACACAACAAGGCATGCCTGCCAAGTTTTTATTAAGCAATCAGACTAGAAACCCTTGCAGATAAGAGTTTTGGCAGTAAACTGCGTAATGCCTGCCAAGTCAGTTTTCATTCACAGTAAGCAAGAGAAAGTTTATCCTCAGTCTGGTCCAGTAGCAAAAAGTAATCCATGAAGCAGGAGTTAGCCAAGGTCCAATCCAAATATGCACCAGCCAGATTCCAGGTAACGCAATGTGACTCTCAGGTTTTTAACTTTGACCATCACAAAGCCTGAAGAGCAATCCCACCCACTTTTATTCCTTGTGGGGTGTGGCTCAGTGACTCAGCTCAATCTCTGGCCCTCCCACGCCTCTTTCTTGCTGCGCACGCTTCTCCCTCCGACGCTGCCTGGGATCAAGCCAGGATTCATCATCCTCACTCCCTATCTGTTGTTGTTCTGATATGCTTCCCTCCTGGCATATCCCAGGCTGTTCCTCTTGGCCTTCGGATGGAACCTGAGGCATTGCCAGAGAGGAGGGTCCTGGAGAGGGAGGCCTTGTCAGTTCCTCCCCATCGCCTTCTGAGTCCCCTTCCTCTGTTAGGACAGGCTCGGGAGTCGGGGTCACAATCCATGTTGAACTGGCCATATCGAGTTGTTCTAGACCCCTCCACCGCTACGTATATTCTCTTCTCTCAGAAGAATTGAAATTCGTCAGGAACGCAAGACTATCCAATTATTTTATATATTACCCATGCACATGAAGGCAGCAATTTAAAATTACTGAAGCATTTCTTTCATTCTTGTGCTCTCCAGCAGCCTTGGCATCAAAACAATTTGGAAAAGTCTCTGCTTGAAACTGGGAAATGTCAATTTTTAGTTTCTTACTACTTCTTTTCTCTCTCCCCCCACCCCCCTTCTCATTGTAAAACAGTTCTGTTTAAAAACAGCCGAGCCTTCGGGATTGTATATGGCGCGACATTCCGCAGTTAAGTGTAGCTAAAACATGTATTTATCTCATCCAATATATTGTTGTTGAAAGCCATTAATTGCACACCTCCTCCCACTCCTGCTCACCTTAACAGCTGCTAATCTAATCTGCCCAAACGCATCCCAAGCACAAAACTGAGGAATGATACCTGAAATCCTATTTACAAGTTCGAAAATCTGCTATAAGGGGGAGGGAAAGACATGAAATAGAAGGAGATCAGCATGTTGCGCTGTGGTGGCACTGTGGTTAGAATGCAGTACTGCAGGCTACTTCGGCTGCCTGCAGTTCGATCCTGACCGGCTCAAGGTTGACTCGGCCTTCCATCCTTCCGAGGTGGGTAAAATGAGGACCCAGATTGTTGGGAGCCATGTGTAAACAATGCTTCTACATTGTAAACTGCCCAGAGAGTGCTGTGAACCACGATAAGGCCATATATAAGCTTAGATACTATTGCTATAAATAAAAATAAGCAATTAATTAAGAGGACAGTGGCCTTTTATCCAGCTGAAGTAGTGGATTTGCTTGAAGTCTGCAAGTGCCAAAGTCAACTTAACCTGTGTATTATTTTTAAAGCTCTGTTTTCCAGTAGTTAAGGGCTGTAAAAGTCTCTCTCTCCCCATTTTATACCTCTCTCTCTCTCTCTCCCTCTCCCTCCCTCTCTCTCTCTCTCTCTCCATGTTTTCACATCTGAGATGCTCCACGTAAAGCCACCCTTTATCCTCACTTAATTGTGCTACAGCTATTCTCTTGGATAAATCTCCCAGAGATTTCCACTTGCTGTAAATCCTTTTTCTTTTCTATCTCACCTCACCTTCCTTCCCTCCAAAACGATATTGTTTGATTCAGAAACAAAAGAAGCAACACGGCTTATCATTCAGAGACATGTGCCTCAGGTTCAGGAGAAAATTGTGCAGTTGGTTTTTTTAATTTTTCCCTGTCCCTATAGTCGTAGGCTCCACGCATTTTGTTGAATGCAAATGAATTTGAGAGCATTGCCGGAACAACTAAGCTTAGGCAAAACTTCCTATTATTGCAGTCAAAGACACTGCAAAGCACCCCAATTAAGCCAAGGGTCTGGCTAATATTAAATCAGGAAAGCATGGTCTATTATTACAAACACAGTGGGAACTCTACTTGAAAGCAAAGGTTTCAAATGAAAAGAGGGGACGCTTGTTCAGAGCCCCAGGGCTTTGATTTGAGTTCCATTGTTTTCAAGCATTTCTTGCTAAGGGTGGACAGAGAGAGAAGAAAGGAGAGAAAGAATAGGTAGGTAGGTAGGTAGGTAGATAGATAGAGATAGATAGAGATAGATAGATATGAGAGAGAGAGATATGATAGATAGATAGATAGATAGATAGATAGATGATAGATGATAGAGAGAGAGAGAGAGAGAGAGAGAGAGATGATAGAGAGAGAGAGAGAGAGAGAGAAAGAGATATGATAGATAGATAGAGATAGATAGACAGACAGACAGACAGACAGACAGATAGATAGCCTGAAGACATTGTTGAATTATAATATAAGTATTTTCACAGTTACTCCAGCAAATTTAGTGGAAAAGTCAGTGATGCTAGGAATGGTTAGTGGAATATGAATAAGTGCAAGCAAGCAAAGAACCACTGGCTTGATAGTCTCTGATACTTCTGATAGCTCTTCAGAGAGCTGAAGAAGCTCCTTGGATGAGAAGTGAAATGTTTTCAAAGAAAAACCAAAAAAGTCGAGTCGCCTCTTGGAAAAAAAGACAACCATGACCTGGATGACTGAGAATCTCCATAGACACACACTTGGCTTGATAACATCAAATCTCATTCAAAGTTGAACATCCAACAACTGAAAGAAGTTGTGCTTGACAGGATAGGATGGAGAGCACTTGCCTATAAAGCCACCAAGAGTTGGACATGACTGAATTCAGCTTCAGGTAACATCTGGAGAATCACAGAAACTCAACCTCAACCTCCGAACTATGTACGATTGATTTGATTTGATCCACTTTCAATGCATGGCTATTTCTTAAAACCTTAGTAGAAGACCCAGGACATAGAGTTCCAGGTATAGAAGATCTTCTGTACAACTGTACATTGCATGTCTTACTTTCATGGAGATTACAGATTGAGGATTTGCAGTTCACTTATTGAACTAGAGCAGAGATCGGCAACCCGCAGCTCTGGAGCTGCATGTGGCTCTTTCATCCCTCTACGGCAGCTCCCTATCGCCGGTTGGCTCCACAATTGATAAGGCTTTCAGTTAGGACAGATAGAGGAAAAAGGACGCCGCGGTAGGAGGAGACTCTATGGTGGGGGGAACCGGTTTTCCGTTTGGCTCCAAAATTGAACAGGGGTCTTCCCGTTAGGACTTTTGTGGCTCTTTGAATGTTTAAGGTTGCTGACCCCTGAACAAGAGATACCAGAACATTCCTTCATTGGCTTTAGCGAAAAGTTGAAGCTGAATAATCAATTCAAACCAGAGATGATTTTTATTATTATTATTATTATTATTATTATTATTATTATTATTATTATTATTATTATTATTATTATTATTACAGCAATGTAGTCTCCAAAGCAATAGACCAGTTCATATCACCGGATAGCACCAAGCTTTTCAGGTGTCTTTTGTTCAGGTGTCTGCAAGTGATGAACTACCTCTGTTCAGTCTCCATTCTTCCAGCCTCCCATCTTAGCAGGAACCCTGCCTGACATTTTTATGGAGCACAGAGAAATGTTAAATAGCCAGCTGCACCAGAGCTTCTGCAGTGCAATTCTTTAACCGCATATTTTGAACACCGTGAAATATGAGTCTGCCACAAACTCCCTTTCTTTGGGGAGCAGTAGCTGCAATAAAAATTTCAGGGCACCATGTCCAGGAAAGGAACGAAGATATTTTAAAAGACGGGCATTGGCTAGGAAAAATAAATTAAAAGGAGGAAAGTGGAGAAAGTCCCTTTCTCCGAGGGACTTTCCTTTTATCGATCTTTTTTTTTTTAAACCCAAGCTTTCAATCTCATTCCTCCAACATCCAAAAAAGTCCAAAAAAGAAGAGTACATGTTAATGACATGGTAAATCACAGGCTCCTTAGCTGCACTTCAAGAGGTAGTAGAAACAGAAAAAGCTCTTGTCTGTCAAGTCTTCTATGAGTCAGCAACCTGTGGCTCCGGAGCCACATGCGGCTCTTTGGTCCCTCTGCTGTGGCTCCCTGTCAGGTGATCCCACCACTGGCTGGCCCCTCCCATCTCCCTCCCCTCCCAATCACTCCTCACCTGGCCTGAGAAGGTAAGAGTGACAGTGGGGGATGGAGAAGCAGCCAGGGCAGATACAAAGAGAGGGAGAGAGAGAGAGACAGAGAGAGATACAGAGAGGGGGGGGAGAGAGAGGGAGGGAGAGAGGAGAGAGAGAGATATGTCAAGAGGATTTTGTGGTTCCCGGTGTTTTTTTAACAACTGGTTCTCTGTCCTAATGACAGAGTCCAACGGATTCCATTTGGACCAGTTTTCCACAGAAAAGAAAACACCGGGAGCCACAAAACCTGGGTAGGCATGGCTAGGTGGAGATCATGTGACTGGTGGAAGTGAGTGACATTGAGGAAACCACGCCTACCCAGGTTTTGTGGCTCCCATTGTTTTCTTTTCTGTGGAAAACGAGTCCAAATGGCTCTTTGAATATTTAACCGGTATTCAGCCGGTTCGGACCGATTTGGGCAAACCACCCACCTGCCCCGGCATTGTGCCATCCTATTTAGCCACGTTTTCTAAGCCGTGTGCAGATGTGCAAAGTGCTCGCATGAGCAAAGCACACACTCACATTTTCGGTGCACAGCGAACTAGAGGTAAAATTATGTGAAATCCACCTCTGGTCTGTTAAATTTCCATCTTTGCACTTTTGTGTTTCTGGATAAAAGGTGTCTCTTTGCTCCCGCTAAATGTGTGATGAGAAAAGAGCAGCTGAATAAAAGTTTTGTGCAAATAAGCGACTTGATGACTGGGTTTTGAAAACCGTGGGATTCCCAGAGAGCTAATGACAGGTGTCACTAAAACTTATATCAATCTCTTATGCAAAAATGTTATTGGGGCATGTAACAGCTCTGAGCTACAGATGATGGTCGTTATTATTTTTTTAATGGCGTATTTTACAAGATCTAGGACTGGTACTGAAGGAAAGACTGAAATAATAGCGAAAAATAAGGAAAGTGAAAAGGAAAACAGAGGGGGGGGAAAACCCCAGAGAAATGATAGGAACATAGTCTGGCAGTCTGGTGTATCCTTAAACCAGGAATCATGGGTTCTCTGAAAATGTGATTTGAAGTTCCTCTAAGTCAAGGGTGTCCAACCTTTGGCCACTTTAAGACTTGTAGACTTCAACTCCCAGAATTCCTTTGCTAGCTGGGAATTCTGGGAGTTGAAGTCCACAAGTCTTAAAGTGGCCGAGGTTGGACACCCTTGCTCCAAGTAAAATAAAATACATTTTTCAGATGCAGGTAATCCTCAACTTATCACCACAATGGAGCCCAAAATTTATGTGGCTAAATGAAACAGTTCTTAAACGAATTTTGCCCCCATCTTACGACCACTCTTGCCACATTGTTAAGTGAACCTTTGCGATTCTTAAGTTAGCAACACGGTTGTTAAGTAAACGTGGCTTCCCCATTGACTTTGCTTGTCAGTAAGGTTGCAAAAGATCATCACAAGATCCCGTCATAAATCTGAGTCAGATTGCCAAGCATCTGAACGTTGTTCGCATGAACCTGGGGAACCTGCAATGGTCGTAAGTGTGAAAAATGGTGATGAGTCAATTTTTACAGTGCTGTTGTAACTTTGAATGGTCACTAAATGAACTGTTGGAAGTCAGAGACTATCTGTACGGTATCTCACAAAACAACAAGCTTTCACAAGATCACAAGAGATCATGAACATATGGCAAAAATCATATAGAAGGATGCCTAAATCTTACAAGAATTCTGGCATTATCTGGATCTCCTGAAATTCGGGACATTTTGAAGGGGTACACGAGCAGCTGTGCAAAGAGAACCCGGAGCCTAAATGAATGACGGTCTTGCTTAAGGCCTAGCAATCTTTTTCATTCTTTCCAAATAATTGTGTATCCTGCCCAGACTCCCAACAGATCCCTTAACTTTGCGGAGACATGCATATTTAATTTGCTCATTTACCTTGCTATTATTGGCTACTTGAGAAATTTGAGTGCAACAGACACCAACTTATTAAAGAGTCGGGCAGGAGAGTGCGATTATAAAACGAAAAAGGAGGGCTGCAGTATTAAAAGCAATTAAGGGGTATTAAAAACAAGGCAAAACAAGGCAAGGCACAAAGGCAGAGGGATTACAAGTCCTAAAAAGCTATCAGATATGACTAAAAAGTTAAAACCAAACAGGTTGATAGACAGCAGCTTTGTAGAATCAGGAAAGGCAGCTTCCCATCATCCTTTTTCAGTAAACCCAGACAGGAAGCACAACCAGATGAGCTAATTCTATTTTATTGTAAGGCTACATTAACCAAATCTTGCAAATATGAAAGTATATACTTCCTGCCAACACATCTGATCAGTTAGGGTGGGTCCTTCTTTTCTAAGTTTCTTTCTCTCAATGGCTGTTAAGCCTCCCTCCCTTCTTTCCTCTTACTTTTTTTCTAGGCTGCATCTATTTCCTTCGCCTCCCCAAGGTTTTCCACGCATCCCATTACACGTTCAGATCAGTGATGAAATCCAATTTTTTTTACTACTGGTTCTGTGGGTGTGGCTTGGTGGGCTTGGCAAGGGAAGGATACTGCAAAATCCCCATTCCCTCCCCACTCCTGGGGTCAGCCAGAGGTTGGTATTTGCCAGTTCTCTAAACTACTCAAAATTTCTGCTACCGGTTCTCCGAACTGCTCAAAATTTCCGCTACTGGTTCTCCAGAACCTGTCAGAACCTGCAGGATTTCACCCCTGGTTCAGATGCTCCTGGATCAGTGGTGGGTTTAAAAAATGTTTACTACCGGTTCTGTGGGTTTGGCTTGGTGGGGGTGACATGGCTTGGTGGGCGTGGCAAGGAAAGGATACTGTAAAATCTCCATTCCCTCCCCAATCCAGGGGAAGGTTATTGCAAAATCCCCATTTCCTCCCAATCAGCTGGGACTTGGGAGGCAGAGAATAGATGGAAGCGGGGCCAGTCAGAATTTTTACTAGCGGTTCTTCGAACTACTCAAAATTTCCCCTACTGGTTCTCCAGAACTGGTCAGAACCTGCTAAAACCCACCTCTGTCCTGGCTCTCCAAAATCCAGATTCTTATTCATCAAACATAGAGAATATCCTAACATTAATCCCTTCATTCTCCAGGAGAGGAAAACATGAACCATCATGAACTTTACCCCTGTCAGCGGCTTCTTCCCCCTGCTTCTCCATCTCTGCAGACTTCCCTGAGTCTTCGCTACTCCCCGCAAGAGATCGGGGGAGCAGTCGGGGCTCAGGACCCCGGAGAGCAGCTCCAATTGGAGCAGGAAGTTAGGAGAGTTGGTTTAATGTCAGGGTTCTGAGTAATGCACCCATTGAGAGCAGAAGTACGAGGCAGGACTTGTTTATTGGCTATATCATATGGGCACCGCCGGTGAAAACCAACTCTGAAAGTTCCCGTTGTTTTCACTTAATTAAAAGAATAAAACTTCCCCAGTGTCATCAGTCACATTGTCCAATGAATATAGCTGGCAGGCTCCTCTCCCTCTTCAACAGCCACCTGTTACGATGATCTTGGTTCCCACAAGAAAACTTTTTTATTTTGGCTGTAAGCTGGGCTATCTACTTCTGCCACCTCCCTTTTTTTTCTCAGGCTTCGTGACAACTGTGAGGCAGCACAAGATGGCTTCAGAATTGACAACCCTACTAAATCAACCAATTTTTATACGTAGCAAACCCAGAGGATTATTTTTGTCAAATCACTCTCATCCTGACTCTATGAATCATCCCAAACTCTGCATAAAATGCACACACGTTGCCAAACTCTACGCAAAAAAAAGCTTTATATATACAGGGTTCATCCGGAATATTCAATACATGAATCCCACATCCCAAACCCAAGTATAGAAAGTCTACATAAAGGTCGGGAGAATTTCTGGAAGTCTGGGGTGGGACCTGCTGGCTTCTGCCCTTTCTCACTGCATGGATCGGCCACAGAACTGAGCACGGCTATCTTTGTGAGGTCGTATTCATCTCAAATTAAGAGGGTTGGTGATTTATAAATTGTTTACTGGTTATCTGCCTTATTCCAGCAGAGTTTACTTTTCCTGTTCCCAAAGTGCATGCCCATTTATGATTTGTGCAACTGTTCTTACTTGCACACATTAGTTCTCTAATCAACCTAGTCTCTGCTCCAGAATATTATTAGTTACATAACAGCTACCGTGTTTGGTTAGGGTTAGGGAGACAGAGCTGGAAATCAGGTAAGAAGGCAAGAAGAGCCCCATCTTGCTCCACATGCCCCAAAATAATAAGATCTCCTCGAAAATAAGGCCAAGCGCTTATTTCAGGGATATATATATATATATATATATATATATATATATATATATATATGTATGTATGTATATGGCAGAGTCTTATTTTCGGGGAAACACAGTAGAAGTCAGAATTACAGAACCACAGGTTGGAAGGGACCTTGAGAGGTCTTCTAGTCCAACCCCCTGCTTAGGCAGGAAACCCTATACCATTTCAGACAAATGGTTGTCCAATCTCTTCTTAAAAACCTCCAGTGTTGGAGCACTCAAAATTTCTGGAGGCAAGTCGTTCCACTGATTAATTGTCAGGAAATTTCTCCTTAATTCTAGTTGCTTCTCTCCTTGATTAGTTTTCATCCATGGCTTTTTGTCCTGCCCTCAGGGGCTTTGGAGAGTAGATTGACCCTCTCTTCTTTGTGGTAGCCCTTGAGATATTGGAAGACTGCTATCATGTCACCCTTAGTCCTTCTTTTCATCAGACTAGACATACCCAATTCTTGCAGATTAGCCTCTAATCATCTTTGTTACTCTTCTCTGCACTCTTTCTGGAGTCTCAACATCTATTTTATATCGTGGCTACCAAAACTGGATGCAATATTCCAAGTGTGGTCTTACATTATAAAGGGGTACTAGCACTTCACATGATCTTGATTCCATCCCTCTGTTAAAGTCATTCAATGCCCTTAGAATATTACTTAGGAACCAGCAACTGTAATGCAAACTTTGTGGAAGGTAGATCTTTCACAGGTCATGTGTATGTGTGATATGGGTGTAAGTGTGTGTATGTGTGTATACAGTTTGGTTACAAGTATCAAGGGAAAACCTTACCGGCAGAAAATTCTTTCAGCTGAATAATTGGTCTCAGCCACATTGACTGGAGATGCACTCAGGGAATAAACAATTAAGCCAATAACTTTAATGCAGGCTAGTAGTAAAGTGCAAACATCAGAGAAGACGAATTGAGTCTTTGGAGTGGGGGGAGCAAATAAATTAAGGAGAACTTGTATTTCCATAAGAGTTTTCAGCATCATGTTTCGCCACTTAGAATAAACATATCTCCACCACGCTTGGATCCTCAAAGACGAGGTTCAGACGATGTGCTCAGCATATCGAATAATTAAAATAGGCATGATTTGGGTTTGGCTCAACATGCTGTGACAATCCGTCCCTGTGATTTGTAAAGCTTGATTGATGGCTTAATGGGTTAGGCTCTCCCAGCAAACTGTGATTTATTCAGTAAACTGCAATTAAGCCAAGCATGGGTTAGTAGTGCAATGCATATATCTTGTAAAAAAGCCTGGGATTTGGACAGCCAAAACCTGAACGAACTGGGCATATTGCATTTGAAATGCTGCAATTGATTAAATATTGGTTTTATTACATGATCTATTCTGGAAGAAGAGAAGACAACCCACTGAGAGGCTCTGAAAGGATTTCAGAAGGGAAGAGAGAGAAAGATTTCTTGATTTCTTCCGCATCTTTTTCCTTTGATTTCTGTTTTTGGTTATATTTATAGGAAAGCTGAATGGAAAAGTTTAAGAGGCTACTAAAAATCATCGTGGTAATTACGATGAATTAAGTCACAATCTGTCTGATCAGATAGATGGGCAGGGTTTTCAGAGTAGACCAAAGTAGTCCTTCAAAGAACTTGCAACTAATTAAAGGGGATTTGCTGACACGCAACAAAGTGCATTGACTTTAAAATTAGGATTAGACTTAGCTGTGGAGGATAAGTGGTTCTAGATCATAAGACTAACCAAGAAAGTCCATATTTAAGTAGAAATAGTTTCTACTGTTTGAAGACTTGGGTATGACGTTCTCTGCAAGAGGTGATTCTATGTGTCTAAGAAAAGGTACTTGGCCTTTTGCTAACTTATATTTACTTGCTTATGTTGTAACTCCGACCCTCAAGCCTGTCTTATCAGAGGGAGAAGACTCCAAAAGTGAAGGAGAGGAGTTGGCAAGGCCTCCCTCTCCAGGACCCTCCTCTCTGGCAATGCCTCAGGTGTCCTCCGAAGGCCAAGAGATAGGCCAGGGGCCAGGCACTTTGGAGCAGCCGCAGTTGGACAGCGATGGAGATGAGTCTTGGCTGGACCCCCGACAGCGTCGCAGAGATAAGCGCGTGCAGCAGAGGAAGAGGCGTGCCAGAGATTAAGCTGAGTCACTGGACCACACCCCACAGGGGATAAAAGGGGGTGTGGTGGCCAGTCAAGCCTTGTGACGAACAAAGCTGAAAGCTAGCAAGTCATTCTGCATTTCTGGAACTTTGTTATATGCTCTGCTTGGATTGATTTTTGGACTGGATTTGACTATTCTTTGGCTTTTGTGGACTTACTCTGATGTTTCGGATGGAGGAGAAAAACCTCCCTTTGTAAGTAAAAACTTTTGACAAGCAGCCACTGGGTTGCTGCCAATTCTGTTATCAAAGGAAATTCTTCTCTGCTGGTTTATTTTAACTTTTGGTCGACTGCTGGTGTGCGTGAGTGAGACAGGGACAGAACAGCTTATTGCCTTGTAAGCCACCCAGAGTTGCCTTGGATAGCAGGATGAGTGGCATATAAATTTAATAATAAATAAAACTCTTTACCAAAATATGAGTTGAATACCATCTTCATACTGTAGCTCCTGTGTATACAAGCCCAATATGTTAGATTCCAATGATTTAGTTGCCTTCAGATGGACATGATCAAGAAGCTCAAAAAGAGAATGAAGAAGAGGAACATGTGTTATAGCTTAGCCTCTGTACCTGGAAATCAATGTTTCCCCACGAGTGGGAAGGTGACAAAGTAAGCAGGAACTACGATTTTTCCAGCATTTTGTCATGGGGTCAAATCAGGAATTATCACCAGGAAGTTGACTATAGATTTAGTTCATCATGCAGAACTTATATCCCAACTTTTAGCTATTGGGATCAGAAGCCATTGAGATACCATCCTTCAACTGATTTGTCAATTATTTTGGAGATGATTTCTATGAAGTAGTGTTTTCACCAGCCGTCTAATCTCCCTTCTTGTTAGATCTAGGGAATTGGTTCAAAAACAGATTTTCATTTTCAAGAAGTATTTTCATCTTGTCTTTTCAGCTCAACCTGCCAAGAATTTTTTTCAAATCTAAAGAATGGGCGGAAGCCAACTCCCAAATGTGCCATCATGCCTTTTGGACAAGAACTAGAATTGGTCAAGGAAAGGCATCAGGCAGAGATAAAATTAGACATCTGAAATGGATTGTTTTTCCTTGAAAAAGTTTGATGCTGTGCTTCCTGCCTTTTCTACTTTAGTAGATTACCAGCCTGAAAGCATGCTACTTTGTCCGTGGGCACACGTACACACAAACGAAAGCGGCTATTAGAGAATTGTTGGTTGACAGAAGAGGAAATGCCGGAGTGCATGGGTTGATCTATCAAATCAGCAAGAAAATTGTTGGCTATTTTCAGTTTCAAGACTTCAAGACCTCAAATTGCAGTGTCACCAGCTTGGCCTCATTGGTGCGATTTAGAGACAAAGGAAGAAGAGGCAAAAATCATGAAGGAACTTAGAACTGGTGAGACATCATTAAATCAAGAGGAGGAGAAGAAAAGAAAGAAGAATGATGAACTGTTCAAGGACATTCAACTGGGTAATCTAGATTAGACTTCGACTGTAGCTTTAATCATTATAAACCACTGGTGGAAGTGATCAGTCTACAAATTGGGGGATAAAATAGATACAGATAAATAATACAATGTTCTGGAGTAAAGGAGACACATCCGGGGTGAAATTCAGCAGGTTCTGACAGGTTCGGGAGAACCGGTAGCAGGAAATTTTGAGTAGATTGGAGAACTGGCAAATACCACCTCTGGCTGGCCCCAGAGTGGGGGTGGGAATGGAGAATTTGCAATATCCTTCCTCCAAGAGTGGGGCGGGAATGGGGATTTTGCAGTATCCTTCCCCTGGAGTGGTGTGGGAATGGGGATTTTGTAGTATCCTTCCCCTGGAGTGGGGCGGGAATGGGGATTTTGCAGTATCCTTCCCCTGGAGTGGGGTGGGAATGGAGATTTTGCAGTATCCTTCCCCTGGAGTGGGGCGGGAATGGAGATTTTGCCATATCCTTCCCCTGCCAGGCCCACCAAGCCACACCACGCCCACCAAGCCACGCCCACAGAACCGGTAGTAAAAAAAATTGAATTTCGCCACTGGACACAACCCTTTGAATTTAGGAAGCTAAACTGATTGTATCTTAATAGGTAGCTTGCCTTAATAAGAAGGGCCAAGAAAGCCTACATAATTGTGCATTACAATACTTATTTGTCTTCTTGTGGCAGTTTCCTTGGAAGGGTAAAAAGGAGTCTGAGGCCCTCTTTCAGCCCATGACAGCTCCCAACATTTTGTAGGAAATCATAGGTAGCTGGTTGGAACCCAGGAGCTCTGGCTTGTTAAGATGAGGACACACGTCACCGTTGTGTGAAGATTTTTCCTGGTGCATCTTTTCTGAGAGATTGCAGATCTTGGCAAAAAGCTAAGAAGAAGAAATAGCTAGACAAACGAAAAGAGTCCAAAAGTTGATGCTCCCTTCCGTCAATTCCCATTGACTTGTTCAACTGAAAACATTCCTTGTTTTAATCTGATAAATCGCGAAAATAATAGAACGGCTTGCCTCCAGTTTGTTACACTGATTAATAGAATCCTCAGATAATATTCTGAGACGACGGGGAAGGAAAACACAATTGATCCAGAAATAAAGGATTAGCTTTGGGCTAATAGCAAACATGAAAACAGTCATTTGAAATAGCACACTTAAGGATCTAATTCTACAGGAACCAAAGCAGTAATCAACATCCCTTGAAATTAGGAGTAATTCCTTTGCATCTCTCTGAAGTCACTTCTCAGAAGTGGCATCTAATCCATTGTCCTCTGTCCCATTCTCCAAGGTTCTAAGATAGGCTACAATTATCTCGCTTGGAATACGATCTTTTTATTAATCTAACCATTTACAGAAATTAATGCTTTTCAGGGCAGGTTGATCTCAATTAACTTGCTACAAGCATCAAACACTGTGATCCCCAACAAGGTGCACAAGGCTTTTTACAGAGGTCCTACTGCTATTGTCCTGAGTAAGATGTAAATCTGCTCCTTTTTATTCATAACAGTTGGTGCGGTAAAGCTAGCGCAAAGATGTTGTCCAGATGTTATTGCTTAAAACCAGGGGTGAAATCCAGCAGGTTCTGGAGAACCGGTAGCGGAAATTTTGAGTAGTTCGGAGAACCGGCAAATACCACCTCTGGCTGGCCCCAGAGTGGGGTGAGAATTGAGATTTTGCAATATCCTTCCCCCAGGAGTGGGGTGGGAATGGAGATTTTGCAGTATCCTTCTTCTGCCACGCCCACCAAGCCAAACATACCCACCAAGCCACGCCCACAGAACCGGTAGTAAAAAAAATTCACCACTGCTTAAAACTCCCCAAAATGATTGAAACAGAGTTCTTAAAACTCTACCTGAAACGACGTGAATCGATTCCTCTAGATTGATGATGAACCATCAAGTAGTTTTCGACTCCTAGCGATCATAAACTTCCCCCCCCCCATCGTGATCTGTCCTTCTAAAGTCTTCTGAAATCTTTTCGTTTTATAAAACAGGGAATTGCATATAATAAGCACCCCTTTTCGCAACTCTATCTGGGTTTTTATTTTTTTGTCCTATGGTATTTAATTACATACATGGAGTTAAGGTTTATTCATTTCTGTACCCAAGAGCGTCTATTTTCTGTTTTTAATGCTTTGTAGAAAACTTGAAAGGGGCCAGAAGGACTAATGAGTTTAAAAGATCAAATAGAGAAAGCTTTGGAAATTGAATATTAATGCATGGTATGATTTCAGGTACGAATCATAAGCCAAAAGCTGAAATGACTTTCGCTCATATAGTTGAGATGTCCACTGCATGTGTGAAGTCCTTCTCAGAGACAATCCAGTTAAACTTTACAAGTTCCTGCCACTTTCTTTACAAAATGTGAGCTCCTTGGTGCACTCTGAGCTGGGTGATTTTCTTGCAGACGTTTCATTGCCAAACTCGATGATATTATCAGTACTACAAGAGGGTGGGGTCGGCTCCCATTTTAAAATTACTATTTTATTTCCTTAAAAATGTCAGAGAATTCATGGCTGGCAGAGGCATGGTAACAAGGTTAGGCAATGAATAGGCATAGCAACTGGGTCGGCCAATGAGGGCTGTTTGGAAACAGAAACCTAAGCAAGAAATCTGGGCGTGGCTTAGCTGTGCTGAGCTCTGATTCTGCTGCTCTGCGGAAAAACTAGTCTGGTCTCTGAATTGAAACGGAAAACTGTTCTCTCCTCTGCCCGTGTTTTTTTGCCTGTAACTCTCTACCACGTTGGAAGAATCTGCTGTTGGTATTGTATGTGTTATTAATGTATATAAAGAGAAGTTAATGAGTCCTGCTGAATCAGTTATCTCTGTGTGCTTTCTGGATGTGATTTCTGCAACAAACTCTGACAAAAAGCCGTAAGAGTAAATCCCCACTCCAGGGATGTGTTCTACTTACCTTTACTACCGATTTGCAGTGAGGCCGCATGCACATGCTCTTCTGCGCATGTGCAGAAGTGCTTTGGTGACGTCGGGGTCGGTGGGTGGAGCCTCCCGCTGGTTTTACTACCGGTTCTATAGAACCGGGGCGAACCGGGGCCAACCCACCACTGCCCCACTCCCTTTTATCACTGATGATGTTACTGTTGTGGTCTGCCAGCAGCCTGCGGAGCTGGCAGCGGAGTCGGACAGTGAGGAGGCTGGGGGGGGGGACAATGGATCAGTCCTGGAGTCAGGGGAAGGCCCGGATAAGGGCTCTGCATCGGAGGCAGAGATGGGGCCAGGGCCATCAGAGAGCGATGCGCAGACTCCGGAGCCTCCAGAGGCTGACAGTAGAGAGGCAGAAGAACAGGAGGAGCCTGTTCGAAGAGCTGCCAGAAGGCAAGAGCAGCTAAAGCAAAAAGGACGACTCAGGAGTAAGGCCAGGAGATGATTGACCCCTCCCAGAAGGCTTAAAAGAGTCTTGGGTTCTTTGTAGGAAAGCAACGTTGCTACAATTGTTTCTTGTCTCCTGTTTCTGAACTTCGTGGGATTCTTGCCAAAAAAAGCCTTTGGCAAGGTGCCAAAGGAGATAAAGGTTCGTGATAAGGCCAAAGGACTTTTTATGAAGGACTTTATTTTGCACTTAATTTGGACTAAGCTGAGAATGAAGTAATTCTCAGCTGTTCTAATAAAATATGTTTGTTTATTGATTGTGTCTGGTAATAACTACTTGGGCCTGGGTCACAACAGTTACCTGGTACGGTAATGAAACGTCTGCAAGAAAACCACCCAGCTCAGAGAGCACCAAGCACCCCACAGTTCAACCCTGGGCTACAAATATGCTTTAGAAAATATTCCTAGCAGGCAAATGTGCCTCCATATTGTTTAGTCTAACGGTACTTGATATTCATGCAAAAGAACATTTGCATCCAGGAGGAGGGGAAAAGAGATACGCACAATACCAGACTTTTCGTCAGGCCCTTAAAACTCACTCATCTAGCCGGGCTGGCTTGATCCCATCCTTTCGGTTTTAATTTGAAATTGGTTTTAACTGGGTTGTTTTATTTTTTTTTTTTTTAATTTTAAAAACAAAACTTTATTCATTCATAAAACCATTTAAAACATACAAATTTCTCTTAATCAAGAGACAAACTTACATATACAATACACACTTTTTAACTAATTTCCATTATATATATACATATATACATAAATGCCAACACACTGTGGCATATTTCATTTTCTATTTCTCTGACAGTGCTGTTTTTAATTATGTTGATTTCTTCTAAATTCCATCTCTACCCATTCCCCTTTCTCTGATTTATCCATTGATACCATCTATTCCATATTGTATAATATTTTGAGTCCTCCTTATCCTGTAACTCTAACGTTAGTTTGTCCATTTCTGCGCATGTGTAGATTTTTTGTATTAACTCCTGATCAGTTGGCATTCGATCTATTTTCCAAAATTGTGCTAATACTAATCTTGCCGCCGTAATTATATGGAGTATTAAATATTTTATATCATTTCTAATATTCTTTTTAATCATGCCTAATAAAAAAATTTCTGGTTCTAATTCAATTTCGTAACCTGTTATTTCGATTATCCATGTTCTTATCTTATTCCAATATTTCTTAATTTCTGGGCAGAGCCACCAAGCGTGATAGTAAGTTCCTTGTGCTTTTTTACATTTCCAACATGTCGGGTTTATATTTGGGTACATTTTCGCTAATCTTGCAGGGGCCAGATGCCATCGGTACCACATCTTATAATGATTTTCTTTGTAGGCCACCGATTTTGTCATGCTGTAGTTGTTTTCCCATGCTCTTTCCCATTCTTCCAGCTGTATACTGTGGCCAATATTCCTTGCCCACGCTATCATCTGCCCTTTAACCAATTCTTCTGCCAAATCATATTCGAGTAGATATTTATATATTTTCGAAATTAATTTCCCTTCTTTAGATTCTAATAATTTGTCTAATCGATTTTGTTTTAAGTCTATTCCTCCCTCCTCCTGATCCTTCCTATATCTTGTTTTTATTTGTGAGTAGGGCCACCAGTCTATTACTATTCCTTGTTCTTTTAGTTCTTCCCTAGATTTTAATTTCCCCTGCGTATCCAGTATTTCTCTATATCTTAATATTTTTTGTTTTGATAGTATATTGGGGTGAGTAATTGCTTCTATTGTTGATAACCAACCAGGAATTTTTATATAATGTTTATGTCGAATTTGTTGCCATATATTAATTAAGGATTTTCTAATAGTATGGTTGTTGAAATGTTTATATATTTTATTTCCAGAATTCCAAATAAAAGCATGCCATCCCTTCATTAGATCATGTCCTTCCAGATTTAACAATCTTTGGTTCTCCAGGGTTATCCATTCCTTAATCCATAACAAGCTTGCTGCTTTATAATATTTTTGCCATGCCGGGAAACCAAATCCGCCTCTAATTCTGTCATCTCGTAATATGTTTAATTTTATTCTTGATTTTTTCCCTTCCCACACAAAATTTGTTGTTATTTTATCCAAATTATCAAAGAATTTTTTGTCTAATTTTATTGGTATCGTTTGGAATAAATAAAGGAGTCTTGGAAGTATATTTGATTTTATCACTGCTATCCTCCCCAGTAAGGATAGTCTTAATTTCCCCCATTTATCCAAATCCTCTTTTATTTTCTGGACTAAAGGTTCATAATTATCCTGTTTTATTGTTACTGTTCTAGCTGTCAGATTTATCCCTAAGTATTTGACTTTTTTGACTACCTGTAATCCTGAATCTTTTACTAATTTCTCTGCTTGTTTTGTTGTCATATTTTTTATTATCATATTCGTTTTTTCTTTGTTGATTTTTAGGCCTGCTACTTTTCCAAAAGTTTCAATTTCTTTTATTAATTTGGGGGTTGTTTCTATTGGATCTTCGATGAAGAATACAAGATCATCCGCAAAGGCTTGGATCTTGTAATCTTCTCTCTTAATCTTTAATCCTTGTATTTCTTTATTTGCCCTAATTCTAATTAACAAATTTTCCAACGTTAAGATAAAAAGTAGGGGCGATAGTGGGCATCCCTGCCTTACTCCTTTATTTATTCCAAAAAATTTCGTTGGGTCCCCGTTTACCAAGATACATGCTTTTTGGTCCTGGTATATTGATGTTATCATTTTTGTAAATTTCTCACCAAAATTCATATTTTTAATTTGTTGTTTCATAAATTGCCAGTTTACTTGGTCAAACGCTTTTTGTGCATCCAGAAAGATCAGGGCCACCTGTCTCTCTGGATGCATCTCGTAATATTCTAAAACATCCATTACCATCCTTAAATTATTTTTTATTTGTCTTGTGGGTAAAAAACCATTTTGATCCTGATGTATTTTGTTGTGTAATATTTTTTTCAACCTATTAGCAATTATACTCATAAAAATTTTGTAATCGGTGTTCAACAAAGAAATCGGTCTATAGTTTTTTATTAAGGTGGCATCTGCCCCCTCCTTCGGTATTAGAGAGATGTACGCTTCTTTCCATGTGTTTGGTAATTTTGCCTCCATCAGGGCTTCGTTATATACTTCTAATAGTATTCCATTTAATGATTCTCCAAATGTTTTATAGAACTCCGTTGGAAGACCATCGGTCCCCGGAGTTTTATTATTTTTCTGTCTTTTCAGTGCTTCTTTTAATTCACCTGCCGTAATCTCCCTGTCTAATAACTCTTTTTCTTCCTCCGTTAATGTTTGTACTCCCTTTCCTTTTAAGTAATGTTCAATTTCCTCCGTTGTTACTATATCCTTCTCATAAAGTTTTTGGTAATATTGGAGTATTATTTCCTTTTTCTTCTCTATACTTTGTTGGATCCTTCCCTCCTCATCTTGTAATTTCTGAATTATTCTTTTTTCTCTTTCCTTTCTCAGCCTGTATGCTAACCACCTCCCCGGTTTATTTGCGTGTTCGAAATAATTCTGCCTTATATATTTTAGAGTCATTACATATTGCCCTTGTTCTAATATATTTAACTTATGTTTTGCCGCTATCCATTTTACTCTTGTTTGTTCATCTCCTGGTTTTCTTTGCAATTTACTCTCCCAATTTTGAATTTCTTCTTGTAATTTGTTATATTCTATTTCTCTCTCTTTTCTACGTTTTGCATTATATGCTATTGTAAGGCCTCTTACATATGCCTTAGTAGTGTCCCATAAGTTTTGTAGGGAGGTGTGTTGTTTCACATTCTCCTTATAAAATAGTTCTAGTTCCTTTTCCATATATTTCTTATATTCTTTTTCTTTTATTAACTGAGTATTCATTGTCCATCTATTTTTCTTTCTTTGATGCCCCTTCCACGTCATCATTAATGGGTTGTGATCCGCCCACTCATTTGGTAGAATTTCCACCGCTTCTATTTCCCTCATTAGTATGCTAGATACCCATGCCATGTCTAACCTAGACCAGGACTTGTGCGGGTTCGAGTAGTATGTAAATTGCTTAGTTTCAGGATTATGGAACCTCCAACTATCTATCATGTTTAACTCTTCCACCATATCTGTAAAAGTCCTGGGTAATACATTTTTCTTATTTTTATTTTGCTGGGTACATTTATAATCTTTTCTCACATCTAAAATGGCATTAAAATCTCCAATCAGACATACATTTTCCATTTTTTGATCTATAATTTTCTCATGCACTTTTCTATAGAATTCTAGTTGTTTACTGTTTGGTGCGTATATTACTACCAATAACATATTTTTGAAATCAAGTCTTAACTCTATCATCACTATTCTACCTTCAGTATCTATATATCTTATATCGCTATCTATTCCTTCCTTTATATATACCACTACTCCTCTTTTTTTTTCTTCTGCCAAAGATGAATATACTTTACCTAATTTCTTATTTTGTATATATTTTATGTCTTGTTTTCTTACGTGTACCTCCTGGAGGCACACTATATCCAATTTTTGTTTCAGAATTTTTTTGAAAATTTGGTGTCGTTTGGATGGTGAGTTGAGTCCGTTTACATTCACTGACAAAATTTTTAATGTTCTTTCCATTTCTTACTGACTTTCCTGTTGTTGTTTCTTCTTTGTTTCTTCTTGTTCTTTTTTTTGGCCTCTTGTTTGCACTCCTCCTTCCTCCTGAATGTCTCCTTCCTTTTCTTTTCCTCCTTGTGGTGGAGTTCTTTCACGTTCCCGTCTCTGCTTTCCTTTTATATTCCTTCCTCCTCCTTCTTTACTGTCACTTGTTTCCTCATTTCCTATCATTTGATCATATAGTTCCCTCGCTTTGTCCTGCGAATCCACCTTTATTTTCCTTCCCTGCCACGTTACTAACATCCCTTCCGGCGTCGTCCATCTGAATGGTATAAATCTTCTATTTAGCAGCGTGGCCAGGAACCAGTACTCTTTCCGCAAGTCTCTTATTCTTTTAGGGATTTGTTTCAAAGTTGTTATTTCTTTATTCCTATAGTACATAGGTTCATCCTTCGTTATTTTATATACAATATCCCTCACCTTTCTTCTTACAAATCTTATATGTACCTCCCGAGGGAGTTTGTGTTGCCGGGCGTAGTTTGTGTGTACCCGGTACACTTCATCTAATTCATTTATTATTTCTTCCCTTTCTCTTTGAAGAGACTCTGCTATCATCTCTGCCATTATCATCGTCAGGTCTTCCTCCCTCTCTTCCACTACATTTTGGAAACGTAGGAAAAATGCTGCCTTTTCCATTTCCAATTGCGCTACTGTATTCTCGAGTTCCTTATTTAGTCCCATCATTTTTGTATCCAATGCTTCCAACTTTTCTTCTGTCAATTCGGTCTTCTGTTCTATATCTTTTATTCTTTGATCATTTTTTTGAATAATTTCTTGTATCAGATCCATTTTTTCATCGATCTTTTGAATGTCGTTCTTAACTTCTCTCTTTACCTCATCCATATCTTTTCTAGATTGTTCATGGTTTCTGGTCATGCATTCTTGTAGTTTGACCATTGTTTCTTGAATTGTTATTAATGTAGCTTGCATCGTTGGCATACCAGGGGTGCTTGATTGCTTTTCTGATGCAAACATTCCCTCCAATGTTTTCTGTGACACCGGGGAGGCCGATGTTCCTGCTAAAGTTGGTATTGTTTTCTTTCCCGTTTTCAACGTTGTTGTAGTAGTGCTTGTCATTTCTTTCAAAATTCTGTATTGTTCCTCCAATATTTTATCAACTTTTTCCCAAATCACCATCCAAAATTTTAAATTATCTTTTTCTCTTTTCTTTAAGTAAGTTTCCTTTGACCAGTTAGTTATCTCTATAAAATCTTCATAAAAAATGTAACAGTACTATAAATTTAAGTATAATATAAATATTACAATATAATACTAATATGCGTTGATATAAATAAATATTATAGGTATAAATAGATATAAATATATATAGATATGTATAAATATGTAGTTTAAATAATCACAAACTTAATACTTAATGGTTAATAATTATAATACTTAATTTATCTAAAATCACAAATAAAAAAAATTTTGTTCAAATTTAATTAAATTTAATTACTTCCCAATGATTTCTTCTAAGTCACTATAATTATATAGTTCTCAAATATTCTAGCTTACTATATATTATTTTATATGCTACTTTATTATTGCTAAACAAGTATCGCTGTAGTTCTTAATCAATTCTAATAAATATCAATCACAGTTATCTATATTTAAGTAAAAGAGGGCTTTATAAGAACAATATGTATCCAATGTTTTATGAGTTCTGTAAGTCTTGTTTGTTATATTTTCAACAAAGTGGAAAACCAACTTGCTTCTTTTTCACGTTGGGGTCTTTCCCTGTTTCAGTATGGCGATCTCCAATCTGCCCAGTCACCGTCTGCAGTTTTTTTTTTTTATTATTCTGCCAAACTACCTCTCTCCTTCCGTTAGGGCAGCCAAAGGGGAAAAAAAGGGAGGATACAAAGTTTGTCCGTTTTTCTTTAAGTCTCTATGATTTAAATCCACTTCTCCTCGGCTTCGTTTTTCGCTATTTTAGTGTCTTTTATTCTTTCTCCACTGGTTATGTTCCGTCCTCTTCCTTTCTGCTCACCTCTTCAGTTGCCGCCACCTTTACGCTCTGAGTTCTTCTCTTTTCGTGCTGCCCCTCCGGAAAAATATTTCCTCCTCAGTTTTGCGCCAAATCGCCCGGATTTTTTGACTCTCGCTGTCTGCTCACCCTCGGAAATCTCGCACTGTACTCACTCCTCCGCTCCCAGTGATCTCAATCGGCACGTCAAGCCTCCAGGCCAGCTGTGCTCGTCGCACCGGCTGGCTTCTTCCAAGCCTGGAATGAGGGATCTTCTCGGTACGGCGGGAGATCGCACCTCTCCTCGCCTCCCCCGAAGTTTCCCCTCCTTATTCCCGATCTCTCCAGGATCGGTCTTTACCAGAAAAGGCTCCAAAAACTCAGAAAACCGGCATCAGAAAGAGAGCGCTTCTCTCCTGTGCCGCCACGACTCTACGTCACCGCCGGAAGTCCTTAACTGGGTTGTTTTAAATTGTGGGCCAAAATTATTTAATATCTTTTAAACTGTTTTTAAATTTTGTATGCTATGTTTGATCTCGGCTGTTCACCGCCCTGAGTCCTGTTGGAGAAGGGTGGTATAAAAGTCAAATAAATAAATAAATCCTGCGAGGTAGGAATGAAAAATGGTACAAAATTCCCCTGAAACAGGCTCAGTAGGAAAAATAAATTCACTGTTAAGGGCCCAACTCCAATGAGAGACTGGTTTTTAATAATAGGCCTAAAACTAAGATACATTTCAATTCTTTTCTTCCCATACATCAAACAAACTTCCCCCCCCCCCAAATCTTTCTCCCTGAAGCCACGGGAGATGTTGTGTAAAATAATTGGAGTAAGAACATCAGACTCAAGTTGTTGCCAATTATCTCTGAATTTATCAAGGACTGTCTCCATGCACTGAGCTAACCTATTGTCTAACAATAGTGACTTAACAAATGCTGATTGAATAAATCGCAACGCACTGGGTTCACATAATAAAGTAGGGCATAATGAATGGTTTACTAGGCCCAAGGGAGAATCTGCTCCAAATTGTGGTAAAACACATCACAACCTTGAGGATGTAGATCATGCATTCATGGTTTTAACAGAAAAACAGAGTTGGAAGGGACCTTGGAGGTCTTCTAGTCCAACCCCCTGCTCAAGCAGGAAACCCACACAAATGACTGTCCAATCTCTTCTTTGAAACCTCCAATGTTGGAGAACCCACAACTTCTGGTGGCAAGTTGTTCCATTGATGAATTGTTCTCTCTGTCAGGAAATTTCTCCTTATTTCTAGGTTGCTTCTCTCCTTGGTTATTTTCCATCCTTTGCTTCTTGTCCTGCCTTCAGGTGCTTTGGAAAATAGGTTGATCTGCTCTTCTTTGTAGCAGCCCCTCAAATATTGGAACACTGCTATCTTGTCACACCTAGTCTTTTCATCAGACTGGACATACCCAGTTCCTGCAACCACTCTTCATATTATTTTTTAGCCTCCACTCCCCTAATCATCTTTGCTGCTCTTCTCTGCCCTCTTTCTAGAATCTCAGCATCTCAATCTCCTTGCTAAAACTTCTCCAGCACTCTGTCCTTTGACCTTGGCTAAATCATTTGAATGAAAAGAGGGTGAGTGGGGTGGGGTGGGGGTCAGATTCATCCTTATTATTATTATTATTATTAATCATATTTCTATGCCGCCTACTCTCCGAGGACTCTGGGTGGCTTACACCAAAGACAGTATACTAAATAGCATATTGCCCCCAACAATCTGGATCCTCATTTTACCCACCTCGGAAGGATGGAAGGCTGAGTCAACCTTGAGCCAGTGAGATTTGATCCGCTGATCTGCTGAACGAGCAGTCAGCTGAAGTAGCTGCAGTACTGCACTCTAACCACTGCGCCACCTTGGCTCATCCTTATCACCCTGCAACCTCATGTCGTACCCTACACTATCCTACCGGGCAAGCAACAGCTAGATTAGCTGTGAGATGAGTGAGTTTGTGCCAAACTCAAGAATGCTGGCAGCAAAATCTACAAGAAGGGCCAAGCAAAGATTTGAGAAACGAGGGAGTAATTTAATGCAAATGTTCCACCCGGTTCCCCAGGGATGCGATTAGCTATGTTGAAAACTGTTAAGTGCTCCTTTTTGGGGTAGAGTAGGGAGAATTAATGATTACTCACCATGAGTTTGTTTGTTTGCTTATTTTTAAATCTGAGAAGGCTGCATTATGTTTTTTTTTTAAAAAAATCTCCTTTTTTCTTCTCCTTGTTCCCAAAACAAGCTCCCTAAAGCATTATCTAAAAGTTTCTTTGGCCAGAAAACTGTGCAACGCCTTGCCTTAAAAGCAAATGGTATTTGTGGTATTACGGTTTTAACGGTAAGTGCAATTCACTGATTTTTATATTCCTGGATTGAAAAACTTGAATTGCAGAAGAAATCACAGCCACTTCCCTCCCCAACCAAAATAAGCTGTCAGAGTGAGCAAAATCAAAATCTATCCCTACCTACCCTAAAATTCTTGCAAAGCAGGAATCACAAGATTTCTTTTTCTTTGTGACTTGACAAAAGAATTTGCATCATCTAGACGAGAACCTGGATTTTCAACCAGATTTTCAGCAGATGATTATTATTACTGCTATCTGCAGAGTTTAAGCCAACCTTGATGTCATCTTTAAATAATGCATCAATAATATGGATTAATTACCAGTGCATTTCTATTTTCAAATAAATAAATAAGCAGCTGTTGTTTCATGCTCAAGTGAATCGCTCACTGGAGAATTTAAATCAAGTGCAACCCATCAATCTAAGAGAAGAAATAATTATCATAAATATAGGTAGAAAGATGAGGCAGGATAATAGGTCAATGGACACAATATGTCACTCAGAAGTATTTTGCTGTCAACTGGACTGTGTTACTTCCTCCTCCCAGATGTTCCAGTGAAATACACTATTTCACTGGAACATCTGTAACGATTATTGATCGTAGACTTGTAGAATAGAATAGAATAGAATAGAATAGAATAGAATAGAATAGAATAGAATAGAATAGAATAGAATAGAATAGAAT
>WNWU01000065.1:3376595-3388173 GCA_012654045.1 Ptyas mucosa | reverse complement strand
TCTATCTATCTATCTATCTATCTATCTATCTATCTATCTATCTATCTTCTATCTATCATCTATCATCTATCATCTATCTATCTCTATATATCATCTAATGTATCATCTATGTCTTCTACTATCTCTCTCTTCTATCTATCTATTTATCTATCTATCTATCTATCTATCTATCTATCTACCTATCCACCATCTATCTATCTATCTATCTATCTATCTATCTATCTATCTATCTACCTACCTACCTACCTACCTATCCACCCCCCATCCATCTATCTATCATCTATCTATCTATCTATCTATCTATCTATCTATCTATCTATCATCTATCTATCTATCTCTATATATCATCTAATGTATCATCTATGTTATCTACTATCTCTCTCATCTATCTATCTATCTATCTATCTATCTATCTATCTATCTATCTACCTACCTACCTACCTATCTATCTATCTACCTATCCACCCTCCATCCATCCATCCATCCATCCATCCATCCATCCATCCATCTATCTATCTATCTATCTATCTATCTATCTATCTATCTATCATTTTGCAGCTATCTAACTATTATTTTTCTTCTTTATATGTTTAAATTTTCTGTTTCCTTAATCAGGCTGGTACAAGTTGGGCAATGTCTGATTGGAATTGTCAGTTTGGTTCAGAAAACTGATTCAATTTGATCTCAGAGTTCAAGTTGATTTGAAAAGCAAATCAGAAGCTGCTGGAATTCCAGACACGCTTGAATTCAAGATAACTCCAACCCAACCAGGAAGTTTAGATAGAAAAAGCCATCCACCTCCATTATGTATTTTCAGGAGATGCGAGACTCCGTTCTCATTTTAAAGTTAAATTATTTGACTCGGGGGGGAGATAGAATTTCTTTTTTGGTAAAGAAAATACATTAAAACATATGCATTTTAGCTGTCTGGGAAGGTGAAGTGACTATGTTCTAAAGATAAATATTGAAAATGTCTTATATATTCAGAGAGATAACCTCCATGTCATCATAAGTGTTGACAGAAGTTACAACCAAGGCAAAATGTAACTAGAAATTTCCTGATCCATAATTCTAAAAAAAATGTTCATCTTTGTTTTCTCTTGCTTCTTCTTCTCTCTCTCTCTTTCCTCCCTCCCTCCCTCCAAAAACCTATCTTTCTTCAGCATTTCACTTAAACCCATCTTCTCTTTAATAAACCAGACAACTGTGTAATAAATATTAATTTAAAGCTGAATTAACATATTGAATATGGACTGCATTAGGACTTATTGAATAAGGTCTTGGGCTTATGCTACAAACCGGAATAAAATTAATAAAATTAGTTACAGGCATGCTTTGGATTGAAGTCAGTTGGGATAAGGTGAGGTGAGGCTCCTGGAAAACTCTGGGATGCCTCTGGGGACAGCAGAGGAATGGAAGAGGAAGTACTAATTGCAATTCTGTGCACATCCGAGCTGAGTTCAAGATGACATATTTGGCCGATCCTGAAGTTCTGCTGAGAAATGCTTTCTCTTGTTGAGATGCACCCAATTACAAATCTTCAACCTTTTTCCAACTAGCATGACTGTGTAATACACTTAGGAGTATTGGAGAAGAACGTCACATAACAAATTGGCTGTTAGAGACCTGTGGCCAGAATGGAAAAGATTTCCTCCCTCCTCCATATGGGTGTAGAGGGGGCAGCACAGTGGCTCATACTCTGAGCTTGACAGTGGGAAAGCAGGCTGTGTGTGTGTTCGAGACCCCAACGCCATGCAATGGGGTGAGCTCCCGTCCTCGCTCCAGCTTCTGCCAACCTAGCAGTTCGAAAGCATGCAAATGTGAGTAGATAAATAGGTACCACTTTGGTGAGAAGGTAACAGCATTCTGTGCTCCTTTGGTGTGTAGCCATAAGGTATGGTTAGTTCGTCTTTGCTTTTTCACAACATCTTTTAATCTGCCGGCGGCAAGTAAGTCAGCTTGCATTTCTGAAGAAGCAGGAGCAGACCTTCATCTGTCATCTCCACGCACAACCAAATATTGATCTTTCCAATAAGCAAAGCAACCACCAGCCAAAATGGTTCACAGAGGACCTCTTCATTCAGGTACAACAAACCTACTTCCACTACTCACACGTACAAATCATATTACTCCTGATAAATGTGAACATTGTTGGTAACATTAACCTCTCCCTCAGTCTTGGCTTCTCAAATATCCAAGAAAAACCCATTGATGGAAGTATGTCAAGACCTATCTTAATCCAACGTTTTATTCCTTATGGTGGCAAACTCTTAATCCTACTTTTTCTTCCAAGGTGGTCAACAGGTGCCTTGCAAGGAGGAAAAAGAGGCATAATAGAAACATTTTCCACCAGCATTCCCCTGAAACTGGGATTTAGCTCTTCAAAGACCTTCATGCATGCATCCAATTCCATTTTAAAGCCATTCAAGTTATCACCCATGACCATATCTTGAATTCTACAGAAGAAGGATTTGCTTTTCCTGCCCTAAATCTTCTCCTGTCCTTAATCTCCTTCTAATCAGCTTGAATGGATCAGTCCTGCAAACATTTTTTTTAAGCATCATTGCATATGATGATCAGAATTGTAAACATATTCCAGATATGGAGGTATCGCAGATTAGTATAAAGGCATTTTAATGTTCTTTCTGTGCCAACTCAGGAAGCTCAAACTGCCCAAGGAGCTGCTGATCCAATTCTACAGAGAAATGATTGAGTCTGTCATCTGCACCTCCATAACTGTCTGGTTTGGCTCTGCAACCCAACAAGACAGACACAGACTTTAGAGGATCATTAGAACTGCAGAAAAAACAGTGGCTACCAACCTGCCTTCCATTGAGGACCTTTGTACTGCACGAGTCAAAAAGAGGGCTGGGAAAATATTTACAGACTCCTCACATCCTGGACATAAACTGTTTCAACTCCTACTCTCAAAACAACGCTATAGAGCATTGCACACCAGAACAACTAGACACAAGAATAGTTTTTTCCCAAACACCATCACTCTGCTAAACAAATAATTCCCTCAACACTGTCAAATTAGTTATCAAGTCAGCATTACTATTAATCTTCTCATCGTTCCTATCACCCATCGCCTCCCACTTATGACTGTATGACTGTAACCTTGTTGCTGGTATCCTTATGATTTATATTAATTGTTTCCTAGTATGATTTGATTGCTTATTTGTTCCCTGTGACTATCATTAAGTGTTGTACCTTATGATTCTTGATGAATATATCTTTTCTTTCATGTACACTGAGAGCATATGCACCAAGACAAATTCCTTGTGTGTCCAATCACACTTGGCCAATAAAGAATTCTATTCCGTTCCATTCCATTCCATTCCATTCCATTCCATTCTATTCTATTCTATTCTATTCATATTAAAATGTTATAAAGTTCTGCAAAACTCAATAGAATTGTTTCAGAAGCAAATGTCCAAGGCACTTCCCAAAGGTGCTTTTCCAAAGGCAACTGAACTTTGTTTTTCCTTGAAGACATTTCGCTTCTCATCCAAGAAGCTTCTTCAGTTCTGAAGAAGAAGAAGAAGTTGAACTGAAGAAGCCTCTTGGATGAGAAGTAAAACGTCTTCAAGGAATAACATCGACAGTCCAGTTGCCTCTTGAAAAAGCACCTTTGGGACAACCATGACCTGGAAGACTGAGAATCTCCATAGACCTGTCCATTGCATGTTTCCCAAATCCAGTATAGAGAGAATCATGTTCAAATCCCATTCAAGAGATGTTCATGTTACTGGGCAATGTGATTGAATTCACCTCTAACCCCTTTTATTTAAATAATTTTTATTGCTTTTAAAGCAACCTCCGAAAGAACATAAGGTTCAAAAAGCAAAAGTACATACCTAATAATAATAATAAAAAAAAAAACCAACACCACCACAATCTCTCTTAAAAGGCCTGAGATGTTTGCAAAGTATATTTTCTAGATCAACTTTTGCAATGTGTCTATTATCCTCCTGAAGTGCTGCCTTGAAACTGACCTTTAAAAACATTATTCTAGAGCAGTTAAATCACAAATCTCTTTCGGTGCACTTATCAGTCAGAGCGACTTAAAAATAAGTAGCAGGTTTTAAAGGAGAAAACCATTCTGGGAATCAATTCAAAACACTAAGAATCCTGAGCACTGAGAATAAATTCAAAACACATTAACAGCACTTTCTCAAGGCCATTTTAGTATTTTTCTCTAAATTGTTCTTTTGGAGTACGGTTCTACCTTTTTGGGGGGGCAGGGGAAAATGGCAAACATTAGCTTTGGAAAAATATCACGCTGAGCACCAAACATAATTGTTAGAAATGGAAATAGAGAAAAATGGTAATTTTCTTCTTCTTCTTTTTTGCATTGGATCATGAACAAATCTCTTCCATGCAGGTAATGATAAAGAAAGCAAGTGGTATTTTTCAACCAAACGTAAGTTTTTTTTCTTCATCAAGGAGTATTCTTGCAAGTTCTGAGAATTCCATAAAGTGTATGAAAGAATGGGAAGAGCACAAGTAGTGCTTTGACTTACGAGCACATTTGGGGGCCAGAATTTCTGCTGTTAAGCAAAGCAGGCGTTAAGTGAGTTACATCCAATTTTAGGAACTTTTTGCCATGGTTGTTAAGCAAATCACTGCAGATGTTAAGTGAATCACAACAGAACAGAATAACAGAGCTGGAAAGGGAGCTTAGAGGTCTTCTAGTCCAACCCTCTGCTCAGACAGGAAACCATATACCATTCCAGACAAATGGTTGTCCAATCTCTTCTTAAAAACCTCCAGTGTTAGAACATTCACAACTTCTGGAGGCAAATTGTTCCACTGGTTAACTGTTCTCACTGTCAAGAAATTTCTCCTTAGTTCTAGGTTGCTTCTCTCCTTAATTAGTTTCAATCCATGGTTCCTTGACCTGCCTTCAGGTGCTTTGGAGAATAGCTTGACTCCCTCTTCTTTGTGGCAACCTCTGAGATATTGGAACATGGTTCCTTGACCTGCCTTCAGGTGCTTTGGAGAATAGCTTGACTCCCTCTTCTTTGTGGCAACCTCTGAGATATTGGAACACTGCTGTCATGTCACCCCTACTCCTTCTTTCCATTAAACTAGTGAGCAGAGATCATTATGGTATCTCAAAGTACTTTATGAAATTATTGGGAAGTTCATTGCCCCTTCTTCTTCTTCTATAGCGCTTCCTGTCTGAGAAGGTAGTTGGACCAGAAGACCTCCATGATTCCTTCCAGCTCTATTATTCTGTTATTCTTAGGTTTCAGGCTGAAAGTTTAACAAAATTTGAGTGACCGCCTAGCTTTAATACTATGTAGTTAGAGCATGATCTTCTTTATAGAGTTCTGACTTCTATAACACAAAGACCTAAGTAGGAGTCTATCAAAGCTACTCAAATTTCTCCCTCAGCTTCACCTGTCAAGATCACGCATGCTCTCTTTTCCTTCCCAGGCATTTTCATGCTCCTTGACCATCCCACACATATCTGTAATTGTGGATGGCAGCAACATCTAATCAACAGAGACAGATCTTGATTTTTACAAGATTGAGAGACTAATCAACTGGAAATCTGCTTGTAATGACCACTTGCGTAGCTTGTTCTTGTAACGGATCATCATACAAGGATTTGACCAGGATGAACCATTTATGAGCCATAAATGCACGCATGCATGCACGAACATGCAAACTAATCCATACCTACCCACCTACCCACACAGTAGGAGTGGGGGGGAAACATGAGTGGGGTGAAATGGTAGTAAAACCTATTCTTCTTGCACACGGGTGGGTTTCAAATTTTTTTACTACCGGTTCTGTGGGTGTGGCTTGGTGGGCGTGGCATGGCTTGGTGGGTGTGGCTTAGTAGGCATGGCAGGGGAAGGATACTGTAAAATCTCCATTCCCACCCCTGCAGGTTACTGCAGAATCCCCATTTCCTCCCCATCAGCTGGGACTTGGGAGGCAGTGAATAGATGGGGGTGGGGCCAGTCAGAATTTTTACTACCAGTTCTCCAAACTACTCAAAATTTCCACTACCGGTTCTCCAGAACTGGTCAGAAGCTGCTGAAACCCACCTCTGTTCTTGCAGCATTCTTATCTTGATCGGGATTTAATTTTTTTTTTTCAGCCTAGTTGCTGGGAATTTACAGTTGCTGATTTACACCACCTATTTTCCTCACTTCGGTTTTCTTTGTATAAGTATCACTTACTTGTTCTTCAGGAGATGAGTTTCCTGTGGCCTGTAGCTAACATGGCTTAAAACAGTATTTGACAAACTCCATAGGAGGATCATAAAATTCTAACGACAGCTATTAAAAATAATGATGGCATCGATCGATTCCCTTGTCAATCAGAGACTGCCTGGATGTGTCCCTGCAGTTTTCTTAGCAAGATTTCAGAAGTGGTTTGCCATTCCCTGCTTCCTAGGGCTGAGACAGAGGGACTGGCCCAAGGCCACCCAGTTAGCTTTGTACCCAGATGAGATTTGAACTCACAATCCCCTGGTTTCTTCTAATATGTGGTCTTAACTACTATACTAACGTGGCTCTCACAGTCTTTGAGAAAAGAAAGCAAAATAAAAGAGGCCATCTTACTATCATAGTAAGCTACATCCTTTGTCCTTGTGTTGCTGATGAATTCATGTATTCCTGCACTTGGTAAACAAACAAAAAATAAATAAATAACCACACCACCGAGAGAGCTATCTAATCAAAGTATATTTACACTCTACTCATGCTTTTTACAGTGTTTCATAAAAAGTACAGCAAAGGATAAGAAGAAAAACGTGGATAAACACACTATATATTCAGATTTTTTTTAAAAAAAAAACAGAGATAATGATGAATACCTAATGCAAGATTCCTCTTTAGAAACACAAACAAGTAATGATTTAGAAGTTCCTATACCCAATCAGTAGTAGCATCTCAGTGAGGTTCTAGAACCATCTTCTCTTTTTATCCTTTCCAATGAATGTTTTTTTCCCCCTCTCTCTCTCAGTTCACTGCATTTCAGTACTAAAAATAATACTGAGATAAAAGCAGGGTGAAATTCAGCAGGTTCTGGAGAACCGGTAGTGGACATTTTGAGTAGTTTGGAGAACCGGCAAATACCACCTGTGGCTGGCCCCAGAGTGGGGTGGGAATGGGGTTTTTGCAGTATCCTTCCCCCAGGAGTGGGGAGGGAATGGGGATTTTGCAGTATCCTTCCTCTGGAGTGGGGAGGGAATGGGGATTTTGCAGTATCCTCCCCCCAGGAGAGGGGTGGAAATGGAGATTTTGCAGGATCCTTCCACTGCCACGCCCACCAAGCCACGCCCACCAAGCCACACCCACAGAACCGGTAGTTTAAAAAAAATTGAATTTCACCACTCGATAAAAGCCTTACTCCACTGGGGTGGGGGAAAACAATCCTTCCAGCATTTTTGGTCTGGATTTTCTGTATTTGGGTGTGGGGGTGTGGGGGACGACCCAGGAACCTTCTCTATTCTGAGGGTGTCCTTGGTGCTTTCTGAGCTTAGTGGTTTTCTTGCAGGCGTTTCCTTATCCAAACTAGGTTACATCATGCTAGCACGGAAATGTCTACAAGAAAACCACCAAGCTCAGAGAGCACCAAGGATCCTTCATTTCAACCCTGAGCTACAAATATTCTCCTTTATTGGTACCACTCTGTTCTATTATTTGCTTATGGTCCTCAACCTACACCAGCCCACAAACGTACTTCTGGCTTTAATTCTCTACGTTTGTGTTCATAACCGTGTTTCCTAAGGGAGAAACTTTCAGCCTGATGGTAGGACATAGGAGAATGATCAAGTAATAGAATAACGGAGTTGGAAGGGACCTCGGAAGTCTTCTAGTCCAACCCCCTGCTCAAGCAGGAGACCCTACACCATTTGAGACAAATAGCTGCAAATATAAACAAGACTGCATAAAAATGAATATATCAGAAAATGCATATTAAAAGATGCATTTGGAAAAGACTGAAAGCGACTGTTATCCATATCAGAATAACAGAGTTGGAAGGGACCTTGGAGGTCTTTTAGTCCAGGGCTCACCAACCTTTCGGATCTCAGGGACCACTAAATTCATAATTTTAAATCCCGCGGACCACTAATATGATCTGGCTAATGACCGGCTGGGTGGGCTAGGTGGCTAGGTGGTCATGTGACTGGGTGGGTGTGGCCAACTCGATGTCACTCACGTCGGGCACCTCACCAGCTTCTACTCCCCTCTACCCTCTCAGCCCCTCCTCGTCTGCCTGCCCAGGCTGCTTAGGGCCCCAACAGGAAGCAGTTGTCAGAGCTAAGCAGCCACCATGAGAAAGAGCTGGCAAAACAGCTGGCTCACTTCAATTTGGATCTGACCGAGAAGGAGGCTTAGCGGAAGCACCTCACTGAGGACTACAAGCATAGGCTTTCCAAGTAGAGGGAAGACCTGCAGGAGTGCAAGGCCAGGTATTGGCACCTGGAGGCTCAGCGGGCTGAGATGATCAGCCAGTTCCAGGCCATGATGCTGTCCCATTAGAATGAGGCCCTCTGGCTCTTCGCCACCAGCGGCACTTCCCTCCAGCCTTCACCCAAAGCCTCTCACCAGGAGGCCGAAGCAGACCCCAAGTCAGAATTTCTGTCCCCCTCCAACCCGCACAAAAAGACTCCAAAGGGGGAGACTCTCCACAGCAACACAAATGTTCATTGCACGTATCCGTCCCAGGGGCCATAGTTTGAGGACCCCTGATTTAGTGCAATATAAAAAATGCAAATAATTTTTCTGCGGACCGCCCAAATTTTCTTGCAGACCACCAGTGGTCCACAGACCATCAGTTGATGACTGTTGTTCTAGTCAACCCTCTCCTCAAGCAGGACACCCTCTACCATTCTAGACAAATGGTTGTCCAATCTCTTCTTGAAAACCTCCAGTGATAGAGCCTCCACGACTTCTGGAGGCAAGTTGGTCCACCGATTAACTATTCTGTCAGGAAATTTCTCTTTATTTCTAGGTTGGTTCTCTCCTTGATTAATTCTTCTTTTCTTGGTGAGGGTACAATCCAGAAGAGTCAACAGGTCTTTAAGATTGAGCCTGTTGACTCGATCCACAAAGAAGAAATGAACAAAAATTGTTGGTTGTTTTCATCCGAGGAAGAGACAACCCATCAAACTCTCTCACACACATTCATTCCCAACACATGTACATACAATCTTGCATTTGATGGCAGAGCCTGCTCTTCCTGTAAAGGAAGGAGGGGAAAGTCCTTTCTCTTCCACTCATTCACCCACCCACCCACCCACCCGATGTCCCTGTCACTCACTCTTTTAACGGTTTCTCCTGCTCAGGTTTGCTCTCTGACTTTGAATTTCAGGAGCATTTAAAAGCATCCCCAGCAAGAGGAAATTAATTGTGGAGGTTGCCATGGCTACTCTGGCTTGTCAAGAAATATGGAGAGGTCTGTTCGTTCAGGTAGTGGAATGATTAAAAAGGTGTTACTCAAAATTTGATGAAATATTGGGGCACTTCATTAGCCTTGTCTTTAAAGACGTGTGATGAACCAAGTGCTTGGGAGGAGATGTCATGCATACATAAATAGATTCATTGGTCAGGTAAAAAAAAAAAATCAGTGCTGCTTAAGGAACAGTCCTGAACCTTCTAAGTCCTAATTCCTTTGAGAAACAGAAGCTTGCCTAGATGCCTCCTTCATGCCTCTTTTAGCCATTTATCAAATGTGAATATTTGTTATCGTTACGAGAGGCTCACTGAAAATAAAACTAGAGGATTACTTAGAAAACTCGAAATCAGTAAGTAAACAAATGCACCCCTATATGAAATAAAGACAACTAGTTGGGAAAACAAAGCAACATCAGCTGTGTGACTTGATGTATCTTATTTGTGAAACCATTTTAAATCTGGGGTAGCAAAAGTCCTTATCTCCTCTACTATCGTCCCCCATATTTTTTAAAAAAAGCATTAAAAAAACTTAATTCTTTGACCAATTTTAGAAGGAAGAGTTCAATCTAGAATCACATAGATTAAATCCAGAGACATAAGTGGTTAGGATACCCTCTACAAAATTAGCCCCAAATTATTCACTAAAGACAAATTAAACCCAATATTATTATGTGGGATTCACATACTCTACTAAGCCAATTTTGCTTTATGCATAACCATAAAAAACATGTTTAGCTGTGACAGCAACACAGACTATAGTTTACAGACCTTGATAGTTCATTTTGGCTTAGGTTGTTGACATAACACGATAAACCAAAATGAAACAAGCTACCATACAGCTTGATGTAATGCATCAACCCAATGGTTGATTGCAGTAAGGCTAATTAAGGTTGAGTCTAGAACCTAACCTAGCTTTGTTCAAGAATGAAGGTCAACCTACAGTGACCTTCGATTGAGAGACAACAAGGATGATCCATTCTTCTCCCAATGTCCACACTACATTCAGCTGGTGGTACATTCTGGAGATATTCTTGCACTAGCTGGAACAGAATTGGTTCTCTCCTTGATTCGTTTCCATCCATTGCTTCTTGTCCTGCCTTCAGATTCTTTGGAGAATAGGTTGACCTCCCTCTTCTTTGAACATAGAGTTCAGCTCTGTGTATCAGTGGAACAACTTGCCTCCAGAAGTTGTGAATGCTCCAACACTGGAAGTTTTTAAGAAGATGTTGGATAACCATTTGTCTGAAGTGGTGTAAGGTTTCCTGCCTAGGCAGGGGGTTGGAGTAGAAGACCTCCAAGGTCCCTTCCAACTCTGTTATTCTATTTCAATTTCTATAAGCCAGGATCCTAATAATGGAGAATCCTAACTTCTCCGAAGTTCTCTAAGCATATCAGAGCCCACTTTTATTCTCCAGTTGCAGTTGAATGACTGGAGATTAGTAACAGGAAGGGATGGGTCAGTTAAATCTCTATTAGTTGGAAAGACCTCTTTTGAAGTCTCCAAGTATCTCTTGCAACTTGTCCTCATTAACAAGACTTTGCATTCTCATAAAAAATGAAGCAGCTCCTCCAAGCTTGAGGGCTGCCTAATCATCCAGTGAAGAAACAGAATAAGCACATTTGTATGTTAATGTCTTATTAATTCCCGTGATTAGTATTTTCTGGAACAAACAACCGAAAGAGGATGAAGCTATCATCATTATATCCTGATTGTGAGCCTCGGAGAGCCCAACTCCCTAACTAACCACTATTGGAAGGAGGGAGGGTACCAAAAAAAAAAAAAAAGCAGTAATGACAAATTAAATTACATGCAGAAATTCATTTCAGATTTTAAAAAAGAAAGAAAAGAAAGAAAGAAAGAAAAGGAACGAGAGAGATTAGATACTGATTAATATCTCAGTGAGAAGAGGAATAGAATGAAGAATCGTTTTTTACATAATAGGAGCAGATAATGCTGCTTTGAAAACAAGGGTGTCTGCCTTTTCTAAAATTCAAGGTTTGCTACAATGTGGATCCAGAAAAGAAAAGAAAAGAAAAGAAGGAAGGAAGGAAGGAAGGAAGGAAGGAAGGAAGGAAGGAAGGAAGGAAGGAAGAAAGAAAGAAAGAAAGAAAGAAAGAAAGAAAGAAAGAAAGAAAGAAAGAAAGAAAGAAAG
>WNWU01000065.1:3360429-3376585 GCA_012654045.1 Ptyas mucosa | reverse complement strand
AAGAAAGAAAGAAAGAAAGAAAGAAAGAAAGAAAGAAAGAAAGAAAGGAAAAAAATACTGCTTTTTCATGTTAGGTTCAAAATTACTTTAAATGGGACATTCTAATTTTAATTCTAATTTCAAGGACCCGGATGTACCCGTTCTTTTCTGACGGCAGTCCTAGCTCAAACTTTTTATAGCTAGTCCTTGACTTACCTTCGATGTTCAAAGTTACAACAGGCACTGGCAAAAAGTGACTTAGTGTGATGACTCGAGGCACGGCACAGAGGCAACACAGGCAGCTGACAGTTCAAACTGCTCCTTTATCGCTCCAACTTTCCCCCCAAATGCTCCCGCGTTTCTGGCAGGTCCCAGAGCAAAGTGATAACACACACACACACACACACACACACACACATGCACACACACCTCCAGCAGCCTCTGGCTGCAATTAGCCCAGCACAACGCTGTGAGCACAACGGCTGCAAAGTGAGAAATCCAGCAGAGCAAGAGAGTAAGTCAAGGAGTCCAGGGAGCAAAAGAACAAGGCAATTAATCCAGGGAACGTCCAACTTCGGCAACAGCACACAACACTGAATGAGTTCAGCATTTGTTCCTGACAAATGCCCCTCTCCACAGTGTCTCCTTATGGCTCAGTCCCCAGGCGTGCCTTGTGAAGAGGGGCGAGGCGCTCTCCTCCTGAGTAGTCGGATCAGCCTGTGCTGTTCTCGCCTTCTCTCCACTCTCCATGCTCGAGGATCAGGAGGGGGCGGTCCTCACTCATCACCTGAGCTCTGTCTCATATTCACTGCTTAGCCTCTCTTGTTCGTCCTGCCCCAGTTCCTCCCTTCCTGCAATCTGAAAGGCCCTGGCCTTCCCCATGGGGAAGCCGGATTCACTTAAAGACCATCCGATGAATTTAACAATGTGGCCAAAATTGGGCACAGCTGATTTAACAACCACTTTGTTCAACCACAAAATTCTGGTTTGTTCCCCATTTGTGGTTTGTAAATCGAGGACTGCCTGTACCAAACCAGATGGTTTCATCTGGGTGAGCTGTGATGATTCAGAAAATGTTCTCCTTGGGAGGGAAGAGCTGCAGACGAGGAAGGTGCAAGCTATCCCTAATAAAAATGGAATCTGCTAAACAAACTTTTGTGCCTTTTCGGGGAAGGATGGGTGTATCTCAGAGAGTATGAAAAATGCTCAAAGCATGATAAAAAGGTAAAGGTTCCCCTCTCACTTATGTGCTAGTCGTTCCCGACTCTAGGGGCTGGTGCTCATCTCTGTTTCAAAGCTGAAGAGCCAGCGCTGTCCAAAGACATCTCCGTGGTCATGTGGCCGGCATGACTCAACGCCAAAGGTGCACGGAACGCTGTTCCCTCCCCACCAAAGGTGGTCCCTCTTTTTCTACTTGCATTTTTACGTGCTTTCAAACTGCTACGTTGGCAGAAGCTGGGACAAGTAATGGGAGCTCACCCCATTACGCAGCACTAGGGATTCGAACTGCTGAATGGCCGACCTTTCGATCGACAAGCTCAGCATCTTAGCCACTGAGCCACCGTGTCCTGTCAAAGCATGATAGCCTTACCATAATTGGTTAAGAAAAACTGAGGGATTGGGAAGAATCCTTCAAATCTGAGAAACCATATATTTTCACTGTTGAAATCAAAACTCACAAGATTTATATAATTTGAACAGAAAACGGAGCCTATAACAGAACTGCTTTTAAAACGGTCTTTTTTTAAAAAAATAAAAAATAAAACAGAACTGCTTAAAATATTATTAGTTCTGCAGAAATGCTTCTCAAAACATCAAATATTAAAGAAAGAGAAACAGAGAGAGAGAGAGAGAGGCAGAGAGAGAGACAGACAGACAGAGAGAGGCAGAGAGACAGACAGACAGACAGACAGACACACAGAGAAAGAGGGAGAGAGAGACAGAGAGACAGAAAGAGAGACAGAGACAGAGAGACAGAGAGAAAGAGAGACAGACAGACAGAAAGAGAGAGACAGAGAAAGAGGGACAGACAGAGAGACAGAAAGAGAGAGAGAGACAGAGAGAGACAGAGAGAAAGAGAGACAGACAGAGACAGAGACAGACAGACAGACAGACAGACAGAGACAGAGAGAGACAGACAGACAGAGAGAGAGAGACAGAGAGAGAGACAGAGGGAGAGATAGAGACAAAGACAGAGAGAGAAAGAGAGAGAGAGAGAGAGAGATTAAAATACAAATATAACAAATATAGCTTAGAAAAATGCATTATTCGCCTTCATAGGACTCCCAAATTGGTTGATTCATCCTAAATGTCAAGCTTGGTAATGTTCTTCCCCAGCCCTACCCAAGAATAAAAGAATATACCCGGTTTTATTACACAGCAATTTAAATCTTTAGTGCAATCCTCGCAAAGCAACATAAAACAAAATTAATGCCAAACTGGCAGGTTAAACTCTCTGTCTCTTTTGCTCAATTTTCGCAGTCTATGTAAATCAGCTGCTGCCACTGAAGTTAGACCTTGACAAAGGACTGAGAAAGGCTCCTTGTAAAACCGGAGGGTTTTGGGGGGGGGGGGCGAAGAAAGGAGTGAGTGACACAGGTCAGTGGCCTGAATCAGTCAAAGGAGATGAAGTTGCTTTTGAACAGAGTTGGAAGGGACCTTGGAGGTCTTCTAGTCCAACCCCTTGCTCAGGCAGGAAACCCTATACCAGGGATGGCTAACCTTTTCCGGACCGAGAGCCCAAAGCGTGCACTCACATTCAAACCCCCAAAATGCAATGTGTGTGTGAGACCCCTGTGCATACGCCCCACCCCCACCCATGTGGCCCTTGCATGTGATCAATGCATGTGTACTCCCTGCATGCCCCCTGCCCCCTGCGCATGATGCCAACCAGCATGCTCCCTGCCCCCTGTCCATACATGGCAGAGACCCAAAGACAAGCACGCTGCCGGGAGGCGCGCAGGCTTGCACAGCAGAGCTGAATTGGGGCGATGGCTCGCATGCCATCAGAGAGGGCACCACGTGCCACCTCTGGCACACATGCCATAGGTTCTCCATCACGGCCCTATACCATGCCAGGCAAAAGGATGTCCAGGATCTTCTTAAAAGCTTCCAGTTTTGGAGCACCTACAACTTCTGGAGGCACTGAGCTCTCTTGTTCCCTACTCGATGTTTGAAGAACCTGGTCCTGGAGTGGGATCTTCACTAAGGTGAGGGCAGTGGTGGCTAACAAAACAACCAGAGTTGGAAGGGACCTTGGAGGTCTTCTAGTCCAACCCCTTATACCATTTCAGACAAAGGGCTGTCTAATCTCTGCTTAAAAATCTTCAGTATTGGAGCGCCCATAACTTTGGAAGGCAAGTCATTCCAGTGATTAATTGTTTAACTGTAAGGAAGTTTCTCCTTAGTTCTAGATTGCTTCTCTCCTTGGTTAGTTTCCACCCGTTGCTTCTTGTCCTTCAGGTATTTTGGAGAATAGCTTGACTCCCTCTTCTTTGGGGGAGCCCCTCAAATATTGGAAGACGGCTATCATGTCACTCTTGGTTCTTCTTTTCATTAAACTAGACCTACCCAATTCCAGGAACTGTTCTTTATATGTCCCACAGATGCTTTTTCAAGAGGCAACTGGACTTTCTGGTTTTTCTTTGAAGACGTTTGGCTTCTCATCCAAGAAGCTTCTTCAACTCACGTTCTTTATATGTTTTAGCCTCCGGTCCTCAGCTAGTCCTTTCTGATTGTCCTCTTCTCTCGATCCTTCATTCCATTCAAGGAAACTGTTCGGTTCAATGATGTTTTGAGCTAAAGTGTCTTGAGGTTGTGAATGATATTCCTGAAAGGCAGTTTTTTTCAAAGGTGCTTTTTCGAAAGGCAAGTGGACTTGGTTTTTGGAAAAATGAAGTCCAGTTGCCTTTCGAAAAAGGAACCATGTCTTGGGTGACAGAGAATCTCCATAGATATTCCTGAAAGTGAAGTTGTGTTATCTTTGTTTTCAGGCAGCTAAAAAAAACACTGATTGGGTGATACTACTACTACTTATCCTATTCTGCGAAGTAATTACACGTTGTTCTCTTTTTGGACTTCTGTTTGAAATATTGTTGTCCCTCTACCCATCAAAGTTAATTCCACCTTTGTAATCTGCTTTAAATGACAGGTAATTGCCCCGGCATTGAAAGCTGATTAAACACACTGTCTTTTTTTTTTTTTTTTTTTTACTGATCAGAGCTAGGAATGGAATAAAAAAATAAGATTATTTTACAACACAGATAACCCTCCAATCATTTTCTACTTAACCGCTTCTCCCAAGTAATTGATATCTTTTAAAAGACACGTTCTCTCCAAAACTCTATTTTGATTTTTCTCTCTTACATATAGGCAGTCACGCTTCTCATAAGTCCTCGTCTTTATGACCACCAGTTGTAGTGGTATTAAGGAGGTCACCGGTTGTAGTGGTGTTAAGTGGGAACATACCCACTTTTACCACCTTTTCTGTGGTGATTGTTAACCAAACTCTGCAGTTGTTAAATGAACGCCACAGTCATTAAGCGAATGCATTAAACAAATTCATTTTTCTAATGGGTGTTCTTTTTTTGCTGAAAACCAGAAATAAATGTTGGTAACTTGCAAAAAATGCAAAAAATGCAAAAAATTGTGGTTACGTGGCTGCAGGAGATGGCAAATTGCAACCTGGTTGCTAATGCCCAAAATGCAATCATATGAGTCTCTAACTGGATCTAGCCATCCATCCATCCTATGTCTGTCTGTCCATCCACCCTATGTCTGTCTGTCCATCCTATCTATCTATCTATCTATCTATCTATCTATCTATCTATCTATCTATCTATCTATCATCTCCTATCATCTATCTATCTATCCATCCATCCATCCATCCAGCTAGCCACCCTCCTCAGGGTGCCGTCAGTCAAGCAATGTCGGCTGGCGGCCCCCAGGAGGAGAGCCTTCTCTATGGGGGCACCTGCCCTATGGAATGAGCTACCTCCTGGAATAAGACTGATCCCGGACCTTCGTACCTTCCGCAAAGCCTTGAAGACTTACTTATTCCAGCAAGCCGGCCTAGCTTAAATGGTTTTAAATTGGGATTTTGAATTTTACAGACTTGGGGTTTTAAATTGGGAGGCCAATCGATTTAATATCTTTTAATTTATCTTAATTTTTGTATTGTATGTATTTTAATTCTGGCTGTCCACCGCCCTGAGTCCCTTCTGGGAGAAGGGCGGGATACAAATTATATTATTATTATTATTATTATTATTATTATTATTATTATTATTATTATTTATTCATCCATCCATCCATCCAGCTATCTATTTATTTGTTTTAATTTATATACTGCTCTTCTCCTGCTGGACTCAGGGCGGTGCACAGCCGTAAATAAAAAACATTCAATACAAAATTTAAAAATTTAAAAGAATTATAAAACTTTAGCCAAAAATTTAAAAACCTCATAACTAAAACCCAATTGGACAATTTAAAAATCTAACATCTCAAAAAAAGGGGGGGGTTACGCCAGCCCTGCTTGTTGGAAAAGAAAAGTTTTTAGGGCATGGCAAAAAGCCCGGAGATCTGATATCCTGTGTATCTCCGGGGACAGGTCATTCCAGAGGGCAGGTGCTGCCACAGAGAAGGCCCTCCCCCGGGGGTCGCCAGCCGACACTGCCTGGCCGACGGCACCCTGAGGAGTCCCTCTCTGTGGGCGCGTATTGGCCGGTGGGAGGCTATTGGCGGCAGAAGGCGGTCCCGCAAATACCCAGGTCCGATGCCATGGAGCACTTTAAAGATGGTAACCAACACCTTGGTTCTATCTATCATCTATCCATTCTCTCCCTCTCTCCCCCCCTCCCTCTCTCTCTCTCTCTCTCTCTCTCTCACACACACACTTACTTTGAAATCAGGTCATAAGAATCATTTTGAAGGTTTTTTGTAACTTTGAATAGTCACTAAGCAACCAGTCATTAAGCAAGGACTACTTGCAATATGCACGCACACTTGTATTAAAATTCTGGATGAGTAGCATTCATTTATCTACCTGGTGTTCTTAAAAAGCAAAGCTTATTTGAGCTGCAGTGAATGTCATCAGATGCATAACTGCAGTGGAACGTGTGGATGGCCTTGGGGGAATGAAGGAAAGCAATGCTGCCTAGGAAACCATCGGAGAAGAGAGGCTGAAGCTCTCAGTTGCTTAACAGCCAGAGGAAAACATTTATGATGCGGCAACCAGTTAAAAATGGCAGCAGGAAGTTGATACTTTCTGTTATAGTAGTCTTAAAGGTAAAGGTTCCCCTCGCACATATGTGCTAGTCATTCCCAACTCTAGAGGGCACTGCTCATCTCCATTTCAAAGCCGAAGAGCCAGCGCTGTCTGAAGACATCTCCGTGGTTATGTGGCCGGCATGACTCAACGCCAAAGGTGCACGGAATGCTCTTACCTTCCCACCAAAGGTGGCCCCTATTTTTCTACTTGCATTTTTTATGTGCTTTCGAACTGCTAGGTTGGCAGAAGCTGGGACAAGTAATGGGAGCTCACCCCGTTAGACGGCACTAGGGATTTGAACCACTGAACTGCTGACCTTTCGATCGACAAGCTCAGCATCGTAGCCGCTGAGCCACTGCGTCCCTGACTTACCATAAAGTAGATTAACTCACCTAGTTGTGTTTCCTGTCTGGTTTACTTCCGAAAATACCTGTCTCCTTCTGAGTCAGGGTTAGACAATCCTCATCCTACTTGTATTAAAGTAAGTACAAGACAAACTTCCCCTCCACCCCATTAGAAATCGTTCTCTTCTGCTTATAAATGTCTAATAATCCCACCAATTTCCATCAACCTATTGTTAAAAATGTCATTCTGTGTTCAGAGAAAAATTCTCCTCTTGGATAGCTTAACGTCTCTTTTCCTTTTTTCTTAGCCCGGCACAATCCTTCCTTCTCTAGCGTTTAAATCTTTCTGATTTTTGAAATGGCTTTCATTTTATCTTTTATTCTCTCATGCAGACTACCAACTATGCCTCCATCTTTTCTTCTTGAGGCTAAATTTATTCCATCCCTTCAACCTTCCCGCCTAGGATTTTAGGTTTAAAGCTAAAGTTTTATTCTATTGGCCACTTTTCATTCTGCCTGGTCTTTGTTCTCTTATCTTGATATATACAGGCTGTCTGAACTCTTTGTTATGTAGGGACACTGTAGGTCAAGTTTCTTTGATTCAGTCCCCATTAGTTGCTCTGTAGGGCCAGCAGGATATAAATGCTTTAAATAAATGGGCGTATTAGCTAATTAATAGGATGTGTTACTGAACCATAACGTCCTTGTCAATATTTATGACTGACTATTGGATTGTTTTTGTTTTCTAGCAGGCCAAAGCTCCATCCCAAAACAGCAGGCAAAGCCAGTAGAACACGCAGCTCTCCAAGAGAAACAGGCTCCAATTAAATTACTGAATATTGAATATTCTCAGGAACAATGCCCCTATGCTCCAAAAATCCATGCCTGGAATAACAAATCATGAAAGACTTCCATGCATTTAGAAACAGGTCTTGATATTCCTAGGGTAGATTCATCAGCGTTCCAAGACGAATGAAAAAAACAACTACCCGCCCAACTACCTCAAAGTAAGTACCTATATTAGAGATCTCATTGATCCATGAAAGTTTTATAGGCGTAATTCCCATGAGGTACTAATTGAATGTACATGGTTGCTTCCACTAGTCTTAATAAGAGTTGGCCCTTTTGCAATTATGAGTGTCAGGGTTCCAAGTAATACACCCATAGCAACGAGAACTCCGAGGCAAGCGGGTTCCTCAAAGAACAGTTTTATTGGGCATATCATATTGGCACAAACTGGTGAAAACCAACCCTGAAGGTTGCAGAAATTTTGACCTAATTAAATGTAAAAGTTGTTCCCCCTTTCCCAAACAATCCATTACATGGTCCAATCAGGGTGCTGTCCGGTTGCTTGGAAACTTCACTCCTCCTCTCTTCAGCCACCTGTGGGAACGCCCTTGGTTTTAAGGGGAAACTATTTTGTTTTGACTACAAAACTCCAACTGTCTCTATTCCCCCCTCCCTATCTCTCAGCACCATTGTGGCAATGTTGAAGCCTCCAAAATGGCCTCAAGTCAGGCCAGCTTCAGGGTTGAGAAGGAAACCAACACATTTGCAATGAGAAGTTGGGTTAAAATTTAAAGAGAGATCAAGAGCACAGAGTCAGGACTAGCAGTTATGTTGCAGTATAGAAGATTTATTCAAGCCAATACAAAAGAATCTGGCCAACTAAAGTTCTACACGACATTGGCATCAGATAAGGGTCAATGGAATTCAAGAGGGAACTTGGACCATTTGTGGCAACGCAAAGATTCTAAACTGATCATACACTTAACTCCGCCTCCAAGCTCGGCCTCCTCTTCTCCTATATCGACAGAGATAAAACATGCAGGAAGAAAAAAAAAAGGATCAAGGGGACTGCTGAAAATTTTTGGAGGAACAAAATAAGAGGGTAAAGCTCTGGAAATCTGGTAGTATCTAACAAGGATAACCTCCCAAAATTGTTCTCAGCTAGTCTGTTTTCAAAGATTGGGAGATGAATCCCGGAGAGCTTGTGAATGGAAGGGACTCATAATTAGGTCAATGAGCTTAAGGCAGATGTCAGAAAATGCTTTCTTTAGCAACAAAATCCCACACAAATGTTTCTCCGATTGAGGAGAAACAATCAAGCCAATTGACTTTTTACTAAATACGTACTCCAGAGCTGTAATGCCTGATCAAATTGACTTAAGAGGATTATAATTGTGGATTTCACATAATTTATCACCAGGCACCAAGTGCATTCAATGTATATAATTGATATTTTGGGAACATCTCTCTCACACACACACAAGCACAAATGGATCACCCATTGAATATCGAGTTCCTACTGTGGACCCGTAAAGGAAGTCAATCTAGAATGCAATTCAGTTTTCTTGATATTTCATACTTTTCAAAAACTCACTTGGTCTAAGATGGATGGAGTATACATTTAATAAATAAACAAATAAATAAATGAGAGAATAAATGAGAGAAAAGTCAGAAGGAAATCAGAGATCTAGCAATAAAAGTCACACCCACTTTTTCCTTCCCCAAAACTTCAGTAGCCATTCACTCCAAATGCAGAATAACAGAGTTGGAAGGGACCTTGGAGATCATCTAAACCAACCCCTTGCTCAGGCAGGAAACCCTATACCATGTCCGACAAATGGTTGTCCAATCTCTTAAAAACCTCTGGAGGCACCCACAACTTCTGGAGACAATCTCTGATTAGTTATTCTCACTGTCAGGAAATTTCTCCTTAGTTTTAGGTCAGTTCTCTCCTTGATCAGTCTCCATCCATTGCTTCTTGTCCTGCTTTCAGGTGCTTTGGAGAACAGCTTGACGCCCTCTTCTTTGTGGCAGCCCCTGAAATATTGGAAGACTGCTATCATGTCAACCCTAGTCCTTCTTTTCATTAGAGTAGACATAACCCAGTTCCTGCAACCGTTCTTCATATGTTTTAGCCTCCAGTTTCCTAATTAGCTTTTTTGCTCTTTTGCTGAACTCTTTCTTTGCAAGACTCTTGCTCAGTGATAAAACCTTTGCAGTGCCTGACTGCTATCCTGGTTTTCAGATCCATCCATCTCCAAGCAGAGCTGGGAAAATCACCCTGGCTCTGGAGCCAGTGGTGACAAATATAGACTAGGTGGACTCAGGAAAGGTCACCGGAGGTGGAAGATAAATCCATCTTATTAACCACTGTCAGGCTGGCAGTAACATTTCTACTCTGAACCTCTTTGTCTCAAGCCCTTATTTGCCTTTTATTGGAAGACTCAATCAAATTGAGAGTCACTGTAACCATGGATTTAGCACCATACAGTTAGGCTAAAGGCTATCATTGTCTCTGGAGTTTCAGAATCCTGAGTCAGCTTTCCTCTTATACTGGAGATGCACAGCCCTTTTTATAAAGTTAAGGAACAGGTAACGTTATAGCTGCCTTTTCTTTTTTCTTTTTTGTCTCCCGTAAGCCATCATTTAAGCAACCAAAGCAATTACGCGAGCAGACTTAATATGATCCTAATACCTCCTCTAGCAAAACACATGAAATCTATCGAAGTCTGCAACAATAGACCATAGTCTACTGGAGAAAATTATAGGGAGGCGAATTCAAAGGCAATACTTGTTGGATTACTAGCTGAATCTTATTTTTACAAACTATATGAATAGCTTTGGGCAAGATTTTTTTAAAAAAGAAAAAAGAAAGAGGAGAGAGAGAGAGAGAGAAGGAAGGACTGTATCAAGAGTTCTGAAGCTGAGAATATTTTAACAGCAGCTAGAATTGTATTTGCTAAAAACTGGAAAGGAGAGAAGATATCTGCTGATGAAGAAATTATTAAGAAAATGTTGGACTGTGCTGAAATGAGTAAATTGACATTTGAAATAAGAGAACAGGAAGATAAACAATATTATTTGATATGGGATTTATTTTATCAATGGATAGATAATAAAACACGGAGATGAAATATGATATATGAAATGAAATTAAGATAAAATGTGTAAAAACTTGTGGGGTTTTTTTTTAGGGGAAAAGAACATGTGTCATATATTGATATTTTGAAGATTTTGGGAGCACGAAAGGATTTTAACCGACCGAAACACTGTCTGTAATTGTTTGGAAGGATGATGCTTTTATGTTGTTTTTGTTTGGGAAAAAAAAAAGAGTTCTAAAGCTGAGGAACAGAAATAACTTAGATCGAAATGTTTTAGGGCATGGACTTGGGAGATCCTGTGTCCTTCTATAGCATATATATAGATATGCTATCAAAATGTTTGCAGTTTTCCTCAAAGTTTGGCAGATGTTTCACCTAAGGATTGCTCCTCTGGCTGGTTTCAAAGATGAATATTAATGGCTATGCCTGTCACTCACTATCCATCTTCATCTGTTCTCATGCCCATCCTGGATGGCTACCAAGAAACAATCTATAATGGTGTGGGATCTTGTGGGAGAAGATCTGTTTCATATCTGACACCACAGGTCACCACTGAGGCCTGGTGAAAAGATGCAGACATTTGACATGAACATGGTGAAAACCAAGCTGTGATAAACTTAATCTTGGCTGGGGTTCTAAATCTTTCCTAGACTGAATCAGTGAAACTGTCAGTTGCAATTCATGGACATAACTGCTCTGGATAGTAATAGAATCAGTGGTGGGTTGCTCCCGTTTCGGCCCGTTTTGGGCGAACCGGTAGTGACGGCAGCAGGAGGCTCGCCCATCCACCCAGACGTCATCAAAATGCTCTAGGCATGTGCAGAAGCATCACACAGTCGTGAAGTGAGTGAGCACGTCCGTGTGCTACCTATAGCAAACTGGTAGTGCCATGATTTGAAACCCACTACTGAATAAAGTAAAGGTAAAGGTTCCCCTCACACATATGTGCTAGTCGTTCCCGACTCTAGAGGGTGGTGCTCATCTCCGTTTCAAAGCCGAAGAGCCAGCGCTGTCTGAAGACGTCTCCGTGGTCATGTGGCCGGCGGGACTCAATGCCAAAGGTGCACGGAACGCTGTTCCCTTCCCACCAAAAGTGGTCCCTATTTTTCTACTTGCATTTTTTACGTGCTTTCGAACTGCTAGGTTGGCAGAAGCTGGGACAAGTCACGGGAGCTCACCCTATTATGCGGCACTAGGGATTCGAACCGCTGAACTGCCGACCTTTCGATCAACAAGCTCAGTGTCTTAGCCACTGAGCTACCACGTCCCTTGGTCTGGATAGTAACAGAATTGCCTAAATATCTAAAAATACTTGTCCAGAAGAAGCACAATAGTCCAGGTTTCTGCTTGCTCTGGTAGTTTGCAATATCTAGGATATCTTTAAGGGGCAATCCTTCAACTATTTGTGTTCTCACATCTGATGTGATGCCATTAAGCATACCCTGTTTTCTCTTTGAGGAAGAAGCTAAATGGAAGAGTATGCAGAAGACCAGACAAAACGGAAGGTAGGACTGCTATAGCAGAAGTGAAAACCCACTCTTTAAGGATTTAGCATTAACTGTGATTTCCCAGGAATGGCACCCTTGCAAAGCAGCCCTCCATGTAAAAAATAACATTACAATTGGGATACTGCCCCAACACAAAAACTATCAAAGTTCTTCCTATCTCCACATTAAAAAAATTGACACTGGTGATATTAATCCTTTTGACATATTGTCCACTCAGTTTTGAAATCCAGATCAATTCTGTGGGGGCTCCTTCTGAGTGTTGCAAACATCTCAATCATTAATTCTCACCACTTTGAAGCTAGGGATAAAATCTTCCACATTGCCTTAACACCAACCAGTCAACACATTAAAAATTGGCTCGGTTGCAAACAGCAGAATATATATATATATATATTTTCAAAAAAAGAAAAATCAGCCGTTGGTGCAAACTTTTCAAAGTTTATGAACAGCTGCTCTAATTGGCCATTTCCTCTGAAAAGTTCCTATAACTCCTGTTAGAAGCAACTAATGGAATTAGTTTCCTCTTTTCTAGTCTAGTGAAAAGAAGGACTAGGGGTGATATGATAACAGTTTTCCAATATTTGAGGGACTGCCACAAAGAAGAGGGGATCGAGCTATTCCCCAAAGCACCAGAAGGCAAGGAAAGAAGCGACCGATGGAAACTAATTAGAGAGAACCAACTTAGAACTAAGAAGAAATTTCCTGTCAGATTCATTAATCAGTGGAACAACTTGCCTCCAGGAATTGTGGGTATGTAGAGGCTTTTAAGAAGAGACTGGGCACATCTATGGAGATTCTCAGTCCTCCAGGTCATGGTTGTCCCAAAGATGCTTTTTCAAGAGGCAACGGGACTTTCTGGTTTTTCTTAGAATTCAAAGAAAAACCAGAAAATCCCATTGCCTCTTGAAAAAGCACCTTTGGGACATGAGACTGGACAGACACTTATCTGAAATGGTATAAGATCTCCTGCTTGTGCAGGAGGTTGGACTAGAAGACCTCCAACGTCCCTTCCAACTCTGTTATTCTGTTTTCAGAATATTACCAGTCAACAAGGAAGATCTTGCTTTTTATTTTTTTTCCTTTCCAGTTTACAGACACATCCTTCTTTTTCCTCCCTCCCTCCATCGGCAAGTTATAACCTTCCAAATTAAATCCAGAATCTTGCTGTGTGTTTATAGAGAAAGGAAGGGCAATAAAACCACCAAGCATCTTTGGGGAGAAAGGAGATGCTAAACTCATCAGCCACTTTTGATTTCTACGTATCTTCTCCATTCCTGGAGAGGAGCTGGCACGTTGTTGGCCATTCTGTCATGCCTTGTGCGTTTTGTGTTCTCCAAGTGTTGGGTGTAATTATGCAAAGAAGTTCAATGCTAGACTGGCCGCGATTGTTTTTGTTTTCATTTTCTGTCCCTTAAGGAAAGAGAAGCTTTAAAGGAAGACAACGGGCTATTCAGTAGCTAGTACTGATGGATACAATTGATGATAATCGCTTCGGTGATCTAACATCTGGATTCTTTAGAGAAGGAGGGGATTGGGAGGGGATTCTGAATTCATTTGGCATAAATACATAATTTATGAACGTCACCTGAGTCTATATAATTGTAGAGGCATACGTAAATACATAAATAAATACAAATTGCATTTAATTTGTTTTCAGTGCAGGAATCTTTTTCTTGGTGAGGAGGTGAGACAGACATCATATAAACAACAAGAATTGCTCAAACTCAGCTTCAACCGTGAGATGGGCGGCAAATAAATTTGATAATAATAATAACAACAATGGAAAAGATATCAATATACAAAGACCTGCAAATAGAAATAGAACTACTGTAGCTAATGAAAGCAAAGATAGTACCAATCATCACAGACTCCTTGGGTGTAATCCCAAAACAACTGGGGCACCACTTGAACAAATTCACCATCAATCAATTGCAAAAGGCAGCCCAGCTTGGAATAGTTTACATCCTGAGATGAGACCTTCAACATCATCAGACATCCACATCTGCCTATCCCAACACCTTGAGAAGGACTCAGTAGGTAGACAAAAATGCCAAATCCCATCTGAACACCTGGCTGACTATGTGACAAACCATAATCATAAAGCAGAAAAATCTGCAAATGGAAATAGAACGATGGAATAGAATAGATATGTAAGTCGATATGAAATGCTGTAAAATTACCATTCACGTTATGTAATGTTCAATATGTTATGTCTTAACATGTTTTGTTTTTATATAAGTGCAATTGTTTTTTGTGTTGTTTTTAAAGACAAACGGTTTAATAAAAATTATTTTTTTAAAAAAACAAATAATTAAAAAAAAGAAATAGAATGACTATAGCAAAGGAAAGCAAGGCTGGTACCAATCCGAAAACAAGCATCATTTGAACACCATCGGCATTGACAAAAATCACCATCAGTCAATTGCAAAAGGCAGCTTTAAGAACAGCTTACATCCTGCAACAAGACCTCTAGCACCGTCAAACATCAAAATCTGCCTACCTAGGTCCTTGGGAAGGACTTGATAGCTGGATAAAAACACCAGATCCAGTCTAAACACATGGTTGACTGTGTAACGAACCATAATTTGTTATATTGTACCCTACAAGAATCCTACAATATACACTAAGTTACTCTTGGCAGCCATTCACTACATTCCAATTAAAGTGCTTTCTTATGGCCACTGCTTACTGTGCAACAGCTGCATGACGCAAACTCAAAATGTTATCTGTCAAATATCAGGCTAAAACCAGAATGGAAAGTCCATAAAGGAAGAAGGGGATTTATTTTAGTCCCAAATCTCTTCCTGGGAATGTTATTATTTTTTTTAAAAAAAAAGATGAAGTCTTTAAATAATGTTCAAGAGGTGGAAAACTTTGTACATGCTCAAATGCTCCTCTTTAATTGGGACATTCTCAGGCTTGTCAAAACCCAAAACCTGGTTTTGCTCAGATTACATCCTTTAAAAATCTCAATCCCTTTCAATATCGAAGCTTTGCACAAGGAATTCAAAACCTGAGGGAGCAAGAAGCAGGAAGGAAACAATTAATTAATTCTGTTTCACTGCCCCACTAATTAAATCAAGAGCAGAGAATATCAGGTCCCCAAGGTTGAAATTAAAGCACTCCCGGTCTTTCCTACCACAGCCATAAAATTCTGGCCTTGAATTAACATGCAGACAATGACAAAAGCTGGGGAAGCCCACATAGAAAGGACAACAAGCAGTTTTTGCAACCCCTTTCCCCATGATTGACACACGTTGTGATTGTTGACAGAAGATGCACCTGTCTCAGGATACACCAAGAAGGCATTTGAGAAGATTATCCAGATTATCTAATTATCCATATACTAACTGCAGCTAAAATCGTATTTGCACAAAATTGGAAAAGTGAAGAGATCCCCAGAGATGAGAATGCAATCAGGAAAATATTAGAATGTGCGGAAATGAACAGATTAATGCTAAGAATTAAGGGAAAAGAACAAACTGAATATAACATGACATGGGACTTATTTTATTAAAATAAGATAACAAAAACGGAAGTTAGAAACAGGGGAAACAAAAGAAAAAGATTAGTGAAATAAAGGAGATATGTTAAGAGAGAGAAGCAAGTGTTATGATTATTATGTTTAATACTATCATTTTAAAATTATACTGTAGAATCAATGTTAATGTAATGAATATTGTTGTAAATTTTGATTATTATTTTATAAAGATATCGGTACCCGGGCGACACACTGTTTAATTGAAGTTGAAATTACTATAATAAAAAATTAAAAAATAAATTAAAAAAAGACATCTGAAAAGATTCATTCGGTGGACTTTCCCATAAATTTCTCAGTCTTAAAATGTTTTCCACATTTAACAGTACACACTTCCGTGAACATCCATAAAAATGCCATTATCAGGACTTCATGTCCTTCTGGTTTCTGTAAAACGAAAACGCCTCATTGGGAATAATGGGTTTGCTTAACATCCACATAGTTTGCTTTATGACCATGGTGTTAGCTTTATGACCTCTGTGTTCACTTAACAACCAGCAAAAAAACCCAAAAAACCCTGTTCTGATATCACATGGTGACCAGTTTTATGACCGTAATTGCCAGGCTTAGTTGTAAGTCTAGGACGCCCAGTAATAGGAGCAATAACAATAGCACTTAGACTTACATAC
>WNWU01000065.1:3338926-3358204 GCA_012654045.1 Ptyas mucosa | reverse complement strand
GGGAGGGAGGAAGGAAGGAAAGGTAGGTAGGTAGGTAGCTAGCTAGCTGGCTGGCTGAGGGAGGGAGGGAGGGAACGAATGACAGAAGAGCTTGATAGGAAGGGAGGGGAGAGGGAGGGAGGGAGGGAAGGAAGGAAGGAAGGAAGGGCTTGATAGGGAGGGAGGGAGAAAGGGAGGGAGGAAGAAAAGGTAGATAGGTAGGTAGGTAGCTGAGGGAGGGAGGGAGGGAAGGAAGGAAGGAAGAAAGGAAACTTAATGCAGCTGTTTCTAAAGGTATACACTCATTTTTGTATAGAGTATGCTCTTTGTCCTCAAAAGTAGAGTTGTGTGGGTTTATGTGAATTTTTGAGTGATGAATGATGGACATAAGGAGAACCAATGCATTGATGCTACGCTTTGTGCTCTGTTGCCCTTGCTCACTCACTGAAATCCTTGTGCACGTGTGTGTGTGCGCACACACATACACACACACACAAAACTGTGCATCCGCTCTCACCCAGTGTCAATAACAGGAATGGAAGCCGACAACCTTTCTAACCAAAGCGTGAGAGCCGCCATTAAGAGAGGGCCTCTTTTCTCCTAAAATCAATGCTGTGAGATAAAGTAGATTCGGCCTGATCAAGCCGCACTTGAGTCGCACCACAAACTGGATCTGGGATCCCCCCTTCCCGCCCCCCCACCCCTACCCCTCCTAGGACTGTGCAAAGCCGTTGCGATTTGTTTCGAGGAGCTGCCGTAGAGGGACGGCAAACCATCTCATTGAGATGTGCCACGTCACTCCAACTTCTTTTCTGGCAAGTCCAGTAGCAAGAGGAGGATTTTCTGCCCACGTTCAAAATCCACAGAAGACTCTTTCAGTCAAGGAAAAAAAAAGAAAAGGAATTGGAACGGTGCTCTGCAAAGCAACAGAGCCAAATTGTTTATCTCCTCCGAATGAGCTTGTCATGGCCGTGAACGCCTTTCAGCTTTTTACATTTCAAAAAGAGCAAGGAGCAAGCCAAAAGCCATGATTATTTAGCCTTCACTTCCTATAATTCCTCTTCCCTTTTTTATTTTATTTTATTTTTTTTCCCCATCGGTGGCAAGTCAAATTAGGTTTGCAGAGGGATGGCAAATTTACTCTCTTACAGAGGCAAATCCATTTATATCCAGTCAATCCTAATAGATGGACAATTTGGTGGTAGCTAGATCAAAAAAAAAAAGAAAAGAAAGAAAGAAAGAAAGAAAGAAAGAAAAGCCAATCGGGTAAGGACATGACTTGTTTCAGCATTTTAACAAGTTCTTAGCGAGTCGGGGCCAGAAGGCGACAGAGATTAAAATGTAAAACCAGCAGTTAGTCAAAGGAGAGGTGCTTTCTTTTGCTGGTCTGTAGCAGAGGAAGTCAGTGTACGCATCAAACAGAAGGAAAGGAAAGGACAGGAAAAGCATACCCAAGCAATTGGAAGGCAGGCATGCAGGTGGGCTTATCTAACAAGCATGCTAGAAAAAAAATTTCAACGTTTGGTCTCAGCGGGTGGATTGAGTCTCTCCTTCTTTCAGTGTCGAAGGTGCACGACGTCCAGTAGTATTTGGGTCCAGCTGTGACACCCACAGACAGGGGTGGGTTCTACTTACCTTTACTACCAGTTTGCAATGGGGCCGTGCGCGCGCACTCTTCTGCGTATGCACAGAATGCATTTTGATGACGTCTATAGAACCGGTGCAAACCGGGGGCAACACACCGCTGCCCAGAGATGCATATATTTGGAAAATGACAACTTGCCATGGATAACTCGCCACAGAAAAACTTGCTGCGGGAGGGTTCAACAATTCAATTATTGAAAAGAATTAAACATTATTCTAATTGTTGTCGTTCACATTTCATTTTGGCATCCTTTCTTTAATTACCTGTATTTTTTGGAGTATAAGACACACCTTTTTCTCCAAAAAAAGAGGGTAAAAATCTGGGTGCATCTTATACTCTGAATGTAGCCCCATTCAGCTTCTCAAACGGAGGTTTCAGAGGCTGAAAAAAGCATCAGAAAAGAAGCTTCAGGAAAAAAGGCCCCAAACAGAGCTTCAGAAAAGAAGCTCCCAGAGCTTCACAGGCTTTTTTTCTGAAGATCTGTTTCGGAGGCTTTCAGAGGCAGGAAAAAAAGTTTTTTCTGAAACGGACTTTCAGAGGCAGAAAAAAAAGCAAGGCACAGAGCTCACAACCAAGGAACCTGTCGCTAAAATTCACCTCTGGGAACAGCTGACTGAGGGAATTCCGGAGGCCGATCCTCCTGCCAATCAGCTTTTTTCTTATTTTCCTCCCCGAAAACTAAGGTGCGTCTTATACTCTGAAAAATACGGTATTTTATTCCATGGTTTCTTTGAGAGTTGTGTAACTCTCTTGTCCTATGGCGAGTTGGCCATGGTAAGTTGTCCCCTGGTGAGTTGGCTGCTACAAGTTTGGTCATGGCAAGTTGGCCATGAAGAGTTGACCCTAGACCGCATATATTAGCCTAAAGGAAGACATATTTGAAGTGGATCTTCCAATCTTTTTTCTCGGAAAGTGCAGACAACAGGCACTAAAACAAGGATGTCCAACCTTGGCCGCTTTAAGACTTGTAGATTTCAATTCCCAGAATTCCCCAGTCAGCTTGACTGGCTGGAGAATTCTGGGAGTTGAAATCCACAGGTCTTAAAGTGGCCAAGGTTGGGCACCCCTGCACTAAAAGAAGACAGATAGGGTACACAAACATTGGACACTTGCTGAAGAGCAGAGCAAATGTCTCCTAGTCCTCAATATCAATCATGTCCTATTTATACCTGGAATCCTCAGAAAGTCAGGTTAATTGTAATGCTGTAATGTTTGTCAGGCAACTAAGTCTTGCTTTAAAATAAGCCTTCAACATAAGAAAGGGTATGAGTTGGGTTTCTGCAGGAAGATCGGGAGATGTTGGTCCATCGAAAGTGTTGGAGGATTGCACTGGAAATCTCCAAGCATCTTTACCTGAACTAGGAAGAGGCACCACCTTATCTCCGTGACCTCCTAAGAAAGCGCATGTTGGGTTTAATTCTGGTTTGTTTGTTTTTTAATAAAATGAACCACCACCACCCATCCTCTCCATACAAAACTCCCTGCACACGTTGGCTGCATTCAAGGCAGTGGACGGCTAAGAATTACTGCTTTTATCCTCTTTTGGAAAGGGTGGCATTGCAGTGAGTAAGGTGAAGATGCCAAATATGTGGAACCAGGAATTTCTGGAGGAAGAGAGCTCCAGAAGAAGGAGGTTTTCTTCAGTTTTAACTTTGTTAAACAAATTGGAAGGCTTGTATTACAGCTTCTGGGTGTTTCCCAGGAGAACCGAGGTCAGAGGTAATTCTGCAGTTAATAAAGCCAAAAGTGTTCAAATGATGTTACTGACCTGCGCTGCAAGTCCTTCGCTGGTGAATTAAGTCATGATTAGTCTAACCATGGTTATTGAATACACTATCATTGGCAGGGCTGAAGGCAAGGTGCAACACATCTACAGAACGGTGTTGTGTGATGTAGGAACGCAGTCATTGTAAACCAGGAACGGCGTAGAGCCGTGTTTAACAACAATTCCCAACCTCCCTAAGAATCAAAGAGCAGGTTTTTTTTTTTTGCTAAGTTATCTAAGAAAACCAGGATTGGGCCGAATCTGTGCAGATTTCTTTCAGAGTTAATTAGGTGCAAGTGACCTTCTTGTAGTTCTCATCCCACTGCTACATAAAATGAACACCTAATGTATTTATAGTGTGAAATTAATGTTGCTTAATATTGGTTTGCATATTCCTCCTGCCACCCACCACCACGTAAAAAATATTTACACTGCCGTGTTTGGTAGCACAAAGCTTTTAAATCGATGACAGGTAATCTGCTGGGAGGGGGACTCCAGATAAATGTATTAAAACATCATTTTACAGTAATTAACAGAGAGACGGGGGTGGGAGAGAGAGAGAGAGAAGGCTTTTTCCTTCGTGTTAAATGTGTCAGAATATGCATCTGTGCAACCAAGGAAACATGTGACATTTTGTATTGAGATGTACCCAGAGGTGGTATTCAGCCAGTTTGCACCGGTTCGGGCGAATTGGTAGTGGACTGGCTCCAAGTTGTGCTATTTAGGCATGTTATCGAAGCCAGGCGCATGCGCGGAAGGTATGCGAGTGACCAAAGCGCATGTGTGGAAGACTGGGTGCATGTGTGGACAGTGTGTATGCGCGGCGAACTGTTGGTAAACATAAGTGAAACCCACCCCTGGATGTACCATGTTGAGGAGGAGGAGGAGGAGGAGGAGCGGGAGGGGGAGAAGGAGAAGGAGAAGGAGAAGGACAGGGAGAAGGTGAAGGGGAAGAGAAGGGGAAGGGGAAGAGGAAGGAGAAGGAGAAGGAGAAGGAGAAGGAGAAGGAGAAGGAGAAGGACAGGGAGAAGGGGAAGGGGAAGGGGAAGAGAAAGGGAAGGGGAAGGGGAAGAGGAAGGAGAAGGAGAAGGAGAAAGAGAAGGAGAAGGAGGAGAAGGATGCTCAGCTGATCATTAGAACTTTTTTTTTTACATTTTTTACTATCGGTTCGGGCGAACCAGGTCGAACGGGTAGCATTTCACCCCTGTTTGTACCTCTCCTGAACCAAAGCAAAATGTGATATGCATAGGAGGGGGTGGGAATTTGATTTCCTGCTACTGATGCAAAAACAGACTTGGTCGGCCCATCAGTTTGGGAGAACAGGCTGGAGATGTAACCTTGTTTAATTGCAACCAATCAGGAGTATTAACTTGGGGTGGAAGGAAGGGCAATATTATGATTCATCTCTATGGCCATCCTCTTGAAGTTCTGGAGGTTTGCTATTCCTATTAGAAGCACAGAATCAGCAAATTCTTCAGCTCGGCCAGTTCTTCTTATTTCTTAAGATCTTTAAACAAGCTGATCTTTTCCTGACATACGCCCTTCACCTAAAAGAGACATCTAAAATAACCTACTCCACCGTCACCAATGAATACAATCATGTTTAGTTTATATTTGGGGAACTAAACAGCTGCTACTAAGGATTGCAACCAGATGTTCCAGAATGATATGCAACAATTATGCTCAATTTTTTAAAAAACCATCTCCCCCCCTCCCAAAATGCATACTAATAAAGGGATGTCACCTCTTCTAAACCAATCGTTAATAAATCATAATGTGCCTTTTAAACTTCACACCCAACGACTCTCTGTAGCATGCTATTACGCACACCAGAGAACAGAAGGAAAAGCTGGCACTGTTTGGAAAAGTCTTTGCTATCTGAAACATTAATTGCTTAACAATGTGCCTTTTCCACTTGTGAAATTATTTTTTCTCCATCTCTTTTTTTTAAAGGGTACGCATTGCACAGTGAAGCTAACTACCACGATGAAAACGTACATTCTCATCCATTTCGGTTACATTGTTCTTTCTAGTCTGCAGATTAGCTGCCTGTTGGGTCTTTGGTGCTCTCTGGGGCTTGGTTGTTTTCTTGCAGATGTTTCATTACCCAAGTAGGTAACATTATCAGTGCTAGAAGGGAGTGGGGTTTGTGGAATGGAGGGAGGAGGGAGGAGGGAGGAGGAAGGAGGGAGGAGGGAGGAGGGAGGAGGGAGGAGGAGGAGGAGGAGGAGGAGGAGGAGGAGGAGGAGGACGACGACGACGACGACGACTATGGAGTCCACAGTACTCTCTGAGCTTGGTTGTTTTCTTGCAGACATTTCATTATCGAAGTAGGTAACATTGTCAGCGCTAGAAGGGACTGGGGTTTGTGGAGTGGAAGAAGGAGAAAGGAGACAAGAAAAGGACTATGAAGTCCTTGGTGTTTGTTCTCTGAGCTTGGTTGTTCTTGCAGACATTTCATTACCCACCTAGGTAACATTATCAGTGCTCAAAGAGAGTGGGGTTGGCTGGATTCCTCTTATAAAATCACCCCATACTTCACACTCACGAGTTAAACGCCTAGAACATGCCTACGCTTGAGAGATCCCTATATAGTATGCAGTTTATGCAGTGCATAAAAAGCACCCGGCACATTTCCTTCAGATCTACTTAAGGCTTTGATGCAGAGGAACATAAACTGGGAATAGCATCCAATAATCAGAACTCAAGTCGGTAGAGTTGGCTTTTTTATGATGATGTTAAAATCTCGGGGAAGAACAAACACACAAAAAAGCAACTGCTAGATTTCACTTCAGGGCAATTAAAAACAAGGAGGGATTCTATCCATTCCTATCAAGGCTTCAAAGGACCAGCCACTCATGGAGCCTGATGGAACGACTTGGCTGAGAAATTCATTCCGTTTGCTTCTCACAGCAAACCTATTTAATTCCGCAGTATGTATGCAAACAGCAGCTATTTGATTTCAAAGTGCATATGGAAATGTGTATATTAGGGGCATACAGACATACATTTATTCAGGGGGAAGGGTTTGCTAATCTGTCAATACCAGATGGTCTAGTTACAGAACTGATTTTTCACCCTGTTTATGAGATAGATAAGACCCTGATGTTGGGAAAGATGGAAGGCAAAAGGAGAAAGGGACGGCAGAGGATGAGATGGTTAGATAGTGTCATGGACGGTGTGAAGAGTGAAGGACCAAGGGCGACGGGATAGCAGTCTTCCAATATTTGAGAGGCTGCCACAGAGAGGAGGGGAGGTCAAGCTATTTTCCAAAACACCTGAAGGCCACACAAGGAATAATGGATGGAAACTGACCAAGGAGAGATTCAACCTAGAAATAAGGAGGATTTTTCTGACAATGAGAACAATCAACCGATGGAATAGAAGTTGTCTTCGGATGTTGTGGGAGCTTCATCACTGGAGGCTTTCAAGAAAAGATTGGACTGCCCTTTGTCAGAAATGGTGGAGGGTCTCCTGTTTGGGTGGAAGGCTGGACTGGATGACCTATAAATTCCCTTCCAACTCTGTTAATCTGTAATCTCGAAGACGCAACAAACATGAATTTGAGTAAACTCTAAGAGAGATAATAGGGGATGGGGGGGCCTGGTGTGCTGTGGTCTGTGAGCTTGGACAGAGTCGGGGATGACTTAGCAACTGAACAACAACAACAGATAAGACAGATACAAAGATAGACAGGAACAAGAAGGCATGTCATTATGGTGTGGTCATTAAAATAATATTTTACAAGTGGTGTAAAAATGGGCCAATCACGCAGCTAGGGGACATGAACTTGAAGGAGTCTCCCATCCCAATGAACAAAATTGTTCAACTGATGGATGGCTAGTGATACCCATGGACACCAAGGATGAATTGGTGGATTGCAGGAGTTGGAAGTCTGGCACACCTGGAGAACTTCAGGTTGGAGAAGGCCGAGCAACGGTTAAGTGCCACAAAGGTTCAGCCAGGTTCTGCTTAAAGATTCCCAACTCTGGATAAAGGGATTGCAGGTAGTCCTCGACGTACGACCACAATTGGGTCCAAATTTACTGGGGTTAAGACAGTTGTTAAGTGAATTCCCCCCCTCCTTTTATGACCTCTCTTGCCAGAGTTCTTAAGTGAATCACTGCGGTCAGGGGTGGGTTCTACTTACCTTTACTACCGGTTTGCATCATGTCCACGCATGCTCACATCATGCCCATGCACGCATGCGTGCTTACATCATGCCTGCGTGCGCACACGCACTTCGCTCGCATGTGCATGCACTCTTCTGCGCATGCACAGAAGCTTCTGGGCATGCGCAGATCACTTCTGATGATGTGCCAGAGGCAGGGATTCAGCCAGGGCCTTCAGAACCTCCAGAAGCTCCCTTAAGTGAAGAGGACGAAGAGGAGGAGCCTCTTCTCGATGCACGGGCGTGCACAGCTGCCAAAAGGCAGGAGTGGCTCCTCAGGAGGAGGTCTCCTCGAGAGTAAGGCTTGGGGCTAATTGGCCACTCCCTTAGCCTATTTAAGGAGGAACACCGACTGAAGCAATTTGCAGGGAACAACTCCGTTCACATACCTTCGTGTCTTGTCTTGCTTATCTTATCAGCTTCCTGCAAATTGCTTCTGGGCATTCTGCCAACCATAGTAAGCTTTCCATTATTATTCTTTGAATTCTTGGCGGCTGTTAATGCAGTTAATTAACAGCCGTTGTTGTAAAAAACTGGTTTATCTAGTAAACTAAGGTTTGAACGGACTTTGTGTGTGCTGCGTTCTTTGGGGTCCGTAGCTGGGGCAGAACACGGAAACAGGACGACAAAACTGCGACAGCCTTCAAAACTGTTGTACGCACTCTTGCTTGGCGGTATTCATCTAATGAATCACGTGGAGGTAACGGCGTCTTCAAGTGTGTAAGTTTAAATTGAGCAACATTCCTATTAATAACGGAGCTTAATTAAGACATCTATAATGTTTTTTAATGAGAAAAAAAATTGAAAATCCTTCTGGAATTTTCCCAATCAAATTAATATTGAGGACTTTAGACATTACTACAAGTAGTGTTACAGGAATTGAAATTAGGTCTAAATTAGGACGTGCCACTTTGGCGGTGGGGTTGCTGTTGTTTTTTAAACACATCCATAGCTTGCTAGAAGTATATTACACACTTTCAACTTTAATCGGAAAGTAAGGATCCTAACTTGCTCATTATTTTCGTCAGTGCCATTGTAACTTTGAACAGTTACTAAACATATGTTGTAAGTCAAGGACTACCTGTATATAAATCTGATCCTGGCTTAGATCAGTGGTGGGTTTCAAAATATTTTACCACTGGTTCCGTGGGTGTGGCTTGGTGGGCGTGGCATGACTTGGTGGGCATGGTTTAGTGGGCGTGGCAGGAGAAGGATACTGTAAAATCTCCATTCCTGACCCCACTCCAGGGGAAGGATACTGCAAAATCCCCATTCCCCCCCCCAACTCCAGCGGAAGGTTACTGCAAAATCCCTATTTCCTCCCGATCAGCTGGGACTTGGGAGGCAGGGAATAAATTGGGGCAGGGCCAGTCAGAATTTTTACTAGCGGTTCTCCGAACTACTCAAAATTTCCACTACCGGTTCTCCAGAACCGGTCAGAACCTGCTGAAACCCACCTCTGGCTTAGATGTCCTTTTCTCAAAGCTTCCATTTTATTTTTGTATATAATACTAGTATTTTTTTTCATATCACACACAGGATTTGACAATTAACATGCCCAGGGCAGCATGGTAAAAATTAAAATACAAGACACACACATAAAACTTCTAAAGAGTGAGCCCACTTACAGCTTAACAAAATAATTTGTAGTCTGCACACACCCACACGTGGTTTTACTCGGCTGTTTTAATTGCTTAGATCATTTTTACTTGACATTTTAAATTTCATTAGCTGCCTTGATTACCTTTTAGGTGGAGAAAGACAAGGATTAAAAAAAAACAGATATTAAAATAAGCCAATAAACAATTAAAACCAAAGCAGAATGCAAAAAAAAAAAAAAAACCCCAACCAAGAAGATTTATCCCAGGTGGAAGGAAATCTGAGGGAAAGCAGCTAAATACCACAAAACACCCCTCAACTCAAGGCGATAGAGCAGAAGACATTTTAAGCAATTTACACAGATTTAAGCTGAACTACTCGCCACAACGAAAGTTGTATTCCAGATTAAAATCTCCTCCTGTCTGTTAAACCCTGGATCTGTCATCAGAAGTGCAAAAATTGCATCGGAGATAAGGCAGGGCAGAAGAAGACTCTGTTGGGGTCCACCAGCAGCCTGCAGAGCTGGCAGTGGAGTCGGACAGCGATGAGGCTGAGGAAGAACATGGGCCAGTCCTGGAGGCTGGGGAAGGCCCAGATAAGGGCTCTGCATTGGAGGCAGAGATGGGGCCAGGGCCATCTGGGAGTGATGTGCGGACTCCGGAGCCTCCAGAGGCTGACAGCAGAGAGGCAGAGGAATGGGAGGAGCCTGTTCCTAGTGCACGCATGAGAAGAGCTGCCAGAAGGCAAGAGCAGCTAAAGCAAAGAGGACAACTCGGGAGTAAGGCCTGGAGATGATTGGCCCCTCCCATAAGGCTTAAAACAGACCAGCAATGGCTCTTGGGCTCTTTGTCGGAAAACAACGTTGATAGATTTGTTTCTTGTCTTGCTGCATTTATTTCTTGTCGGCGTCTTCTGCTCCTGAACTTTTGCCAAGAAAAGCCTTTGGCAGGTTGCCAAAGTAGACCAAGGTTGGTGATAAGGCTGAGGAATTGTGTTATGAAGAATTTGTTTTGAATTAGTTTGGACTACGCTGAGAATGAGTTAATTCTCAGCTGTTCTAATAAAGTCTGTTTGTTTAGATCTGATTGCGTCTGATAATAGCTACTTGGGCCTGGGTTACCACAGACTCAAGCTGATGCCGCATATGAACCGCAGCTAGATTACACAGGTCCCTGCAATGCCAAGTCACATTTAGGCCTGCCTAAAGCTAATTTGAAATAATTTTTCACAGGCTGAAACGGATGGGAGCTCCGAGAAGCCAATAGCCCACCGACTAGACCGGAATGCATCTGGCTTTTTATAGCGTAATGTTGGCTATCCTTATGTTGGATCCGTCAAGCTTTAATGGCTGTGGTTGCCTTGTGTAAGCAGAAGCAAAGAAATCTGCTTTAATTGAATTGAATGGTAATGGCTTGGGTTTGAAAGAAAAAAAAAACAAAAAAAGGGAGCCTTTTTGTGCTGGGTAAAATAAGTTCTCTTGCGTTTTCTTTTCTCCCAACTCGAGGAAAGATAATTTGCTCTCCGAAGATCTGCTTGGAGGAGAAGACCATTTTCTGACAGATGGATGATGGAATTTGGCACCTCTTTTGAGATGTCCAGGATGGATGCAACATCTTAGTTCTTTTAAAAACTCCTCCCTCTCCCTCCCTCTCTCTCTCCCTTCCTCCCTCCCTTTCTCTCTCTTTCCCTCCCTCCTTCTCCCTCCCTCTCTCTTTCTCCCTCTCTCTTTCTCTCCCTCCCTCCCTCCCTTTCTTGCTCTCTCCCTCCCTCCCTTTCTCTCTCTCTCTCTCTCTCCCTTCCTCCCTCCTTCTCCCTTCCTCTCTCTTTCTCTAGTGGACTTTCTGCCTCTGGACATCTGGAAAAAATTCTTCCCGGAGGTTTCCTGGATTACATTGTTGGTCTATCACTACGAGAGACGTCCTGCCCTTGAAAAATTGTTGGAAAGTTTCTCCTTCCTCCCCCCCCCCCTCCCGGGAGAGATCAATTTCATTGGGCACAAATGAAGCAGGGAACAGCCATTGGTGTCCAACTTGTAGTTTTATGGCCCTGAAATCCAACATCTTTGCTCCTAGTAGCATCCTGGGGAGAATTAATAGCATTTGCCAATCTCTATTGCAAAGGGAAAACCTTACTTGCTTGCTTTCTCTCTCTTTCTCTCCCTCTTTCTCTCTCCTTCTGTCTCTCTCTTTCTCTCTCTCTTTTCCTCCCTCCCTCCCCCTCTATTTTTCCTTCCTTCCTCCCCCCAATAGTCTGCTCTTCCCTTCCCCTTCTAATCCTTCCTTCCTTCCTTCCTCCCTCCCCCTCTAATAGTCCTCTCTTCCCTTCCCCCTCTAATCCTTCTTCCCTCCCTCCCTCCCCTCCCCCTCTAATAGTCCTCTCTTCTCTTCCCTTCCCCCTCTAATCCTTCCTTCCTTCCTTCCTTCCTTCCTTCCTTCCTTCCTTCCTTCCTTCCTTCCCTCCCTCCCTCCCTCCCTCCCTCCCTCCCTCCCAGGACCACAATTTCTGGTACATTCTGAGAATAAGAAAGCCTTAATTACTATAATCTAAAGTAAATCATGCACAAGATGAAAGCTTAAAAGGACACCAGAATCTCATTCTACTCCCATTTTCTTCTACATTTATTAATGAGCTAAAGTCATCAATATACTCACAGTTTATTGAGCAAGAACAAAATGTTAATATCAAAACTTTCCCTGCAGGTGGTGACATTCTGTTAAGTGCTCTACACTAGATGAATGAAAGAGAACTCTTGGCTGGCTTAAGAAACACAGCAGGGAAGTTTCCAGGGGAAGCAAAGTCAGAGGGTGAAATACAATTTGACACTGAACAATAGAATGTCAGAAAAAAATAAATTAAATATGCCATTAAAAAAAAAACCAATCTATGTTTGCATAAAGCAAATCTCAATATAAAACGTGTACCCATTTACATTTCCTATTTATCTGCTATCATCCACTATCAGCTTTCAAAACTATCATACGTTGAATCACAGTCCATATTGACCATGGACTCAAATTTGGGCTCATGCGGACATTATTCTCAATGCCCAAGAACTCCAAATTAAACTTGGTGTTTTCTGCACAGAAATCCTCGGTTCTAAGTAGCCTGGTTCTTCCAATTCTGCTTTCGTTAACTTCTTTGTTACTTGATGGATGGAATGCTTTCCTTCGGCACTAAACCATCCATTTCATGGTTCCACAACGGCAGTCAATTTCCAAAAAAAACCCTATCAGCATTTGAAATCGTTTGGATTCCACTGCATTTCGTAGAAAAAAAACAGAGCTTTGAGCTTTGAACAGAGCAGTGATATGACTGGATATGCAAACATTCTGCCAAATCTGTATCAGGTAAGAGACCGGTGCAAATCTAACATTATCAGCCTTCCCAGGCGAGGACACAAGAAGCAGGTCAGCTAATTCTGTTTCTTGATAAATCTACATTAACTGAATTTTGCATGGCTGAAAGTACAATTCTCCTATCTTTACAGCTGGAGAAACCAGGGAGGGTCCTTCCTGTATGCCTTTTATCCCACCCATTTCGCAGTGGTGGGCTATGCTGTGCCTTATCTGCCCATTCCCTAGGCAGCATCTCTTCTCCCCGTCTCCCAAGGTCCATTACAGCCATCTCCTTTACAGGCGGAGAAACTGGGGAGGGTTCCTTCTGAGCATCTTTCCCTGCCCATTATACAACTGTGGGCTACATTGTCTCTTATCTAACCATTCCCTAGGAAGCACCCCTTTGGCTTCTCCCACTTATCACTTAGACCCTTATCTTCCACACAATGTGGTCTCTCTCTATTTAGATTTAGATTAACAGAGTTGGAAGGGACTGTCTCGGTCATCTAGTTCAACTCTCCTGTCCAAGCAGGAGACTCTCCACCATTTCTGACAAATGGCAGTCCAGTCTCTTCTTGAAATTGTGGGAGCTTCCAGTGATGAAGCTCCCACAATTTCCAAAGGCAACTTTTGTTCCACTGGTTGATTGTTTTCATTCTCAGAAAATTCCTCCTTATTTCCAAGTTGAATCTCTCCTTGTTCAGTTTCCATCCATTACTTCTTGTCTGGCCTTTGGGTGCTTTGGAAAATAGCTTGACCCCCTGTCTCCTCTCTGTGGAAGCCCCTCAAATATTGGAACCCTGCCATCATGTCTTCCCTGGTCCTTCTCTTCACTAGACCAGCCCTGCCCAGTTCCTGTAACCGTTCTTCATATGTTTTATCTTCCGGTCCTCTAAGCAACCTGGTTGCTCTTCTCTGCTCTTTTTCTAGAGTCTCAACGTCTTTTTTATAGTGTGGTGACCAAAACTGGATGCAGTGTTCTAGATGTGGTCTTACTAGGGCTTTATAGAGCGGTATTAGTACCTTACTTGATCTTGATTGTATCCCTCTGTTAATGCAACTTAGGATGCAGTATTTCCACTGGGCAGTTGCTCTATACTGCGACTGTGCAAGGTAGCTGTGATTATCATCATCATCATCATCAGTATTATTAGTAAAGTTACACACCGTCCATCTCACATAAGTGGCTCTTTGTTTTTGATAAGATGCTCTGCCCTCCAGGGGTGATGCCTGCCACTCTTCTGCTTGGCATCCTTCTCTACTTTTCTGTCACTAGAAGGCGCATTGGCACACTGAATGATCAGAAGGAGATTTTTTTGGGTGGGGTGGGGTGGGGGGAAATGTGACTTGGAAGAAAGCGACATATTTGCTTCGGTCTTTAAAAGCAAAGTTTCTTTCCCCCAAAGCGGCTTTGAAGGGGTACTTCACTTATCGCAAAAGGAAGGCATTGTTTCAAAACCCTTCGCAGCGCAAGAGCCTCAGTTAGCAAAATACACAGGCCTGTGCACACCCCTGCTGATTTCCATAGTTAAAAATCTTCTCTCACCAGAAGACATAAAAGATTTAAATGGGCAGCTGTTTTCCTGCAGCCTGGGGCAACATTGATTTTTTAGAACAAACACAAACAATAAATTCTGTACTTCAGGTCCCGCTGCAAACTATTATTAGTTTAAACTGCGAGCTGCCACCTCCCTTGGAACTGGTTTTCCAAACATTGTTTAGTTGGCAAGCTTTTCTGGGAGTTTGCTGTGCCACGGTATGAGAAACAGAGACAAGCCCTGGTACATTTTTTGGACATGACACCATCGGTCTCAAATTATCCAGGCTGCTTGGGGTGAAGGAAAATGAACAACCCCGCTGGAATTTTTTATTTTTTTTTTAAAGGCTGCATTTGTTGAAATCTTAGGGTGGGGTAGAAACAGGGGAGAGAAGACCAACTGAGAAATCAATTGCAACTTTCAAAGCCGCAGCATTTGGCTTGGGGAGCGAAAAAAAAAAAGCTTTGATAAAATTATGGGCATTCAAATGTTCAAGGGTAAAAATAGAGCACTGGCAATTTGGTGCGATGCCCACTTCCATAAACATTAGACTGTCCTGTTCTGCTGGCAGGAAATCAGAAGGGTGCAATTTAGGGTAGCTTATTATGGGAAATGTATGTTCTCGCTTAAAAGCAAAAAAACCCTTGCTCCTTGGAATCGTGCTGGCCTCATTTAATAAAGCATATGGGAAGAGAAAAACGAGGAGAGCCCAAAGCAGTGACTGTTGTATTCTTTTGTATTATGAGATCTCGTTTACCATGTCTTGTTAGATACCCATAATATCATATCATATCATATCATATCATAAGTTTATTTGTCAAGCATATTTTATTATTTATTTTATTATTCATATTTCTATGCCGCCCACTCTCCGAGGACTCTGGGCGGCTTACACCAAAGACAGTATACTAAATAGCGTATTGCCCCCAACAATCTGGGTCCTCATTTGACCCACCTCGGAAGGATGGAAGACTGAGTCAACCTTGAGCTGGTGAGATTTGATCCACAGAACTAGCAGTCAGCTGAAGTAGCTGCAGTACTGCACACTAACCACTGTGCCACCTTGGCTCTTTTTATTTTATTTTATTTTTTTTATTCTTATTTATATGCCGCCCTTCTCCGGAGACTCAGGGCAGCTTACAATCCGTTAAGCAATAGCCTTCATACTTTTGTATATGGGGGCAAACAAAGTCAGTTTATTGCCCCCACAAACCGGGTCCTCATTTTACCCACCTTAGAAAGGATGGAAGGCTGAGTCAACCTTGAGCCTGGTGAGATTCGAACTTACAGTAATTGCAGGCAGCTGGATGTTAAATGCTGCCTTGTACTAATGCCTCCTACGCCACTCAGTCTCCTTTTTATATAAGATAACAGGTAAAAAATGGAATATTAGGATAGAGACGGTAGGCACGTTGGTGCACGCCCCTTACAGACCTCTTAGGAATAGGGTGAGGTCGACAGTAGTCAGTCTAAGGTTAAAGTTTTGGGGGTTTAGGAAAGAAACCACAGAGTCAGGTAATGCATTCCAGACATTGACCACTCCGTTGCTGAAGTCCTATTTTCTGCAATTGAGTTTGGAACATAATAGATAGAGTTCATCTCTTAGGTTGGGTCAAAATCAATCAAATCTCATAATACCTTATTTGGATATCAGGATCCAGCCGACATCTGTAACCCCAACCTCTTTCTCATCTCAGATCTGGTTTGCTTCAGATGAGCAAAGGACTCATCGCAGCTAGTTGTGATTCCAGATTCTCCTTTTCAAATGTAATGGAAGAGGAGAATGGTTTTCAAGATCCTCAGTGGGAAGTTGGGATTTATTTCCTTATTTTCATCTCTTCCTTCGAAGTAAGTCTCTCCCATTTTGTAAGCGAGGGGCTGTTTCTATGCCATCCATCTCCATTTACTTGCAACAGTTCTTATGTTTGGTTAAATGCTGCAAGAAAATTGCTGCCCCTCTACGTGCCTTTTGGGATTGCTTTGTTCAATAGTTTAATATGAGCCCAAAGACTTGATCTTCAGTCTTTCATTCCCTAAAGGGAACTTAGAAGTTGCATTGCCAAGTGATAAAAATTCATTTTGCCTGTGTCACTTCCAAGATCCGACGTAAAACATGGACATCTGAAGTTACTTATGGTTCCTCAAATGATGTTCTCTACTTAAAACCCACGCACACACATGCAAACACACAGACAAACATGTATACAAATACAGCTTTAGACTTGAGATCATCCAAAACATATTGCAATGCTGCCAGTTTGGAGGTGTTTTAGGTGTTGCTAATGCATCTGGGCTAAACTGTGAAATTGAGAAATGCTTTGATTGAATATAGAGATAGTAGAATAGAATAGCAGAGTTGGAAGGGACCTTGTAGGTCATCTATTCCAAACCGCCCCCCACCCAAGCAGGAGATCCTACACCATTTCCGACAGATGGCAGTCCAGTCTCTTCTTGAAAGCCTCCAGGGATGAAGCTCCCACAACTTCCAAAGGCAACTTCTGTTCCATTGGTGGATTGTTCTCACTGTCAGAAAATTCCTCCTTGTTTCTAGGTTGAATCTCTCCTTGATCAGTTTCCATCCATTATTCCTTGTCTGGCCTTCGGGTGCTTTGGAAAATAGCTTGAATACCCTCCTCTCTGTGGCAGCCCCTCAAATATTGGAACACTGTTCTCAACTCACAATTCTAACTGAGCATGGAATTTCAGTTGTAGGCCTTGTTGGTTGTTCAGTGGAACCTCATGTGATCGTGCCCTATTTTGCAACCTTCTTTATGGCAGTCGTAAAGCAAGAAAGCAAAGGCTGATTTCCAGCAAAAAAAAAAAATTCTTCAAAAATTGCATGTCTGTAGGACACTGCAAACAGCCATAAAAGACAACAGGTTCCCAAATGCCCCAAATGCAATCATGGCTCTACAGGGGTGTATCAATCAGTGGTGAAATTCAATTTTTTTTACTACTGGTTCTGTGGGCGTGGCTTGGTGGGCGTGGTGTGGCTTGGTGGGCGTGGCTTGGTGGGTGTGGAAGGGGAAGGATACTGCAAAATCCCCATTCCCACACCACTCTGGGACCAGCCAGAGGTGGTATTTTCTGGTTCTCTGAACTACTCAAAATTTCTGCTATCAGTTCTCCAGAACCTGTCAGAACCTTCAGAACTATGAATCAGAACTTAGACTTATATACCGCTTTACAGTGCTTTACAACCCTCTCTAAGCGGTTTTACAGAGTCAGCCTATTGCCCCCAACAATCTGGGTCCTCATTTTACACACCTCGGAAGGATGGAAGGCTGAGTCAACCTTGAGCCTGGTGAGATTCGAACTGCCAAATCACAGGCAGCCAGCAGTCAGCACAAGTAGCCTGCAGTACTGCACTCTAACCACTGCACCACCGTGGCTCATAATAAGTTGATCAAAGAACCAAATGGAATCTCCCTGGCTTACCCGGGGCCCTTTAACTGCGATTTTCAAACTAGGTTTCTCCAAAAGGTTATCTTTGTCTAAAAATAAGGGTTGGAATGATGCTTCCCTTCTCATGTCCTTCAAACCTGCCCGGCAATCTTGAATTCAGGAAATGCCGTTTGGCGCTCGCTACAACTGTGTACTTATAATTTAAGACTTCGTGTCTTTGATGAAGTGGAGATCAAGATTGCAATGTGCTAATCCCTGTAACACTCCACAAACACTTAGGCTGTAATAAGCCTATCTTTAAAGAACCAGAAGACCCTTGTTGTTTGAACAGGAGCCGAGGAACATATAGGCCAGGTCGACGAGAACAATTCAAGTGGCAAATGACTTGAATTGATTTTGTGGTATTAGGTCAACCGCATTCAAATCTCTTTCGGGTGATTTGGGTGTTTTCTGCTCACCCGTGCCTGTCTTTCATTGGCTCATTTCAAAGATCCAAATTCGATCCATTTGCTTCACTGCAGAAGTGGGTTTCAGCAGGTTCCAATCAGTTCTGGAGAACCAGTAGTAGAAATTTTGAGTATTTCAGAGAACTGGCAAATGCCACCCAAGAGTGGGGTGAGAATGGAGATTTTGCAGTATCCTTCCCCTGCCATGCCCACCAAGCCACGCCCACCAAACCACACCACGCCTACCAAGCCACGCCCACAGAACCGGTAGTAAAAAAAATTTGGATTTCACCACTGCTCAAATTCTACCATGGGTAGAATTTCATTTCAGCATTGTAAGCTGAAATTGGTTCAAGAATCATCCTGTTTCCCCATTATGAGAATTGTAAAAAAAAAAAAAAGTTACACATTATTGTAAGTCATAATTAAAATAAAATCATAATTAATATGGAAGATACCTGGAGGTTTATAAAAAAAGGTGTAAGCCACCTTGTAAATCCACTGGGCCAGAAAGCAAGATTATAATAATGTTAATTAAATTAAGTATATGTGGAGGAAGTGCTGTATTTTTTCTACGTTATTAAAACAAAATGTGAGATCCTTCATGTACAGGTAGTCCTCGATTTATGGCCGTAATTGAGCCCAACATTTGTGTCGCTAAATGAGACAAAACTAAAGGATAAACTCACTTTTGTTGTTAAGTCAGTTTTGACTCATTTTAAGACCTTTCCTGCCATGGTTGTTAAGCGAATCAGTTCAGTTATTAAGTTAGTAACATAATTATAAAGTAAAACTGGCTTCCTCATCAACTTTGCTTTTCAGAAGGCCTCAAAAGGTAATGACTCAGGGACACAATAACTGTCATAAGTATAAGTCAGTTGCCAAACATCTGAATCCTGATCATAAACCACGAGGCTACTGCAACTGTCATAAGTATGAAAAACAGTTGTAAGTCAATTTTTCAGTGCTGTTGTAACTTCGAATGGTCATTAAATGAACCGTTGTATGTCGAGGACTGCCTGTGTTGGAATCCAAGCTTTTCTCCTGAAATCTGGTGCTTTATGGTTAGATTCTGTTTATTATTTATACTGCAGGTTCTTTGGAGAAAATACGGAGAAAGCATATTCACAGAAAAGAGCAATAGCAATAAGCACTTAAGACTTATCCATAGTAGTTTACAGTCCTATGAGTAGTTTACAACATCAGCCTCTTGCTCCCAACAATCTGGGTACCTCATTTTACCGACCTCGGAAGGATGGAAGGCTGAATGAAGTTTGAGTCGGTTGGGATTGAACTCCTGGCAGTGATCAGAGCTAGCTTGTAATATGGTATTCTAACCACTGCACCAGGAAGGAAGGAAGGAAGGAAGGAAGGAAGGAAGGAAGGAAGGAAGGA
>WNWU01000065.1:3316995-3329708 GCA_012654045.1 Ptyas mucosa | reverse complement strand
TTCTATTCTATTCTATTCTATTCTATTCTATTCTATTCTATTCTATTCTATTCTATTCTATTCTATTCTATTCTAACCATGACCTGGATGACTGAGAATCTCTACAGATTTTTTTCTCCCATAGGTATCAACTAGTTTCTTCATCTGATGTCCCTTGGTGTCCAGAATCCCACCCACCATGGATAGAAGGGTGACCCAAGTAAGGTTGAAGTCCCACCATACCTACAGGGCCCCCAAGTAAGGAAAGGCGACCTAGAAGAAATCACACATGAAAAGGAAGGAGATCAGTTGCTTCCTGTTCCCAACTTGAGGTCTTCCTTTTGAGCAATCCAAAAACCCTGCGGTCATTTTTGGCGCACCCACCAAACCCCGACGCAGTCTTGCTTTCGAGGTCAAAGCCGACTCCGAACTCTCGCAAACTCCGCAGAGAAAGCTCGCTTAACCTTTGCTGCATGACTGGGAGTCACTTTGGTGTTTTGCATGCAGCAGTCCTGGCTTGTTTCTTTGTTTGTTTGTTTGCTTGTTTGCTTGTTTGCTGTGCCGCTTTGTCCTAGTGGAAACGGCAGCAGAGAAGGTCAGGAGGAAAGCTGCCAATGCATAATCAAGCCGTTTGATCCAAAATTCAGAGCTAATGGGAAGCCGAACGTGTCCGACTCCAACCAAAACACAATTGTGAGCATCGGAAGCCAAATGTTCCTGTGCTATCAGCTGATGATGAACAACATATGCATGGAAAAAAGAATTTGGACCGGCCTAGAAATTGCAAAGAAAGACAAAGTAGATGACTTTTTTCTGACAGTCACTTGTCTTGAAAACATCTTAGGGAGATAACAACCGAGGCAAGATAGGTTGCAAAATGGGGCAACTCAACAAATGTCTCACTTAACAATAGAAATTTGGGGCTCAGTTGTGGCCGTAAGTTGAGGACTACCTGAATTTAATCATCGGCTTGGTGTTGACTAATGATAAGAAGGGTTAAAGCTCCGCAGCTTAAGATAGTACCAATTTGGCAAACATCGAAACTTTTTTAAAAAATTATTTTTAACTGGAGTGCGTGCTATTTCATTACTGCTGCCGAGCTCTTCGAAATGGATTGCTTATTGTGTCTAGATGTTTATTTTTAAATAGGGCTGTTTAGTCATAAAGATACCACCCCCAGCTCTTCACAACCCAGGAGTTTCAGCTCGCTGCCTGAGTCTTCTTTATATTCCTTCAAGCGCTAAACAGAATTGATCCGGGGAGCCTGATATCGGCAATCCCACACTCTGCGTTCAAACAATTTGGCATGCATTGCTCACCGGGTCACTCGGAAGCTAATTTAACATGATCTTTGAGTTTGGTGGTTTGAAGACGCTCTCTTCTCCAGTCCATCTTCATACTTTTAAATAAGTGTAGAAAAGGAGCGCTGAAAATCTCCGGATAGTTGATTAAAACAGCCGTACCCCCTACAGTCTTTGGTATGAATGCTTTGTCAGACTGAAGGCTGTCTATCAGGGGTGGATTCTAAATATTTTTTTACTACCGCTCCTGTGGGCGTGGCTTATTTTGTGGGCATGGCTTGATGGTCATGTGACAATTATTTAGGATTTAGCAGACGTACTGGTCTACCAGGCTTTTAAGTGCTTGCAGAGCTGTACCGATCTACCCATTTATTTTTTGCAGGCACTGATCTACTCCCATATTTCTGCAGGCACCGATCTACTCATGTATTTTTGCAGGCACTGGGTTACTCATTTGTTTTCTTTTAACACTGATCAGCTGTAGGGCGGCCCTTTGAAGCCCCCCGGCAAGAGTTTAAACAGTTTTGTTTACTAAACATTGACCACTCTGTTACTGAAGTCAAATTTTCTGCAATTGAGTTTGGAATGGTTTACCTTGAGTTTGTATCTATTATTTGCTCATGTATTGTTGTGGTCGAAGCTGAAGTAGTCATTGACAGGAAGGACATTGTGGCAGATAATTTTATATACTAAGCTTAGGTCAGACTGAAGTCGCTGTAGTTCTAAGTTGTCTAAGCCCAGAATTTGCAATGCTAAAATGTTTGCTCCTAGCACACACCTCTTTTTGACAGCTGGAAATCCATCAGTTAGGCTGGCTTGAACGAGAAGATACCAAACTGGGAGGAGAGAACTCATGTTCAGTTCCCCACCTTATTTAGACTCCATTTCATTGCAGGAATACCTATTCTTTTCTCTTTTCTCTCTGTAGCTACAGCCATTCTTTTCAAGACTTTCTGATTTTCACGCTGTGCAGGGAGCCCTCTTCTGGAGAAACAGAACAAACGTTGGTCGTTTCTAGATATCTCTCTCTCTGGGTGTGCTTTATCATTCACTGCATTTCTTTAAAAACTTCCACACTGTATCATTTTTAGCTTAACTTCCCTTTGCAATGAAAGCTCAATCTATTATTTTTGTATTCGTGTACCACCTTAAATAATGATGCACTTTTATTTCCTGGCCGTCGGTTGGGCTCACCCAATGTTCCGACAGCTCGTTTGCAAACGACAATCTCTTGTTTCCATATATCACATTTGACCAAAAAAAAGAAACTAAATAAATCATGCTTTGGTGTGCTGCAGTGCATGGATCCAGACAAGCTATGGCTACTCAACCAACCAGGGCTAAAAACCAGTCGTGGCTTAATGTAACATTTGAAGCCAGGCATCTTCAAAGCTTAGCTGTCATGGCTGCCATCCAATGATGGAGCTGGTCATACCTCAGAACTATGACAGATAGATCCTATTTTGTGTCCCCTGCTGGAGAGCCTATCTTCTCCCAGAATCCCATTTGCATAGAGTTTATTGCAGCTTGCTAATGACACATCAGCATACTAAAAAGCAGAGACATCACCCTGCCAACAAAAGTGTGTATAGTCAAGGCCATGGTTTTCCTAGTTGCAATGTATGGTTGTGAAAGTTGGACCATAAGAAAGGCTGAGCGCCAAAGAATTGAGGCCTTTGAACTCTGGTGCCGGAGAAGACTCCTGTGAGTCCCTTGGACTGCAAGGTGATCAAACTGGTCAGCCCTAGAGGAGATCAACCCTGACTGCTCCTTAGAAGACCAGATCCTGAAGAGGAAACTCAAATACTTTGGCCACCTAATGAGAAGGAAGGACTCACTGGAGAAGAGCCTAATGCTGGGAATGATGGAGGGCAAAAGAAGAAGGGTACTCCAGAGAACGAGGTGGCTGGATGGAGTCACTGAAGCAGTCGGCGTGAGCTTAAATGGACTCCAGAGGATGGTAGAGGACAGGAAAGCCTGGAGGAACGTTGTCCATGGGGTCGCGATGGGTCGGACCAGACTTTGCAACTAACAACAACAATGACACATCATAAAGAAGGGCTAAAACTGTCTATTGGGCATCTTGAAATATCTGCTTCGTTCTCATCTTATGTCTCTTAACCAGAAGAAGCCTCAGCTCTGCTGCTTCTCTGTTTGTGGGATTTTCTACAGTATCTTGATAACTCAACGAGATCCATCTTGGAGATTTGAGAAAGGGAGGCCCATATAGCAAAAAGGACAATGAGGGAAAGTTGTGTTTGAGTTGACTTGATCTCCCAAGGAAAGATGGGAATCATAACTTGTGGGAGGCCATATATACTCTCTCCTTTTTGCAAATGGTCAAAACCCACCCTTGTGAAAAATATGTGCACCAGATACGGGACAGGGGGAGTCACTCCCATCCTGATGCAACTCCAAAACTACAGCAAAAGGACATAAGGCCTAACCCTAATCGGCCAACGTTGCCTCTGTGTGGACACACAATCGTCTGTACATACACGGAATGTGTGAAGGTGCCCAGACTAAGAGCTCATCAATCCACCTCAGCCTCAGTTTTCCCAATCTTAGAAGCAGAAACATCAAAGAATGACCTAGCAGCTTGCTGGGAAAAAAGTAACAAAACTAATTGAACTAATTTCTGCGAATTTAGACCTAAAGGCCTGTGCACAGCTATTATTTTACCCTTTAATCACTGTGGCTGCCTAACTTGAGATGTTCACATGTCTTTGAAAGATGCTTTGCATTGAAAGGCATTAGGGCAATGGATGTCTTCTCCATCAATTGCTCAAAACGAGTGGTGAAATCCAATTTTTTTTACTACCAGTTCTGTGGGCGTGGCTTGGTGGGCATGGCAGGGGAAGGATACTGCAAAATCTCCATTCCCTCCCCACTCTGGGGTCAGCCAGAGGTGGCATTTGCTGGTTCTCCGAACTACTCAAAATTTCTGCTACCAGTTTTCCAGAACCTGTCAGAACCAAATGGATTTCAGCCCGATCAAAACCAAAGTTTACCATTTCCGTGCTGGATATCAAGGAAAGAAACATGAATGCTGCTGAACAGGAAAATAATGTATTACTTCCACAGACGAACCTTGCTAGGCAGCTTGGTGCAAGTAACTTCACCCCTTCCTTACAGCTTGCAATCTCTGAAGCATTAAAGTCCTTGAAAGTTGAGTAAAACGGTTTTTATCAAAATAGCTACTGTAACAACTTTTCCTTCTCCTTCCAGCTCGCCAGCTGCTGCAGAGTCTTCTCCAGACCTCTTTCTCCCAATATTTCTACCACATACTAAGACTTGTTGAAGTGCAACATGGCAAGCAGACTGTCGTTATTTCCTAACCGAAGGGAGTAGCTTCCTACTGCGGAGTGCAAGCCGTGTGCCTCCCTGCCCAGACAGATTGGCCACATTGTCAGAGTCAGCTCGTTCAGCTGTTTCGTGTTAACTTCCCACCACAAAATAGGATCTTGTGGGGTAAGATCCCCAATAAAGTTGGAAATCATAAAGCCCTATGATTCGATTTTCTAATAAGCGACATTTAAGAGAGGACGATATGGATTTTTCCCCCCACAAAAGCCATGAAATATAGCCAAGAGGAAAGTGAGTTGGCTTTCCTCCATTGTCCTTATCCATAGGAATTGTGGGGTCGGGAACAGAACCTGAATCAGCCAGCGTGATTTAGAGTAGGAATTTTCTCTTTCATGCTGGCTGTGGATCCTGCTTGCCCTTCTGCAAAAGAACAAGTGAGCATTTACAGTCATCCTACTCGATTGATGAAGCTGAGATCTAGCGACTTGCCTAAAGCCACTGAAGAAGTTTCAGAGAAGAGTAACTCTTAACCCTAACCCATGATATGCCATATGCTAAATAAATAAATAGAGAGGAGCAATATGGAATTGGATAATTCCAATTCCATCTTTCCTTTCATCCAAACGTCTCGAAGTCAAACTATCAGCATCCTTAAAAAAGACAGTTCACCAGATCAAAACAATCACGTTTTCTTGGCTTTAACAATGACTTCAAGCGTTGCACCCTTGGCAGAACAAATCCGTTCAGTCATTTGAGGAGTGGGGAGGGGTGTTGCTTTCCACTAAGTCATGGTTTGTTTAATCACAGTTTCTTCCATCAAACACAGTTGGAGTGCTGAACTGACAGCTATGGTTTACAAATCACGATCGGCGGGTTGGAGTAACGCATTAAACCCAAACAAAGCAAACTGGGAGTATTGTTCACTTGGTGTTAGATCGCAACCTTCAGTCTGAATGGCTAACCAGAGCTGAGTCCACCTTAGCTCTTCAATCATTTTGGTTAAGATTCCTAATCAGGTTGCGCAAGGAATGAATAAACATTGCATCTCTACCCCCTAACCATCACTGTATGTGTCTAATTTACACAATTCCATCATTTGAACATGAAGACACTGCATTAACCATCCCACCGCTCTTAACATTGGTTGCTGAAACCATTGTCTGCTACACTATCAGCCAAAATTCCAGTTTTCCACATTTTCTTTTTTTTTTTAAATCTTCATTTTACTGGGTACAACTGGGAAAAGTCAACCTTCAGTGTCCCAACTTTGAAGAAATTTCCTTCTGGACAAAGCCAGGATCCTACTTTACATTGAGCCCACACGGTTGTGTTTGGAGATTGTGTGTCAGAACCCCTTAGGAGTGGGAATGCAGCCTAAGTACATTCAAAGCAACCGAAACAGGCAAGGTTTTTGTGACTGCTTTGATCTACCATAAATGAGAGGAGGGAAAGAAGTTAGGCAGAAGAGGGCACCCACTCTTAGGAGGTGAACATGTGCTTTGCATACCTGAGTTCCAGGTTCAGACTTTAACACAGGTAGCAAAAATGGTCAGGTATGCAGTGATGGGATAGGAGGGAAAAATCCTGCTCTCTGCTTTGGACACTGGAGAATAATGCAACGTAAAATGCTGGATTAGTTGGACACCCGGTCCAATTGCTAGAAAGCAGTTGTTTTCTGACGCTTCCAACCTCAAGGGTTAAATCCAAAGCAAGCCCGATCCCCAGACCTAAAAAGGAATTAGTTTATTATTTCTTTTTTCTTTTTTTTTCTACGCCTGAGTATCCACCCCTCTCGAATGGAAAAAGACAGTAAGGGAAGCACTTTCACCTCCTAAGAAAAGCAAGAGGAGGCAAGGCAAAGCAAAGCAAAGCAGCTCAGACACCAGAGGGAAACTCGCAACATCATGTCACAACACCACAACAAATCACCCTTCTGTACAACACCAGACCTTCCAAGAAAAGAAAAATAATAAAATCTGTGGGTATCTTCCCAGAAGGAAGACTCCTACCCCCACCCCCACCCCACCACCCAGCCGACAGGAGTTTAGAAGTTGCAGCTTTGCTAGTTCCTTGGCTTTTGACAGACAGGAACAGCAGGATATCACAGCAGCCTCTGGATTTTAAAAAGGCTGGGTGTCTTCCTTCCCCACACCCCCCCCTCCCCATTCCACTCTTTTTGCTGCCTTTCTGGAAAGGGGGAGGATTTATGATAGTTGAGAAGAAACCGGGGAAAGGGAGGGGGGGGGGAGAGATAGTGACTAATGCTCAATTTTGCAAATCCACTAAGGATTCGGGAGGAGGACTTTGGAGAAGGAGCTCCCGACCATCTCGTTCCTTTTTTTCTTTTCTTTTTTCCATTCAATTCTAAATTTCTTTCCAGGGAGGGTTGAACCAGATGAAGAACTGTTTGTAACGGATATCTCTTCTCCCCCCCCCACCCCCGCTGACCACCCACCCCCCCACCCCCCCAAAATAAAGGGCGCGGGGAAAAAAGAAGGAGCAAATCAAAGTTGAAGCATATTAAAACAGATGGGGGAAACAAAATCTCCTCTGGTGCTTGCTACACGTTCAAGCCCACTGCTTCACTTCTGTAAATAGGGGGATAAAATAACCTTTGCGTTTGCCTGCTCAAAGCCACCCATCTACGCGCACAGCTAGGATCCCTACAAATGTGTATGTGTGTGTCTCTGTGTGCGTCTTTATCCCTGGGATTGGAGACTAACCCGGCATTTCTGTCTCGCAGAAGCTTTTCTCACATCCTCTGCACAGGGTTCCTAGTCAGCCCCTGAGAAATCAGACACTTCCAAAGAGCCAAATGCAAAGAGAGAGAGAGAGAGAGAGGGAGAGAAACAGAAGAATCAAAGGGAGAGAGGGAGGGGGGAAAAAAACCCCAGAAATGGTAAAGAAATCCCACACAGTTCCAAGGACCAAAAATCACCAGAACCAGATGCCTTACCTGACAGAGGATGAAGGCGACCGTAAGTTGAACGTTGTGCTGCATTGTGTTCGCTTAGAAGCTACCGGAGGTATTTTCCTGCATGCACTCAGCTGCACTGAGCATATTTTCCGCTGTGGAACAGCCTTTGAGGAGAGGCAGAGCGCGAGAGAGGGAGAGAGAGAGAGAGAGAAAGAGAGAGAGAGGGAGACTGTCTTGAGAGCTGGCCAACTTCCCAAATAGAGAGCAACATCACCACCAAAGCATTGGATAAAGGCTGATGACCAGAACCAATAGCTGTACAAGGATGCTTTCTTCACCAATGTTCTTCTTTCTTTTTTCCTTCCCCCCCCCCTCCTTTTGCATCACACAGCTTGGGCACGGTCCCCACTCACCAAATGCAATTCTTTCAGAAAAGCTCCATGCACGGGGAAAGAAGGAAGAAAGTCGCTGCTTAAGAAATCACACATTTCGTGGATGGGGTTTTGAAAGGCAGGCACAGTTCTCCGCTTCCCCTTTCCTGCTCCAGATTTGCACTGGGAGGGCATTGTCAGCACTGGCAGCCAGTATGGTAGCAAGCACGGCATTTTCTTTACGGTGGGGGGGGGGGGGGGTGGATGTTAATTGTGAGGGCTTAATTCTGAATAAATCAAAGCCAAGGCCGCCACAAAGTGTTGGAAAGTCTGAGCCGGTCAAGTCCCTTTCATGGAGACCAGAAATCCTGACTGGGTTTTCATTTCCTCTTACAAAGACAGATCGAGTTGACTTGATGGGAAAGATCCAACTCAGGACCAGAGTTAGGGGTGGACTCGGTCCTTCGGAGCAGAGATCCCGGATGACAGTTTTCAACAGTCTTATCTCCTTGCAGAAGATTCTTCAAGATTGTCCCCTGGATCAAAATCCATGTAGCATGCTTGGATTTGGAATACAGAGCCTGGAATGTCAAAAGACAGCGTGGTGAACATGCCAATTTCAGTCCTACATACCACAACCCTGCAAACCAAGCCAGTGTGGCCTTACAACAAAATGAGAGTTGCAGCTTTGAAACGGGTTTTCTTTCCAAATAATCGCAGAGCCTCCTCTAATATAAGCACAGTGTAGAATAAATGTTAACCTTTCTGTCCTGAACCCCGAACATTTTCCCCTTCTTATTCAACAACAACAAAAAAGAGCCTTGGTGGCGCAGCAGATTAAAGTACTATTAAGTAACACCAGCTGCCTGCAATTACCGCAAGTTCGAATCTCACCAGGCTCAAGGTCGACTCAGCCTTCCATCCTTCCAAGGTAGGTAAAATGAGGACCCAGATTGTGGGGGCAATAAGCTGACTTTGTATTAAAAAATACACCACTTGGGGAGGCCAAAAGCCCTACTAAGCAGGTATATACAAAAGTATGAAGGCTATTGCTTAATGCATTGTAAGCCACCCTGAGTTTCTGGAGAAGGGCGGCATATACATTGAACCAATAAATAAACAATAAACAACAATGTTGATGTTTCAATTAAAAAGGTGTTAAGCCAATATGGCTTCTAGAATGATTGTAAACCAAAGCCGAAAGGCAAAACCTGATTCAGAGTAGACGTAACACTTGCAAGGTGTACCTTAAACCAAATATATCTTTTCCTAGGATGGGACATCACCTCCAGAGAACTGCCACACATCTCTTACAGAAGACACAACTGTCCCAGGTGCTCCTTATGTTCTGACCTGGGATGTCAATTACAGTTTTCCCTTTAAATCTGCATTGCTACACCGCCAAGATCCTAGTAATGTTGTACATTTTTGCAGTCTTAACTGTTACACCAAGCCCCAAGACAGGGATGGGTTCTGCTTACCTTTACTACCAGTTTGCAACGGGGCCGCAGATGCTCTTCTGCGCATGTGCAGAAGTGTTCTGATGACATCAGGGTCAGTGGGCGGAGCCTCCTGCTGGTTTTACTACCGGTTCTATAGAACCGGTGTGAACCGGGGGTAACCCATCACTGCCCCAAGAGCAAAATATAGTGCGGATGGAAGGATACACAATGAATCTAATTGATTAGGTTTCCTCTCAAAAAGGTAACAAATTAATTTTCAAAAAATCTTGAAAACTGAGTGAGTCCAACTTCTAGCACTCATTGATTAGAGAATTCGTTCAGACAGAGTCCCTGTGACTTATGTGAAGCTCTCCCACCCTCCAAAGAATGCAAAATCAAAGAGATAACTATCTTTTTTTCTCCCTGTATTGGAAGGACCATGAAATATCCACCTGATCATCATTCAAGTTTTTAGATCCTACCTGTTTCTTCCTGAGCCAGACTTGATGACTTAATATAACCAACATATTTGTTGTGACCCAGGCCCAAGTAGGTAGTATTAGACGCAAACAGTTCCAAAACAAACAGACTTTATTAGAACAGCTGAGAATTAACTCATTCTCAGCGTAGTCCAAACTAAATTAAAACAAACTCTTCATAACACAAAATCTTCAGTCTAATCACCAACCTTGGTATAATTAGGCAAACTGCCAAAGGCTTCTCTTGGCAAAAGTTCAAAAGCAGAAGACGCCAACAAGAAAGAAATGCAGCAAGACAAGAAACAAATCTATCAACATTGTTTTCTGACAAAGAGCTCAAGAGCCGTTGCTGGTCTTTTAAGCCTTATGGGAGGGCCAATCATCTCTTGGCCCTACTCCCGAGTTGTGCTCTCTGCTTTAGCTGCTCCTGCCTTCTGGCAGCTCTTCTCATACGTGCACTAGGAACAGGTTCCTCCTGTTCCTCTGCCTCTCTACTGTCAGCCTCTGGAGGCTCCGGAGTCCACACATCACTCCCCGATGGCTGTGGCCCCATCTCTGTCTCTGATGCAGAGCCCTCATCCAGGCCTTCCCCAGCCTCCAGGACTGGCCCATGTTCTTCCTTAGCCTCATCGTTGTCCGACTCTGCTGCCAGCTCTGCAGGCTGCTGGCGAACCACACCAATATTATGATCAGACAAGATGCCTGAATATATGGAGAATTTTGAACTGGGGAGCTGTCAGACTCAGTCCAAGAATGACTAAGCAAAAACTGAGCAATCCAGCTGGAGTTCAGTTCTTTATTTGCTTGCACACAATAGACAGAATCTTACCAGGCTAAAGCCTTGCTACTTTAATCCTAATCCTAAAATATATCCTGGGAGATTCTAGGGAGTGCCTGTCCTAAATTTCTTTCTCTGATCCAGTTCTGGGGTGTGTTGTCTCTTGTCTCACCATCCTCCTTGCTTGGAATATGCTGCCTCCTTCCTGGAAAACTACCGCTTGACTGTAGTCTCTCACACTTCCTCCTCCTCCTCCCCCTTCGTAGACACAATCCATCACAAGAGCAAACCACAGGGAGTTTGCTACTCACACACAACAACCACCAGGCACATCAACTATAAACCAGCATGCTCTGATTTACTTCGATCTGACTTGGAGGAAGCTGCAAAGCTCATTGGTCCATTCCAAAGCACGTCATATTTTGACCGGGTTCTGGCTTAGCCATCATTTGTTTCGTGAGCGGGAAGGGCTATAAAGACTTCCTCTTCCAGCCACATCGGTCATTACCTTTACCAGCCCACATTTGTTCTGTGGTTCTGAACTGGCAGCCCCCAGCTGGAGCAACACCGCTTAAAACCCAGGGTGCGCAGTTCAACTGCTTTAATGCTTCTCGAATCACTGTCTGTGTAATATACAGGCCCTACCACAGATGTGAGAAGAAGAAGGGGAAAAAAATCCCTCGTCTGTCCAGCACATAAAACAGCTGAGATGTGTATCTGGATATTGCTTGCGCGTACATGACCAGAATAGCTACAAGGCTCAGGCCTCCTGAATGACCAATCTACAGGACCACACGTGATCAGTAGGTTTGATGCCTTCTCCGTTGCTTCTGAGAGCTGCATTCATACATTCCATTAACCCACACACGGTTTCTATTTCAGTGCATGAAATCGATTCTCTGCATAGGTATGGACATTCACCCGATGTCAGCGTTCCGACTAGTACACCCATGGAAAACAGAACTCTGCGGCAGCTAAGATTCCTCAAAGAACAATTTATTGGATGCATCATATCGGCACAACTGGTGAAAGCTGACTCTGAAAGTTCCCGCGGTTTTCACCTGATTAAAAAGTAAAAGTTTTCCCCCTTTCCCCCAAGTCACTGGTCATACTGTCCAATCCAATTGCTGGCCGGTTGCGTGGTTACTTCACTCCTCCTCTGGCCAGCCACCTGTGAGAATGTCCTTGGTTCCCGCAAGAAAACTTTATTGTTTTGGCTACAATGTCCCATCTAGCTATTTTCCCCCAGTGGTGAAATCCAATTTTTTTTACTACTGGTTCTGCGGGCGTGGCTTGGTAGGCATGGTGTGGCTTGGTAGGCGTGGCAGGGGAAGGATACTGCAAAATCCCCATTCCCTCTCCAGTCCTGGGGGAAGGAGATTGCAAAATCTCCATTCCTACCCCACTCCTGGGGGAAAGGATACTGCAAAATCTCCATTCCCACCCCACTCCTGGGGGAAATGATACTGCAAAATCTCCATTCCCACCCCACTCCTGGGGGGAAGGATACTGCAAAATCTCCATTCCCACCCCACTCCTGGGGGGAAGGATACTGCAAAATCTCCATTCCCACCCCACTCCTGGGGGAAAGAATACTGCAAAATCTCTATTCCCACCCCACTCCTGGGGGAAAGGATACTGCAAAATCTCTATTCCCACCCCACTCCTGGGGGAAGGATATTGCAAAATCTCCATTCCCATCCCACTCTGGGGCCAGCCAGAGGTGGTATTTGCCGGTTCTCCGAACTGCTCAAAATTTCCACTACCAGTTCTCCAGAACCTGCTGAATTTCACCCATTTCCCCCCTCTCCCTCTGTCGTGTGGCAACCCTGAAATCTCCAAGATGGCCTCAGCTCGGTTCGCTTCAGGGTTTGACATCCACATCAGCACACTGCGAAGGGCAGGAGAAGCATGTTCCTATCACCGGTGGGATGGAAGAGCTCCAAGAGCAGACTTGGAAGTCACAGAGAAACGACATTGCCATATTTAATTTCTACTGAAAGCCGTGGCAGAATTGATAGAAAAATGTTAAGAATAAAAAATATACTATGGAAAAAAGAAGGGAAGGGAAGGGAAGGGAAGGGAAGGGAATTGAAGGGAAGAGAAGGAAAGGGAAGGGAAGGGAAGGGAAGGGAAGGGA
>WNWU01000065.1:3303329-3316895 GCA_012654045.1 Ptyas mucosa | reverse complement strand
AGGGAAGGGAAGGGAAGGGAAGGGAAGGGAAGGGAAGGGAAGGGAAGAGAAGAGAAGAGAAGAGAAGAGAAGAGAAGAGAAGAGAAGAGAAGAGAAGAGAAGAGAAGAGAAGAGAAGAGAAGAGAAAAATGTTCCTAAGAAATCGGCATGTACTGGCTATGAGCCAATTCTGATTCAAAGGTCAACAAAACTAAACAAACATTCCTTTTTCAAAAAAGTAAAAAACCGTAATAAAAGATTATTTGTCAAAGAACAGAAAGTGATATCCCAAAATCTGAGCAATTTAGTTTTCAGAAATTCCCTTGCTGTCTTCCCAGAACGAGCCCATTGCGTGAAAATATTACCATGAAGATTTCCCCATCCACCAAAGTATTAATTGTACGAAGGAGACCTTATAATATTAATGTAATCACAACTTGTAGAGTTATGGAAACGGAGCTTAAATATACACTGGAGGTCTTCTTCTCCAAAATACAGTTATCAAAATACATTTGGGGGTGTGCGTTTGTAGATTTAAGGCTGCACTTGAAGCTCCAACCCTACTATGCTACATAAGATGATAACATTCAATTGACCTTGGCTGACCTCAAAAAAAGTAGAAAAGGCTTGGTTAATCCTTGGATGAGAGGCCACTAAGAAATGATAGAACTTTTAGATTCAGAAAGCTGGACTGGATGAGTTCAGTGACAAACGATGCCTACATTGCCATGAAAGCAGGATGGAGTACATGGATGTATCCATGGATTAGCCAAGAATCAAGCTTGACTTGGACCTGACAGGAAGGAAGGAAGGAAGGAAGGAATCTATCTGGTGTTCAAGCAACTTTCCCTTACTTCCTGTAAGGAAGAAGACGGGAAGGTAGAGGAGGATGGATGGAAGGATGGAAGGAAGGAAGGAAGGAAGGAAGAAAGGAAGGAAGGGAGGAAGGAAGAAAGGAAGGAAGGAAAGAAGGAAAAAAGGAAGGAAGGAAGAAAGGAAGGAAGGAACATTCCCTTACTTCCTGTAAGGAAGAAGAGGGGAAGGTAGAGATGGATGGATGGATTAATGGATGGATGGATGATTTAGTTTAGTTTAGTTTAGTTTAGTTTAGTTTAGTTTAGTTTAGTTTAGTTTAGTTTAGTTTAGTTTAGTTTAGTTTAGTGTCATTGCACATGGTACAATGAAATTAATAGCCATCTTGAGTGTACATTATAGCTATAAAAATAAAAACACAAACATACATCCTTTACATTCTATATAATTGAAATTGAAACCCTGATATTGCATGATGGATGGATGGATGGATGGATGGAAGGAAGGAAGGAAGGAAGGAAGGAAGGAAGGAAGGAAACAATTGAGGGAGGGAGGGAGGGAGGGAGGGAGGGAGGGAAGGATGAAATAAATGAAGATGACATAGACTGGGAACAGAAATGTTCATTCACCCTTAACCCACAAACACAAATATCAATATGCTACATATTTTGTGAGCTGGGTAAGCTTGCGTATGACACAATCAATCGTTCCACTTCTTAGCTCTTTTACAAGGCCACTGAGAGTAAGAAATATTCCTCCTTCTGTTTTTTCTTGTCTGGATTACAAAAGGAGTGGGGTGGACATCAAAAGTCTGTTAAAGTGGCTCAGTGCATTTGTAATCAGTCATCCTGGGAATCACATCACAATCTCCATTCCTCTGTTATTTTGAGTCTTTTATTGATATTTCTCCAGGAATAGCAACTTGCTAGCAAGTTTAAAGGCAATTTCAAATCTGCCTCATATGCAGATTTTGCTATGGCCAGCAGGTATTTGTAAAGAAAACTTAACACCATTAACCTTAGCTGTTAAAATAATCCTTCAGAAATGAATGAATGAACGAACAAACGCGGTGGAAGCATGCACACTTACAACTGACTTACAAGAAGAATTAGGACCAGAATTTCCATTGCTAAGCAAGCAATGATGTGAAAATATTATCTCTAATTCCTTGTAGTTGCTAGAAAGTTCCATCCATAGTTCCTAAAAGTTGACTTCTAGTTTCAGGGATCGATTGTGTGATTATGATTTGACTTCTATATTTGACAGTGTTCTAGATTTTGTCACAGTTTTCTTGTATACACAATCTCATTTTATGGCTAATTCCATTATACTGTATATTTAATTCCAGAATCTCATTTTAGGTCCTAATTCTGTTTTGTTCTGGTCCTTGACTGTAATAAAGTTGGTTGAGGTGGCATACAAAGATCATCAGCAAGTACAATCAACTTGATTTCTTCATGAAGTTTAGTCCGGAGAAAGACGTCAAGCAGCTTGACTTAATCTGGAGGTTCTCTATTGTCATGCCCCGGAATTGTCAGCAGTGACCAAGTTGGAAAATGATTGCTGGGATTCAAAATCTGAACCTCCAAACAGAATCCAAACTTCACTAATCTAAAGACGGTTAAACGGATACACCTTACAAAGCCGAATCATTGCAAAATATTTAATGTATGGGGATGGGCTTATTTCTACTTAATTCAGAGATACATGGCAGTTAACAATCCATAACATTCTCCCCAGTTCTTTGGGATTTCTTTGGAAAATCAAAATCAAAGATAATTAGGGGGCTGTAGGTTAATATACAGGAGCCTGGTGGTGCAGCAGAGTAAAGCACTGTTATTAACATTCATTAACATTCAGCTGTGTGCAATTACTGCAAGTTCAAATCTCACCAGGCTCGAGGTTGACTCAGCCTTCCATCCTTTCTAAGGTAGGTAAAATGAGGACCCAGATTGTGGGGGGCAATAAACTGACTTTGTATAAATACACAAAAGTATGAAGGCTATTGCTTAACGCACTGTAAGCCGTCCTGAGTCTCCGGAGAAGGGCGGCATATAAATCAATTAAAAAAAAAATCTATGAAGAGCAGATGCAAGAATTAAGTATGTCTAATGTAGTGAAAAGAAGGACCAGGGGTGACATGACAGCAGTCTTCCAATATTTGAGGGACTGCCACAGAGAAGACAGGGTCAATCTATTTTCCAAAGCACCCAAAGGCCGGATAGGAAGCAATGGATGGAAACTAATCAAGGAGAGAAGCAACTTAGAAACAAGGAGGAATTTCCTGACAGTGAGAACAATTAACCAGTGGAACAGCTTGCCACCTGAAGTTGTGGGTGCTCCAATACTGAAGGTTTTCAAGCAGAGATTGGACAGTCATTTGTCTGGAATGGTAAAGGATCTCCTGCTTGAGCAAGGGGTTGGACTAGAAGACCTCCAAAATCCTTTCCAACTCTGCTATTCTATTATTCCGGATTCCATTTTTGTTGTAGCCTTGAGTCCACTATGCTTTCAGAATACTAGATATATTATTTAAGATCATCCTCTTCTTCCCTTTTCATTTTTTTAAAAAAAAGCTGCTCTGTTTTAAGTAACAATTCTACATCGTGCATTATTTCTGGTTTTCTGGTTTTTCATTTTCATCTGGAATAGTTAGAGTGGGATTATTATCTTTGTGCGAGATGCAATCACAGCCGAACCTTAGTCTCAGGAATGTGCTCCTGAGTCGCCTTTTATTCAGTTGACATCACAGGATCCAATCTGCTGAACGGATAAAACAATGAATTGATAGAGATTGGATACATCACAGGAGGTTGGAAGGCATATAGAGTCACATAGACGTTGTCATGAAAGAGGATGAACAAAGCTACAGATCAAGCTCGGGTAATTTATATAATTTTTTTTAATCAAGGCGGCAATGAAAAGAAGAGCTCCTCCTCGTAATGGAGACAACAATGATCTAATGAACTAGGCATCTACAAGAATTAATGATTCTTGATTTTTTTTAAGGGTTCTTCATCTTTAAAGTAGACTTAAACTTGACATTTCTTCAGATAGACGACTGTCTTTGTGAAATGGGGCTGCTAGCTACCCAGAATCAAGGTCAGTGGATTGACTGTTGATCTGCTCTCATTTCTGCTGCTACGTACTCATAGATGAAGGAGGGAGAATGGAAGCCAGGGATTTGCCAAAGCAAACTGTGCACTTGGTTATTCTTAAATATCTAACCATTTTAAAAGCGTGGCATAGCAACTGTTTGTTTTGTCTCATCCCCTTGTAATTAGAAAGGACTATCATTTCTCAGTGAATGGTGAGGCCGTCTTTTGGTCTAGACCTAAGGAGGAAATTAAATTATCATGGAATGACACGCAGGATGCCTTAATTCTACTCTGAGAAATATTTGCTCTAGTCATGTTAGACAAGCGATTATAAGAAGTCTCCGGAGCCACAAATTCATTCTCCTCAAACTAAAAGGGGCTCCTTCTAGATATTCTAGGACGTCTCAAAATGAGGAGCAACATTTTGGTCCTGGGGTTCTAGATCAGGGGTGAAATCCAGCAGGTTCTAACACATTCTGGAGAACCAGTAGCGGAAGTTTTGAGTAGTTTGGAGAACCAGCAAATACCACCTCTGGATGGCCCCAGAGTGGAGAGGGAATTGAGATTTTGCAGTATCCTTCCCCTGGATTGGGGTGGGAATGGAGATTTTTCAGTATCCTTCCCCTGGATTGGGGTGGGAATGGAGATTTTGCAATATCCTTCCCCTGCCATGCCCACCAAGCCACGTCCACAGAACCGGTAGGGAAAAATTTTGGATTTCACCCCTGTTCTAGATCCATCTTTTTTTTTTTCCTGAAGGCATAGCCCCAAAGGTTTGCAAAACTGGTTTTGATATAGACTCTCCTGCTTGAGCAGGGGGTTGGACTAGAAGATTTCCAAGAGCTCTATTCTGATTGATTGATTGATTGATTGATTGATTTGATTTGATTTGATTTGATTGATTGAAATGTACTAAGTCTCCTGCTTGAGGAGAGGGTTGGCTAGAGGATTTCCAAGAGCTCTATTCTGATTGATTGATTGATTGATTGATTGATTGATTGAAATGTACTAAGTCTCCTGCTTCAGCATTGAGTTGGATTAGACCACCAAGGTCCCTTCCAACCCTATTATTATATCTTATATGTTCTATGAGGGACGTGGTGGCTCAGTGGCTAAGATGCTGAACTTGTCAATTGAAAGGTTAGCAGTTCAGCGGTTTGAATTCCTAGTGCCGCATAACGGGGTGAGCTCCCGTGACTTGTCCCAGCTTCTGTCAACCTAGCAGTTCGAAAGCACGTAAAAAATGCAAGTAGAAAAATAGGGACCACCTTTGGTGGAAAGGTAATAGCATTCCATGTGCCTTTGGTGTTGAGTCATGCCGGCCACATGACCACGGAGACGTCTTCGGACAGCGCTGGCTCTTCAGCTTTGAAATGGAGATGAGCACTGCCCCCTAGAGTCAGGAACGACTAGCACCTATGTGTAAGGGGAACCTTTACCTTTGCCTTATACGTTCTATGATCTTAGCCAAAAGAAGCAATCTTTGATCATAACAATACATTTGAATTAATTGGACATCAACAGGTACTGGAAAGTACTGGGGAGTGGATGGTTAGAAACAAAGATTCCATAACTGTGACAAAAATTACCTGCCTTTGTCACATTTTGTACCACAACAGGCGTAATTCCTCTTGAAACTTCTCTTTAGTTTTTGGAACGATCGGTGATTTTATGTCTAAAGTGGAACCAATTTAAAGGCAGGTCTGTGTGGCAGTCTCGGAGTTTGCTGGAATAACTCTCGACTCTGCCCAAGGCAGCTTGACTCAGGCTTCAATCTTCTCCAGCCACCGGCTTTAAATTTCTACTGCTCTTCCTGACCTTGGACTGCTCTCGTTTCAATTACTGTTGTGCCTCGCAGAGACCTGGCTTTGCAGCGGCCTCTCCAGTTGCTAACGTGCCGGATTGTCAGGTAAGCACCAATGAGAAATGTTCCTCAATAACTTTGCATCGTCTCAGGAGACTGTCAAAAGTCCAGAAGAGTTGGATAAGTTCTTGACACAGTTTTTTTCCAACTAACTAGGCAGTGAAATAGGATCCCAAGGGTTAAAACAAAAACAGAAACAAAAATAGCTTGGTCTAGTGGTTAAGGTGCTGGTTTAGGAAGCAGGAGATTAGGTTCTAGGCCCACCTTAGTCATGGAAAACCAACAGGGTGACTTTGAATCAATCATCAAGTGATGGGTGAGTTCTAGATCCACCTTAAGTATGAAAGCTGGCTGGGTGACTTTGACCCAATCATCAAGTGATTGGTGAGTTCTAGTCCCAACTGAGATATGAAAGCTGGCTGGGTGACTTTGAGTCAATCACAAGGAGATGGTGAGTTCTAATCCCAACTGAGATATGAAAGCCAGCCAGGTAATTTTGGGCCAATGATTAGGAGACTCTGAGTTCTAGCTTCACCTTAGGTCTGAGAGCTGACCTGGCCAATCTCTCTCTCCCTCTCTCTCTCTCTCTCTCTCTCTCTCTCTCTCCCTCCCTCCCTCCCTCCCTCTCTCTCAGCTCAACCCACCTCGCAGGGTTCTTGTTGTGGGGAAAATAGGTGTTTTCACCACTTTGAGTAATTTATAAACAATAATAAAGGCGGGATCAGAATGAAATAAATAAATGTGATCTGCTAACCCGAATCAATCGCAAATGAGCCCATTGACAAAATGAAGAGCCAGTCAGAGCAAGCTCAGCAAGAAATCAACTCTGCCACTGTTATTAATTGCTCCGCGGCACGTTTTATTTTCCAATTTCTTCATGGAAACTTCATGGGAATCACCTCTCCTGACTTAGCAGGAAAAGGAAGGCAAACATATTTGCACTTTCCCGTGCCAACATCAGCACATTTTTCAAAAACGTGGACCTAGATACAGAGCAAAGGATGGAAAAGTATCACGTCCAAAGTTTATAATGGCCAGTTTTAGTATGCAAAGCATGTTTTCAGTCTATGAGCATCTCCCTCTATACCAAAGTATAGACGAGGAATCTCTGGGGAAGACAGTCTCCCCACACAGTGAGTAAATCCGCAGGTATATTGAGGGAATAACATCAAGAAAGGTAATTTCGGTAACCTTTGTGTTTGTGATGGTGAGTGTGGGGTCCGGAATATCATTCTTTAAAGAAAGACAGCCCCCTTCTCATCCTTGTGGCCTCTCAACCAAATGTAAAAGCCTGGCGTTTATATGTGTATGTGGGGGGGGGGGGGATTAAATAAATAAAAGCCCGTGTCGAGCTCAGAAGGAGCCAGATTGATTGTGAGAGGCAGTACAGCCGATCGATTCCTGCAGAGGCAGAATTTAAAACAATATTAATCACATTTTATCACGCGGGGCCCCCCTCGCCTCACAAATCAGTGTATAGCAATCAAGTTATAGCAATAAAATGAAAAGTAAAATGGATCGGCGACTCAGGAGAAATTCTCCACGAAACCTTCCCAAGGAAAGGAAACGCCAGCCAAAGTACTGCGAGATTGAATGGCATTTAAGGCTCCTGAACAGAGATTCATACGGAAAGAGAAGTGATTGCCTGTTCAGAGGGGAAAGACAAAGTGTACAAGAGAAAGTGCGGTATAATAAGTGTGGTACACAAATGTGGACTGCAAGCAGGGAGGGTGTGCTTTCAAATGCCCATGCACTGGGGAAGATGGGTTAGTCAACGATTAGTTGTCTTCACAGAAGGATGGTGACTTACACTGTGGGTGATTTGGTCCCTTTTTGCAATACCAGAGGACATATACTGCTTCATAAAGCCTTAGTAAGACCACACTTAGAATCAGGGATGAAATCCAGCAGGTTCTGACAGGTTCTGGAGAACCGGTAGCGGAAATTTTGAGTAGTTTGGAGAACCGGCAAATACCACCTCTGGCTGGCCCCAGAGTGGGGTAGGAATGGAGATTTTGCAGTATCCTTCCCCTGGAGTGAGGAGGGAATGGAGATTTTGCAGTATCCTTCCCCTGGAGTGGGCTAGGAATGGAGATTTTGCAGTATCCTTCCCCTGCCATGCTCACCACACCACGCCCACCAAGCCACACCAAGCCATGTCCACAGAACCAGTAGTAAAAAAAAATTGAATTTCACCACTGGGGTCAACTATTTTCCAAAGTACCTGAAGGCAGAACAAGAAGCAATGAATGGAAACTAATCAAGGAGAGAACCAAACTAGAACTAAGGAGAAATTTCCTGACAGTGAGAACAATTAATCGATGGAACAACTTGCCTTCAGAAGTTGTAGGCTTTTAAGGAGAGATTGGATAACCATTTATCTGATATGGTATAGGGTCTCCTGATGAGCAGGGGGTTGGATTAGAAGATCTCCAAGGTCCCTTCCAACTGTCTGTTATTCTGCTATTCTACTCTTCTGCCATGTTGTGATTGTGAATTGAGTCAATGGTGGCCTTTTCAATGAACCATGATTAGGCAAAGTGGTTGGGCTCACTCTGGACAGGCAATACTTTTTACTTCAACCAACTGATCAAAAACATTAGAGAAAATAATGTTGCATCATCACCTTCCCGCAATTTCTTTGGTGCAAGACTAGGCTAAAAACATCGGGGGGGGGGGTCCATCTTGCAGGAAATACAACTGTAGATACGATAGAACTGACTCTACGTTTCAAGCAGAAATTCGGCTGAAAAGCCACTTGATTGAAACTCCAGTTTCAAGGCAGCTCCTCAGATTCCATTCAAAACTATTCCCCTGACTTTGTTTTGTTTTGTTTTTTAATTATTTTTTTCCTATCAATTTGGAGCTTCAAATTTAACTTGGCCGAGGTTCAATAATTTGATTGGAAGCATCAAATCTAAATAATTTTCTAAATTTAATCAATCGGTGCCTTTTTTTAAGGAGGAAGTGAGGTGAAGGTAATTGTCCCAGGCCTCACACATATGAGAGAAGGGACGGCATATTTCAAAATTATATATTAGTACTAAATGATCAGGTGCATCAATATTTGTCCAAGGCAACAGTCTAATGAATTAATATATAATGACAAGAATTCTTTTAGTTCTAGAGATTTCCCACCTTCTGAGCTACTGGCTAATGAATCAAAACCAACAGAAGTAAAACTTACCTCGACATAGTGAGAAGAAAGAAGAAATGTTCTGCTTCCATCCCAATCTTCTCGATCCCCCCAAGAGCTCCTGAAAGGATTCATCCTCCCATAAATCCATTGGCTTCTTGAAGTCTTCCATCTAATAGAAGGCAAAGGTCTATTAATGACTGAAGTTCTGACATGATATGAGTTCCCTCTAGATCAGGGGTGTCCAACCTTGGCAAGTTTAAGACCTGTGGACTTCAACTCCCAGAATTCCAAAGGCTGGGGAATTCTGGGAGTTGAAGTCCACAGGTTTGAAACTTGACAAGGTTGGACGCCCCTGATATAGACATTATCTTCTTTTGAAAACTTTAGGGTCATCCAGTGGTGGGATTCAAGTAATTTAACAACCGGTTCTCTGCCCTAATGATTTCTTCCAACACCAGTTTGCCAAACTGCTCAGAAAGTTAACATCCGGTTCTCCCGAAGTGGTGCGAACTGGCTGAATCCCACCACTGGGGTCATCCATTAACAGAACCATGACGCTCGGTGACTAAGACAAAGGCCAAATCACCATTTTAATTGTCCCACCTCAAAGTATTATTATGGAGACACTCTTGGAAAAGAGAAGAAACTTGACTGCCAGCTCCAAAGCCCTTAATAAGCAATAAATCAAGATTAACCTAACTCCAGGGGGATCTCACAGAGCTTTGTTTGGTATACCTACCACAGAAGCAATTCCTTTGTAGCATTTCAGTTCAATACTCAAGAAGACAAGGTAATTTCAAGAGGCTGCTTTGCATATGTTATGTTATTCTGTCGGCATCAGAAGCGAAGGAAACCTAACAGAAAAGGTTCACTTGGACTCCAGATTTTGCGTACAGTTACGACATCGCTAAAGGTTCTTCTGTACAAGTGGTGGGTTTCAAATTTTCTTACTACCGGTTCTGTGGGCGTGGCTTGGTGGGCGTGGCAGGATACTGTAAAATCTCCATTCCGTCCCCAATCCAGGGGAAAGTTACTGCAAAATCCCCATTTCCTCCTGATCAACTGGAACTTGGGAGGCAGTGAATAGATGGGGGCGGGGCCAGTCAGAATTTTTACTGCTGGTTCTCCGAACTACTCAAAATTTCCGCTACCGGTTCTCCAGAACTGGTCAGAACCTGCTGAAACTCACCTCTGTTCTGTACCCAGCTACTCATCAGATTAATCTTATATTATAAGTCACAGAGTTCACAATCATGAATTATGAGGGGTCTCCCTCCACCTTTTAAACTCTGTTCTCATTCTGTTCTTCACTCAGTTTAAATTTTGCTTTTAATCATTTCTTTTTCTATGCTTTTATGGCTTGCATTTGCACACCGCCCAGAGTCACATGGACACCAAGATGAGGGGTGTATAAATTTGATCCATAGTCCCTCAAACACTTGGACAAATATAAGGACTGTTGATGGATATTTTAGCATTTCTGTGATGTCACCACCAGGTATTCTCCATTTTCCCAGGAATTCAATTATTAGCCCTTTCTGAAGAATTTGTTAGCCAAAAGTTCAGCAAGTGCACCTTCAAAAATCGGAGGGCAAGAAGGCGGAGTCATAATTACGGCACAAAATGAAAGACTTTGGTTGCTGAGGTTTCAGGATGCCTTGGGTGCCCATTCATTCTTCCAAGTAAAATAATTGTAGTCTCTTAGTTGTTTAAAGGGCCATTTATCTGTTGTCATTTTTTTTTCCAGACACAGAACAGCCAAGGCAGAGTAAAAGCTGTTGGCTTTTTTCTCTAGGCTCCCAAAACCATTTTTTATTAACTTATTGTGTGGAAACAATGGCTGTTTTAACCATTTTTAAAAATGCCATTTTTCTCTGCTCCTTAGCTATTTGGGCATGGAGGGGGGGGGGGTTTAGAACATTCCCTGAGGCCTTTTTCACCAATCTTACAAGAGACTAAAATGTCATAAATGCACACCAACGTAAGAGGGTGAATTACTTAAAAAGCAAGACAATAAATAATTCCTTTCTGTTTTAGGTTAGTTATAACTTTACAGCAGGGTTTCTCAATGTCGGCTGCTTGAAACTGGCTGGACTTCCAACTCCCAGAATTCCCCAGCCAGCTTAAGAGAGTTTTAATATTCTAATTATTTTTGTCTTTTTTATAATCCTTATACAAGAGATGGACAGCATATAAAAAAAAATTAATAAAAATAAAACCAGTGAAATCATAGGCAAGCATGCCTATATTAGACTAAAAGCAACCAACTAACGTACATTAAGGCTTCAAAATCGTATCTTTACAGATCAACCGAGTCACTTAGTACAGTATGTAGTATTCATGATCTCCTGTGTCTCTCCAAATATATTTTTGCTGCTTTGAACATCCTGTTCAGTTTTTGGAGCCTTAAGGTCATCTCTCCCATAAATTACACAACTTCTTCAGACGCTGTGCCACAACTATATCTCTCATGGCTCAGAACCTTACCCAGTGACTTGTTTATTCCAGTATTTGGAATTTTATTAAAAGAACTTTCTGGGGAAAAAAGGAGCAGCTTCTGAATCAGCAGGCCTGAATTCCGAGACACACCCAAAACCCAGCTGCAAATAATCAGCTTTTTTTCTTCCCCTCAGCGTGCCACACATAACTGAAGAGATCCATTCGTCTTAGTCGGAGAAACTTAGATGGAAATTGGTCAAGGAAAGAAGCAACCTGGAATTAAGGGGAAAATTTCCTGACAGTGAGAACAATAAACCAGTTGTCTCCAGAAGTTGTGGGGGCTCCAACACTGGAGGTTTTTAAGAAGAAATTGGACAACCATTAGTCTGAAAGGTTATAAGCTCTCCTCCATGAGCAGGACGTTGGGCTATAAGACCTCCGAGGTCCCTTACAATTCTATTAGTCAGACTTTTTCTGTTTTCTGGGAAAACAGCTTTGCTCTTCAGTGGTTGTTTTATGGAGGGTCTGTTTTTCCTCACCTGGTATTCAAAATGGATGCCATGATTCAGTTTTTCTAGTTGTTTCTTTACACCTTGCAGGATGTCTATAGTTATTTCAGTGACTGAGGTGGCTTATACACGGATTAAAGAAACATTTTCATGCTACCGGCTCACTATATGAGTCTATTCCATGATTAGAGATGTAAGCTTAAGTACACTTTGTTTAACAGATTTAACAACAGAGTTAACAGATTTAACAGATTTAACAGAGTTGGAAGGGACCTTAAAGGCCATCTAGTCCAACCCCCCACCCCCACCCCCCTCAAGCAGGAGACCCTACACCATTTCTGACAAATGGCAGTCCAATCTTTACTTGAAAGTCTCAAGTGATGAAGCTCCCACAATTTCCGAAGGAAACTTCTGTTCCATTGGTTGATTGTTCTCACTGTCATAAAGTTCCTCCTCATTTCTAGGTTGAATCTCTCCTTGGTCAGTGTCCATCCATTATTCGTTGTCTGGCCTTCAGGTGCTTTGGAAAACCCCTTCCTCTCTGTGGCAGCCCCTCAAATGTTGGAAGACTGCTATCATGTCTCCCCTGGTCCTTCTCTTCTCTTCACTAGACCAGCCATGCTCAGTTCCTGCAACCATTCATTGTATGTTTTATCCTCCAGTCCCCTAAGCATCCTGGTTGCTCTTCTCTGCACTCTTTCTAGAGTCTCAACATCTTTTTTTACAGTGTGGTGACCAAAACTGGGTGCAGTATTTTAGGTGTGGTTTAACTGTGTTTTGAAACATTCTCGTAAAGCTGGACCTTATTTATTTGAAAGATTTCCATAGCCACCCATCTTAAGCAAGTATGGGTATCTTATAACAACAATATGTCCGTCCCAAAGATGCTTCCTTTTTTTTTTTTCCAAGAGGCAACTGGACTTTCTGGTTTTTCTTTTGAAGACGTTTCGCTTCTCATCCAAGAAGCTTCTCATCAAACAAGCAAAACATCTTCAAAGAAAAACCAGAAAGTCCAGTTGCCTCTTGAAAAAGCATGACCTGGAGGACTGAGAATCTCCATAGACACACAAGGACAATAAATAAAGCTTATTGGTTCACTTGGTTGTGATGGCTAAGAAATTAGGTTCACTTGGTTGTGATGGCTAAGAAATTAGGTTCACTTGGTTGTGATGGCTAAGAAATTGGGTATTTTCCATGCCCAAACCCAAAGTTGCATCTAGTGCAGTCCGAAACCTCTTTCTCTGCTTGACTTCTTGGGTCATTTTGTCACCCAGATATCTTCCATCCCACTTAATAACATGGCTCCTGGCTGCAAATCAGTCTTTTGTTCTTCAGAGGTCCGTATTGAGTTAATTTTGGAAATTAACCTTGCCGTATGCCGTGCTTCTGACCTTTACATAACATTCCCCTTCATCTTGGCCTGCTAAATCATTAAAAGGCTTTTGGGATTCCTGCATTAAGATCTGCAGAGTCTCAGCCTTTGCTCAGGAAGGTCCCAGCACGATAGAAAACAGGTGTTTCCAAAAGGTTGAACGTTTCTTTGCAGCCAAGGAAGGAATGGGCCAAAAATGTACTGGCTTTGTTCATGCTGCAATATAACACAGGGAGAAATGGGTCAAAGTTTACAGAATTAGCTCCATAGAATAGAATAGAATAGAATAGAATAGAATAGAATAGAATAGAATAGAATAGAATAGAATAGAATAGAATAGAATAGAATAGAAT
>WNWU01000065.1:3283304-3303319 GCA_012654045.1 Ptyas mucosa | reverse complement strand
ATAGAATAGAATAGAATAGAATAGAATAGAATAGAATAGAATAGAATTAGAATTAGAATATAGCAGAGCAGAGCAGAGCAGAGCAGAACAGAACAGAACAGAATTCTTTATTGGCCAAGTGTGATTGGACACACAAGGAATTTGTCTTGGTGCATACACTCTCGGTGTACATGAAAGAAAAGATACATTCGTCAAGAATCATAAGGTACAACACTTAATGATAGTTATAGAGAACAAATAATTAAATCATACTAGGAAATAATCAATATAAATCATAAGGATACAAGCAACAGTCATGCAGTCATAAGTGGAAGGAGATGGGTGATAGGAACAATGAGAAGATTAATAGTAGTGCAGACTTAGTGAATATTTTGACGGTGTTGAGGGAGTTATTTGTTTAGCAGAGTGATGGCATTCGGGAAAAAACTGTTCCTGTGTCTAGTTGTTCTGGTGTGCAGTGCTCTATAGTGTCATTTTGAGGGTAGAAGTTAAAACAATTTATGTCCAGGATATGAGGAGTCTGTAGATATTTTCACAGCCCTCTTTCTGACTCGTGCAGGATACAGGAATTCCCTCAATGGAAGGCAGGTTGGTAGCCATTGTTTTTTCTGCAGTTCTAATTATCCTCTGAAGTCTGTGTCTGCCTTGTTGGGTTACAGAGCCAAACCAGACAGCTATAGAGGTGCAGATGACAGACTCAATAATTCCTCTGTAGAACTGGATCAGCAGCTCCTTGGGCAGTTTGAGCTTCCTGAGTTGGCGCAGAAAGAACATTCTTTGTTGTGCTTTTTAGGTGACGTTTTTGATGTTAGGTGTCCATTTTAGGTCTTGAGATATAGTAGAACCTGGAAATTGGAAGGTCTCTACTGTTGATCTAGAATTACATGACACAGGGACCACCCTGGTTGAATGTGTCCACCACATGTAGATGTGTCCAAATGGACTCCAGAAAAGTACCTCATGGGAGAAATCTTAGCCGTTTTTACTCTATGAGGAAATCCTTTTAAAGATGTTTCATCTTTCATGAGAACTTTTATCCATGCCTAACTGGACTCCTTCCAGCACCGTAGCGCAGTTGACTGGGGACAATCTCTAACACTCTGAAATGAAATTTCGGTCCTCATCTGTGGAGCGAGCCTTGCTTTGTACACACAATTGGTCATTGTAGAGATGTCTCTCTTGTGTGTTCTCTCAAACTGCTCCGCAAAAACAACAGTCTTTAAGCAAGACTGACATGTACATTAGCATACGTTCTTTTGTATACAAAGTCAGCTTATTGCCCTCACAATCCGGGTCCTCATTTTACCTACCTCGAAAGGATGGAAGTCTGAGTCAACCGTGAGCCTGGTGAGATTCGAACTTGCAGTAATTGCAGGCAGCTGGTGCTAATTAACAACACTTTAATCTGCTGCGCCACCAAGGCTCTTTTGTATACATGTACAATGACAATAAAAGTATTGTTGTTGTTGTTGTTGTTGTTGTTGTTATTTGTGAAGTTTCCAAAAGGTGCCCTAATTAATTCATGAGCCATGAGCCAAACTTCAAAAGAAATACAGTCATTTATTAGGAGCACCATTTCGACAATATTTGGATGCAGTTAGAACTAATCCCACATAGATTTACGTTCCCTTATGACCCTGTCTCTCCCCTCCTCCCTGGCCATGTCATAAATCACATTCTCCAATTAACCACTTTGGCTGGCTGTGAAATCCAACACCCTCCTTCTGATTGCGGTAGGGAAGCATGTATGGAATGTATCTCCAGTTAGGGAAATCAATCAGCTCTATCAGTTCTCCCTCCCTCCTGCTCAGGGCAACTTGAAAGCTTTGCAAGTTGACATTATTATTATTAAATTAATCAAGCGGAAACTGGCAGTTTTGGAACTGAGATATTGAAATCACCATTATCTCTTCTTTTATTTTAAAAATACGATGTCTCAAAAGAGAACCATACCAGCAGCATCTTTATATAGCGACCTCAAGGAGTATTAAAACTGCAATACTTCACCGAGAGTGGTACGATTGCAATCATATAAAAATCAAATCAATAAAATAAAATACTTCAGCTTCTTGTTGTTGTTGTTGTTGCTTTAAAAAAAACTTTTAGTACAGTAGATTCCTGCAGTTAATACCACATACTCATTTCTGTGTTTGGCTAGCTTCTTAACTGACTATAAAATCAATTCCATTGTTTTACTTATGGACGAAAAGCATTGGAAACATGGAAAAATGTTTTTTTTTTTAAATAAAGATGTAATTGATCCTAAATCTCATTGCACACAATCAGGGTTTACTTCAGAGCACACATGTATAGGATTACAGATTATAATGCTCCACACACCTAAGCTAAGGTCCCATCTATGTGCCTTTCCATGTCAAGTGGGCCTCTTCAACACGTCTGTCACAAAACCTAATCAATTAATGGTATGGATTTCCTCTGGAAAAAAATGGATTAAATTTGCATAGGAGAAAAAATCGATAGAAAATGTGTCTTTCTTTAAAAAATAATTCACAGCAGGGAGAACGAGTCTTTTAAAATGATGCCATCTGCCTTGCATGTGTTCCGCCTATCTGTTGTTAGTAAGAAGGTTACTAAAGAGGTAGAGAAGTTGAACGGGTAGATGATGTCCCGTGTATCACTCATTCTTCGCCTCCCTATCAATTTGGAACTCCTTTTAATGCAGTAAGGTGATTTTAAAGATCCATTTGTGTAGCAGATTAAACACGCAAGAACACAAGGAGACCCGAACTCAGGGGTGAAATCCAGCAGGTTCTGACAGGTTCTGGAGAACCGGTAGCGGAAATTTTGAGTAGTTTGAAGAACTGGCAAATACCACCTCTGGCTGGCCCCAGAGTGGGGTGGGAATGGAGATTTTGCAGTATCCTTCCCCTGGAGTAGGGAGGGAATGGAGATTTTGCAGTATCCTTCCCCCAGGAGTGGGGAGGGAATGGAGATTTTGCAATATCCTTCCCCCAGGAGTGAGGAGGGAATGGAGATTTTGCAGTATCCTTCCCCCAGGAGTAGGGAGGGAATGGAGATTTTGCAGTATCCTTCCCCCAGGAGTGGGGAGGGAATGGATATTTTGCAGTATCCTTCCCTCAGGAGTGAGGAGGGAATGGATATTTTGCAGTATCCTTCCGCTGGAGTGGGAAGGGAATGAAGATTTTGCAATATCCTTCCCCCAGGAGTGGGGAGGGAATGGAGATTTTGCAGTATCCTTCCCCTGGAGTGGGGAGGGAATGGAGATTTTGCAGTATCCTTCCCCTGCCACGGCCACCAAGCCACACCCACGGAAACAGTAGTAAAAAACCCTGAATTTCACCACGGTCCAACTCATTGGTAGCCTCACACTGCAATGAACAAGGACATACGTTCAATTTTGTAGCTACGGAGATTGTTGGATGAGCAGGCACAAAAACAGCCGGGGAAGTGACTGAAGCCTGGGAAACAGGCTCCTCAACAGGAGTGCGGATTTAACACCTGCCTATCAAGTACATAGAAGGGCGGGGGCTGGGCAGTACAAACAAATGACAGCTAATGACTTAAAAGCCAGCCATCAACACACCCCAATCAACACCTAAAAAGCAAAATTACAACAGACACTATAAATACCACGCACAGAGCAGCACACAAACTTCTTTGCTGGAGGGGAAGTTCCCCGAGGATGGGCTCCAGCACAAGTCCGAAAGCTCGGAAGACGAAACCTCTGGTCTCAGTGACCGACCCAGATTGGATCCTGCAAGATCAAGCATTGCCCCTGATGTCCTCAACTTACAAGAGTTCATTTAGCGACCGTTCAAAGTTACGACGGCACTGGGGGGGGGAAGGGACTTATGACCGTTTTTCACACTTAAAACCGCTGCAGCATTCCCACGATCACGTGATCAAAATTCAGATGCTTGGCAACTGGCGTGTACTTATGACTGTTGCTGTGTCCCAAAGGTCACGGGATCCCCTTTTGCACCCTTCTCACAAGCAAAGTCGAGGGGAAAGCCAGATTCACTTAACAACCCGGGTTGCTAACTTAACAGCTGTGGTGCTTCGCTTAACAAACTGACAAGAAAAGTTGTAAAATGGGGCAAAACTCACTTAAGCAATATTGTTTATTTAGCAACAGAGTAGTACAGTGGTTTAAAGCACCCTGTTATTAATACCAGCTGCCTGCAATTATTGCAGGTTCGAATCTCACCAGGCTCAAGGTTGACTCAGCCTTCCATCCTTTCTAAGGTAGGTAAAATGAGGACCCGGTTTGTGGGGGCAATAAGCTGACTTTGTATAAAATATACAAAAGTATGAAGGCTATTGCTTAGCGCATATTGCTTAGAGTCTCTGGAGAAGGGCGGCATATAAATCAAATTAAAAAAAAAAAAAGGGTCCCCTGTAAAGGAGACACAACAGGAGAACAACCATCCAAACACACCTTCCCGTATCCTTGTCTAAGTTACTTAGTAAACATTCCCTAACAACAGAATTAGAACGATAATTAGCAAGTTAGTTTCTGCATCGGGGGTTTAATAATTGTTTATTTAGTGCCGTACCCTCCCACATCGTTAGGATGATAAGGTAGCAATTCCAGAAAGCAGCAATTAAGGTCCGAGCATTAAGCTTTTATGGAAGGAGCTACCCGATTGATCACTTGAGTAATAAGCTGCAGTACGGAAGCGGGACGATCAAAGGCAACTGCAGATCAGTGGGCTCATTTTAGAGGTGGCCTAGTCATTTCAATGGACTTTTGGGGGCTTCGTCTTCTCCAGGAGCGGACTTCTAGGCTGGCTAGGGCACGATAAAATACAGCGGGTGAAATTATACAGAATTATAGAGTTGGAAGGGACTTTGCAGATCTTCTAGTCCAAGCTCCTGTTCAAGCAGGAGACCCTACATCATTCCAGACATGTGGCAGTCCAGTCTCTTCTTAAAATCCTCCAGTGATGGGGCATCCACAACTTCTGGAGGCAAGTCATTCCACTCATTAATTATTCTTGCTGTCAGGAAATGTCTCCTTAGTTCTAGTTTGGATCCCTCCTTGATTCGTATCCATCCGCTGCTCCTTGTTCTGCCTTTAGTGCTTTGAAGAACACCAGACGAAGGCTTATTCAACAACATAGAATCATAGGGTTGGAGTAGACCTTGGGGGTCTTCTAGATCAAACCCTTTCTACTACTTCAGACAAATGGATGATCAATCTCTTCTTAAAAGCCTCCGGTTTTGGAGCACCCATAACTTTTGGAGGCAAGCCGTTCCACTGGTTAATTGTTCTCACGGTTAGGAAAGTTCTCCTTAGTTCTAGGTTGGTTCTCTCCTTGATTTAGTTCCCATTCATCGTTTCTTGTCTTGCCTTCAGGTGCTTTGGAGCAGCGGTCACCAACTGGTGATCCGTGGACCCCTGGTGGTCCACGAGAAAATTTTGGTGGTCCGCAGAAAAATTATTTGCACTTTTTATATTGCACTAAATCAGGGGTCCTCAAACTACGGCCCCTGGAACAGATACATGCAACGAATGTTTGTGTTGCTGCAAAGAGTCTCCCCCTTCGGGGTCCTTTTGTGCGGGTTGGAGGGGGCATAAATTCCGACTTGGGGTCTGCTTTGGCCTCCTGGTGAGGGGCTTTGGGCGAAGGCTAGAGGGAAGCACCACTGGCGGTGAAGAGCTGGAGAGCCTCATTCCAGTGGGACTGCATCATGGCCTGGAACTGGATGCCCATCTCAGCCCGCTGAGCCTCCAGGTGCCGGTACCTGGCCTTGCACTCCCGTAGGTCTTCCCTCTGCTTGGAAAGCCTATGCTCGTAGTCCTCAGTGAGGCCTTCTGCTGAGCCTCCTTCTTGGGCAGATCCAATTTGAACTGAGCTGTTTTGCCAACTCTTTCTCGTGGTGGCTGCTTAGCTCCAACAACTGCTTCCTGTTGGGGCCCTAAGGATCCTGGGTGGGCAGGTGAGGAGTTGGCCACGCTCACTCAATCACATGACCACCTAGCCACACCCACCCAGCCGGTTATTAGGCAGATCATATTAGTGGTCCGCAGGATTTAAAATTATGAATTTAATGGTCCCTGAGGTCCGAAAGGTTGGTGACCCCTGATTTGGTGAATAGGCATGAGGGCACTCACACTTTCTCCTATAGAAAGCTTCTTTCTCTGCCTCCTCCCTGTTGTAACAGCCTCCTGGCTCTACCCATTTGCTAGTTGTAATGGTAATGCAAATGATTCGTAGTGTACTTCCACTGTCCTACAACAAGTGCCTATGTGGGGGGATATGTGCTCTCTACACTCGGAAACAAACAACAGACTGCAACGAGCTGTCATATCTGTTCTTAATTGTTAATCATCTTGGCTCCAAACTGTCAGCTAAAGAGCAATTGTTACATTTCCAAATGGGCAAAAGCTCGCCAAAAAATTGCCTTCAATATTTAACATTTTGTGGCCTATGAAGTTTGAAGCTGCTACTTGGAAATTGGCTGCTTTCTAAAATGGTTGTAAGCCCTTACATCACCATCCTTCAGCAGCTGTCGATTGGAGATTTAAGAGTTTTGACTTCTGCAAGATAGTCATAGATTCTTCTGGAGATGGCCTTTCCTAGAATCAGTGTCCTACAACATTGCAGCCCTTTTCATGCCTGATTGGATAAACGTTCTGAAACAGGTTCTAAAATATGCAATTGCTCACATCCATATGGCTTTTCTGTTGTTCCAACTCTGTGTTCCTTGATTTCAGGACTCTTAGAGCATTCTGGTTTTCTGCCATGAACTTCATCAGTCTGGTAGTTCTTGGAGATATTTTAGGATTGAAGATAAGAAGAAAAAAAAGAGAAGGTTCTTCCATACGGAGATCAGTCAGATGGAATTGTTGCACAGAAATAATAGAAGAAAAGTGAGAGGTTGTGTGGAGAAGCTGAGAAAGAGGCTAAGAAAGAGGATGGACCACCTGAACGCCACAGGCATTGACAAACTCACCGCCAGTCAATTGCAAAAGGCAGCCTGACTTGGAACAGCTCGCATCCTGCAACAAAACCGTTAACAACCATCAAACAAGATCTGCCTATCCAAATGCCAAATCTAGTCTAAACATCTGGCTGATGGTGCGACAAACAATAATAACAAAATAGAAATAGAATGACTGTTGCAAAAGAAAGCAAAGGTAGGACCAATAGTAATAGGTGCCTTGGGCACAATCCCGAAACAACTGGAGCACCACTTGAGCTCCCAACGGCATTGACAAAATCACCATCGGTCAATTGCAAAAGGCAGCTTTACTGGCAACAGCTTACATCCTGCGATGAGAGCTTTAGCACCATCAAACAAGAACATCTGCCTACCACAAGCCCTTGGGAAAGATTTGATAGGTTGATAAAAATGCCAAGTCCAGTGTTAACATCTGGATGACATCTGGATGAGTGTGCAATGAACCATAGCAGCAATAATCCAACAACTGTACATCAACTGCATTGAACTTGAATTTGACGTCCTTGAAGTTTGAACCCAATTGTCCACGGAATCCATTTGAGATTCCATTTAATTCTGTATCTTGGTTCTAACAGCACAGCTAGATCTTCCTAGAGGAATAATTTATAGAATATATAGCTAGTTGTGGAAAGATATCTTGCATCTCAGATGAGGCCCATCTGTTCTTCAAAGCATACATTATGTCGGTCTCTTCCAGGCAAACCCAAGAAAGCAGCAAAAATTATGTAATTATATTATTTAGTAGATATTCAAACAACTTTGACAGTTAGTTAGATTTGCTGTGTGATCTCAGACCATATTTCCCCTCCATCTTTAGATCTGAAGATGCCAATGATATGTCAAGAGAACCTGGATTTTTGCAGCTTTGTCAATTTAGCAAACATTTGCATATACATACTTACACATTACTTCTCATCCAGTTGGACTCAGTGCAATGTGCTTTTTCGAAGACAATTGTGTTAGAACAGTGAAAATTCACCCTACTCTACATCTGCTACTCTGACTTCTTCAGCTGTAACCCTCAATCCTCCCGAGGCTGTTCAGTTGGACAAATATTTTAATTCATCAAAAGAAATTACAGTCTCTCTCTCTCTAATTGAGCCAATTTTGTTTAGAAGGACACGTATTGTTCCTGACATTTAAGTTTAGCAGGATAGGTTTCTAGAAATGGATGAGTAAATTAACGATTGCCCATATTTCAATGCACTTGGTACTTAAAATATCATGAGGGTTGGTCTATGCAGTGGCACTCATGAGATAAACAGAATCTGAGGCCTTTCCATTTGTTGTATTAATAACAGAATAAAGGAGTTGGAAGGGATCTTGGAGGTCTTCTAGTCCAACCCCCCTGCTCATACAGGAGATCCTATACTATTCCAGATAAGTGGCTATCCAGTCTCTTCTTAAAAACCTCCTATGATGAAGCACCCACAACTTCTGGAGGCAAGTCGTTCCACTGATTAATTGTTCTCACTGTCAGGAAGTTTCTCCTTAGTTCTAAGTTGCTTCTCTCCTTGATTAGTTTCCATCCATTCCATCCATTTCCATTCCATCGATCCATCGATCCATCGATCCATTGATCCATCAATCCATCAATCCATCGATCGATCGATCCATCCATCCATCCATCCATCCATCCATCCATCCATTTCAATTCCATTCCATTCCATTCCATTCCATTCCATTCCATTCCATCCATCCATCCATCCATTTCAATTCCATTCCATTCCATTCCATCCAATCCATTTCAATTCCATTCCATTCCATTCCATTCCTTTCATCCATCCATCCATCCATCCATTTCAATTCCATTCCATTCCATCCATCCATCCATCCATCCATCCATCCATCCATCCATCCAGGACTACCTACTGTATATGTTGATTAGAAATAAACATGGAATAACGCTTGCAAGTCGCATCACCTTAAAGCAATGAGAGGGAATTGCAGTTTTGTCTCCTTTCCCTCACGGATGAGCTGCATATAACCAACACACATCATTTTGCAGTTTCTCGCACAGATTGTTTCAACACCTGTAACCAGGCTGGGATTTTGAAAGCTGTATAGTCTTCTCTAAGACACTGTGCCTCAATGAGGGTAAATATTTACAGACAAATGTGTTGTTGTGTATAGGTGCAGGTTCCTATTTTCCCAAAACAACAATGAAGGGGGGAGGTGGAGGAAAGACTTAAATTTATCATGGAAGGTGATCGTAGGATAGGATTCCTAGAAAGGAGAATTTTAGGGGAGAGAAGTCTATCTTGTTGAAAGGCAGGTACCAAAATGTACTCCAGCAACAGAGATGCATTCAAAACGGTGTGAAACTGATAACTAATTTCACAAAGCTTTTTTTTTATTATTATTTTATTTTTTTTGGTGAAATGTTCCCCTGCTTCAGTGGTGATTCAATCTGTTTAATTCATTCACTTTCAATTAAAATACACACTCTCGCACAGAAAGGCTGGAAAGAGTGAGTTTAATGGGATTTCAAATACATCTCAAATGAGCCAGCAATAAATCAGTTTATCTGATAAACAGAGGGAAGATCACTGGAATTCCATCATTTTGAACTGACTTTGCATCTCCCAGTAAAGATAAGCTTTCTGTAAAATAATAATCTTTAAAATAATTCTGTAAAATAATAATCTGTCTCCCCCACCCATATATCCTGCTATTTTAACCTTGATCTAATAAACCAACTTTTTATTCCTTGCTTGTACTTCTAACAGCCATTAACGTTAATTCAACCAAATATTTGTCAGAGGATTTGATTTCAATTCTTCCTTCTCCTACCACACAGGTTTTTAATAAGCTTCTTTTGCAACTGCAATAAGATTTAGATCTTAAAGATCAGGATCTTCCAAAATATTTTCCAGGTCATTCTCTTGGTTCATCATTTGTATTTCCCTTTTCATTTTTAAAACTTTTAGTCAGTTTCTTTTGTATATCCAGTAAATCCAGTTTATGTTGCTAGACACAAATTCCACAGACTGGAATTAAAGAAATTCTTACTTTGTCTTAAATGAGTTAACCTATCACTTTTGCAATTGGGTTTCTTTTCCATACGAAGAGAAAGTCTTTTTCTGTTTTCTCGTCAGTATAAATGTTTTTCAACTTCCAAGGCTGTTCTTAAAAAAATAATTACAGTAGCATTGTTATTTAAAGATTGTGTTGAGGTTTTTTTTTTATAGTGTTGTTTTGTTTTTAATCTCCTTCCTCCCTTTTTTCTCCTAAGCTGATTCAGAAATAAAATTCTCTTCTCTCTTTGTTGTACCACGAAATCTTCCTTTTCTAATGAGTATATCAACCACTCGTTTCTCTCTTAATGGACCACTTACTGAATTTGATGGAGGAGATAATTAAATGTGACAGATCTTCACATATATCTATCTTAAAGCTAGCACTCCAAAATTTTAAAGCCATAATGTTCCCTTCTGATAAAAGACAAGGAACCACAAGAAAAACACATGACAACATATCTAAAAACAACTGCACAATTGTGCAAGCAAACAGAAATAATTCGCTGCATCAGCCTTTAAATTGTTGATCCGTCAAAGGCAATTGTGTATCAAATAGGAATCTTTCAGTTATGAAAATTTTTTTTTAACTTAGATCCATTTCCACTGGATGAAGTAATTCTCAAAAACAACAAAAGTGATAGATAAGGGGTTTTTTTTCCCTAAAGGAGACACACTGACTGACTGCCCAATGATGGGTTTTGTAATCCATTCTTCTTTTCCTTCTTGTGCCATATCCATCATCAGACGTTGGTGATCATGTTGGCGATCCTATTTTTGTCTACAGCCACGTGAAAAAATGCTGCTGAGTTTTGTCTAAACCAGTCCCATAGATTTTGAAGCCACAATGTTCTTCTTCCGCCTGGACCTCGTTTACCTTCAATCTTTCCTTGGAGGATTAAGTGAAGGATGCCGTATTTTTCCGGGTGTTGCATCCCATGTCCAAAATATTCTAACTTTTGCTTTTGAATGGTTTTGATGATGTCCCTTGGCTTTCCCAGGTGGCTTATCACCTCCTCATTTCTGATTTTGTCAGCTTATACGTAACAGCCGTCTGTAAATCCACATTTCAAATGCTTCTAGCTTCTTCAAGTGGTTTTCTGTCAGAGACCAACTCTCCACTCCGTAGAGCAGGATAGAAAAGATGTAGCATCTGACAAGCCTCATTTTCAGTCTTAGGCTTATGTCGTGACTGCAGAAAACCTTTTTCATTTTGAAGAATGCTGTTCGAGCTTTCTCTATCCTTGTCTTTACTTCAGTGGTCATGCCCCAGCTTTCATATAAATTAGAACCGAGGTACGTGATCCTTTCAACTTTTTCTAGTGGTACTCCTTCCGAATTTATTGGTAGTAAATTAATGGGTTGTTTGCTGACGACCATGATCTTGGTTTTTGAGGTGTTAAACTTCAAGTTGTATTTTTCAGATATTTCTGTGACTCTGTTGACGAGGAGCTGAAAGTCTTCATGCTTACTGGCGAGCAGAATCCCTTATTAGAAAATTGTAATGATAGAATTTGCCTCTCTCCAGATCTACCAAAACTAAGAAGAGTTAAAACTAAGAAGAGTGGAGTTTGAACGATTAAATAGAAATCCACTCAAGAGAAAGTTTTGCAATAGTAATAGAAGAAGAAAAAAATGAAAGTCATGTTGTAACCTTAGAATAAGAGGACAATTTAAATTTATACTTATAACTGTTAATAAAAGAAAATCAAAAGCCGTTTCTTTATTTCTTTTTCCTTTCTTTTCTTTTGAAACGCTTGGCTTTGTTCTCTCTTTCTTTCTCTCTTTCTTTCTCTTTTATGTATTAATTGTTAGTTTCTTTTTAATCCATCGAGGTTTTTTTTAAAAAAAAAACTCTTTAAAAGTTATTAAAAAAGAGAACGTTTTGCAATTTTGTTAATATTCCATTGCCCGCGGAATGGGGTCAGTTGCTGAATTAATACAGAAATATCTGTTTAGGCATAAATTATCTTACTAAGGGCTGAAGGATAAATTACAAGACCACTTGAAGGATTTTATTTTTGGAGGAAAGGCTTAATACCGTCTTCCAAAACTTCCTGGAGTTCTTCATTAGTTCATTTTTGCAAGCTAGTCAGCAATTTAAAGTATGCAAGAAAGGATTCAGCAAATTCTGTATTGGAGAAAAAGAAGAAAATAAGAAAGATTTTATAATCTTAATAATGCTTTATTTTCACAGCTGCATTCTTTGCATTTACAAGGATCCTGTTTAAATAGGGAGACAATTTGGATTTGTTTTTCACAGGGGGCTTTTTTTCCCCTTTGCTTGTGCGTGTATGAAAAACATGTAACGCAGTCTTGCAAATAGATCTTTTTATAAAGTTTGTTTGGTGAAACAATCAAGCATATTGTCTAGAGGTGTTTCTCGCTCCACCTGAAGAAAGCATCTTTTCAGAGAGATATAGAAAGAATTTTCAAGGAGATTTTGCATTATATTCTAAGATGTGAATAATCATTTAATTATTCTAATGCATATATATGCATTAGAATAATTAAAATTCCTTTCCTTTCTTTCTCTTCTTCCCTTTCTCCTCCTTTTCCTCTCCTCTCCTTTATTTCCTCTTCTTTCCTTTCTTCTCCTTTCCTTTTCTTTGTCCCTCCCTTCCTTCCTACCCTTCCTCTTCCTTTCTTTTCTTTTCCTTTCCTTTCTCCTTCCCTTCTCTTCCTCTTTCTCTTTCCTTTCCTCTTCATCCAACCTTTCCTTTCCTCTTCCATTCCTCTTCCCTTTCCCTTTCCCTTTCCCCTTCTCTTTCTCCCCCTCCCTGTTTCCTTCCCTTCCCTTGTCTCCTCTCCTCTCCTTTATCTCCTCTCCTTTCCACTCTTCTCCTTTCTTTTCCTTCGTCCCTCCCCCCTCCCCCCTCCCCCTCCTCTTCCTTTCCTTTCCTTCTTTCCTTTCCTTTCTCCTTCCTTTTCCTTTCTTCTTCATCCATCCTTTCTTTTCCTCTTCCCTTTCCCCTTCCCTTTCTCCCCTTCCCTTTTCCCATTCCTTCCCTTCCCTTGACTCCTCTCCTCTCCAAAATGGGTTACAAATGCTAATAAATACTTCCACACAACAAATACAGAAACTTCCTGGGTTTCTTTGTTCATTAAAAAGGGTGAGAGGAACTAGGCTAAATGATCAGTGGGATTCATGCCATAAGTGAGACTCGGTCCCTGGTAAACACAAATAGTACTGCTTTGCATGTCCACCAGCATTGCCATTCCTATTTTTAATGCAGAGAAATCAGCTCTCAAGTCCTACATTCCCAGGTAGCATCAGTTAATCCTGCAAAAGAAGATTTTCTTTATCTGAAGAGGTGCTGGGGCAAACAAATTGCCTGTGGAACCAAGAACAAATTTACGAACATGATGGAGGCAAGTAATTTTAAGATTATGAAGCAGAAAGATGCTAAGAGGGTGCCAAAATAGGAGCTAAACGAAGGAATGGGAGGGGGCAGAAAACTGTACCATAAAAAAAAAAATAGGGATGAAAGAAACACAGAAAGGGAGGAGAGAGAGGGAGAGAATTCTAATAGTTGCAAGCATATAAGCATGCATATTCATAAGTTTCAAATCGTCTGTGCTAAAAATTAAAATAAAATAGGCCCCTCAGATGAGGATTTTAGGAGAACACACGGCTAAATCAGTAGTTGTCGTGGGAGAAATACCTTCCTGTAAAAAGCTGTCATTTTCTCTCCAGGAGCTTAGGCTCACACCTTCCATTTTTATGCGTACGTATAAAAAACTCAAGCTAGCTCCTGGTGTAGAAATGAGAAGCTGGGACCTGAGTGAAGATATTCCTTGTCAGATGCAATATTCTTTGTCAGATAGATAAACGAAGCAAAACCGAACACCCAGCAAAGCCAAGCCGTGTTCATTTCTGCTATTACTTGTCAATGGACTTATTAGTTCGGTTCTCGTATCATGCTTTATTGGCAGCTGCTAAATCGGTCAGCATTCCTGGTGGGCAGATTGAGCAGTAAGTAATCATGGAGTTAATAGTCCAAAAGGATTTTTTTCCCCCAAAGTGAAGGGGTACTGTTGTAGCCCGCCAGTGGCCAGCAGAGCTGGCAGCAGATTCGGACAGTGAGGAGGTTGGGGAGGAACATGGGCCAGTCCTGGAGTCTGGGAAAGGCTCGGATGAGGGTTCTGCGTCGGAGGCAGAGAGGGGGCCAAGGCCATCTGTCAGGTCTTTGCTGCCTCCAGAGTCTCCGGAGTCTGACATCAGCGAGGCAGAAGAACAGCAGGAGCCTGTTCCCACTGTGCGCATGCGCAGAGCTGCCAGAAGACAGGAACAATTAAGAAAACAGGGTCGACTTGGGAGTAAGGCTTGGAGATGATTGACCCCTCCCTTAAGACATAAAAGAGCAGTGAACGGGACGTGAGCTTTTGCAGGAAGCAATTAGTTCATCTGGTTGGTAAAAGCTTTGGAAAAGTTCTGTTTGACTCTGTGCTAAGTTTGGCCTTGCCCTGCGTGCGGCAATTAGTTCTCTGGCAGCATTCCAAGGGAGATAAGTTGAGTGTTTGTAAACACTCCCCTGATAGATTGTTTGAGAAGCCTTTCGGACTGGGAATGACAATCATTCACAGCCGTATGAATAAAAGAGGTTTGCCGGGACTAAGACTGTGCTATATACTTTCTAAGGAAGCCTAGGTCAGAACAGGTACAATCAGGTCAAGACCACTGTGAACAAGAGCGAGCAGATTATATACCTATGGCATTCTCTCTGGGGGTCCCAGGGACCCATGTTCAGTGTCCACAAAGGCAGAATGTCAACAGTGATGTTAGGCTCTGGGAAACAAGAATGACATGTGGAGTTATTTCTGAGTAGCTTCTTGATTTGTTGTTTGCCAATCAACAGAATCTTGCCGGACTAAAGCCACTAAAACCATAATGATAAGTATACTCTGTGAATTGCTAGGGAGACTGTCTTAACCCTCTTCCTGCCTTGTTGTTCTTGTTAGTTGCAAAGTTATATCCGACCCATCACAATCTCATTGACAACGTTCCTCCAGGCCTTCCTGTCCTCTACCATCCCCTGGAGATCATTTAAGCTCACGTCGACTGCTTCAGTGACTCCATCCAGCCACCTCGTTCTCTGCCGTCCCCTTCTTCTTTTGCTCTCCATCGTTCCCAGCATTAGGCTCTTCTCCAGTGAGTCCTTCCTTCTCATTAGGTGGCCAAAGCATTTGAGTTTCATCTTCAGGATCTGGCTTTTGAAAGAGCAGTCAGGGTTGATCTCCTCTAGGACTGACCGGTTTGATCGCCTTGCAATCCAAGGGACTCGCAGGAGTCTTCTCCAGCACCAGAGTTCAAAGGCCCCAATTCTTTAGCGCTCAGCCTTTCTTATAGTCTAACTTTCACAGCCATCCATTGCAACTGGGAAAACCATTGCCTTGACTATACACATTTTTGTTGGCAGGGTGATGTCTCTGCTTTTTAGTAAGCAATCTAGATTTGCCATAGCTTTCCTCCCCAGGAGCAAGCATCTTTTAATTTCTTGACTGCAGTCCCCATCTGCAGTGATCTTGGAGCCCAGGAAAATAACATCTGTCACTCCCTCTATTTCTTCCTGCCTAGCAGACATTCAAAAACTTTTGAATAACAGGGTTAGAAGGGATCTTGGAGGTCCTCTAGTCCAACCCCCTGCTCGAGCAGAAGACCCTATACCTTTTCAGATAAATGGCTGTTCAATCTCTTCAGGCTCTGCTGCCTTTTTGTCTTCTGGGAGGTAGACCCCCTCCCTTCAGGGAATCTAGACTACCACAGGAAGCCGTATTAATTCTCTAAGAGTTCATTTTGATCACTAGCATTGGAATGGAATAGTGACCCCTCCATCATGTAGTTTCTACAACCCAGGGAAATTCATTGATTGGGGGAGCTTGGCTCCAAAGGAAAGTTTCTAAATTTAGTTGTGTGTGAAGGGTAAGGACTGATGTAAATATGAAGGAAGAAAGGCAAGGTTGCAATGATTAAAAGTAACCACTAGACTCATTGAGCTAACCCTAACCATCAGAAGGCCCTTTGGGACCCATCAAAACGAACACTAATTGCTGAGAAGCAACATTGGCAGATGACTATTAGACATTCCTTTTTCTTTCCAAAAGGTCACTACTGATGCTGTTTGAAGACCAAAGCCATGGGAATAAATTTATCAAAGGCAGATCTATGCAGGATGTTGTCATCTTCTTATAACGACGGTAGTGGTTCCAACTTTTGAGCCTGTCAAGTCTTTGGAATTCATTTTGAAAGGCAACTGAAATGGATCCAGGAGGCTGGATTATCTTCAGATCTACCATGCACAAAAAAGGCAAGTTGGACAAAAGACACAGGAAAGTATGGACCCAGTCAAAGGCAGCAGGATGCAACCATGTGAATGGAGAAATAGGGTGTCATCTCTTCCCTTTCTGTTAGAGATGGAAGGAAAGATTTCAAGGAGGAGGAGGAGGTGGTGGAGAAGGAGAAGGAGAAGGAGAAGGAGAAGGAGAGGAGGAGGAGGAGGAAGAGGAAGAGGAAGAGGAAGAGGAAGAAGTAATAGTAGTGGAGGAGGAGGAGGAGAAGGAGAAGAAAGAAAAAGGAGAAGAAGGAGGAGGAGGAGGAGAAGAAGGAGAAGGAAAGGGAGAAGGAGAAGAAGGAGGAGAAAGAGAAATCATTCCTTCTTTCTCCTTTTTCCCTCTTCAACCTCCCCATCTCTAATATCTAGGTTGTTGTATGAATTGACTGGTGATTCAAATTAGATTGAATGTGATAAGTTAACTGCTCCATTCAAATGAATGACTGGAATTGTTTCCAATGACAAAACTTCCAGAAACGGTCACAGGGACAAAGGCACAACTTCATGTAGCAAAGTCCCTGTTTCTCTTTCACAAACACCCCACACACACACTTGTGCACACATTCACACATGCAGAAACCTGAACCCAGAAGGATAAAGGAAGAGAGGAAAAGCCGGGACAGTGATATGGTACTTGGCTGTGTCACACAAGAGTCTGTTTTGGCAGATAATTGCAAAAATATTGAATGAGAATCCCTTTCATCTGAAGAAGAGGGCTTAACTCTGCAGATTCGATGGCAATTAATGGACAATTTGTATAAAGGGTGTTTTTTTTCCCCTCCTTTAAAAGAATGAATCAGTAGCAAGCTAGGCTCTCTGCGATTAGCACCTGCTTTATAAATTCACTTGCAAACAAAATGCATCTGGTGTTTGCTTCGTTGGGGAAAAAAATACGTACTGTATATATATATATATATATTTTGTTCGTACGAATTGTGTGGAGAGGCTGCCTCTGTTATTTTGCAAAGGATTGACTTCACACCATCTGTTGGGTTGTGCAATTGCTTGATTTTGGAGCCTGCAGAAGGAACACACCCCAGAAGCTGACAAGATGACATTTAAATGTGACTTACAATTAAGGGGGGAAAACAACACCTCAAAGTCCTTTTGTAATTGCACTGGTCAACGGGATTAGAAAGAAACCTGACAGATGTAGGGAACTGTGGGGGGGGGGGGGGTTTCGGTTTTGCAAAAGTATTGTCATAAAGGTAATTGTCTAAAAAAGAATGTCACCTTAAGGGTTGCCAATTAAGCTGGAATTTATGTGAGTCGTGGTAGTGGGTCTACCTGGGACAAAGAGCTGAACGTTATCCAGAACGGTTCTCTGTGTTTATAAGGATCACTTTTCCGTTTTTTTTTACTGAATTCAGCTTGAAAACCTTCTGGCATAGTAGCTATATTTGGATTCTGCTTTATATACAATAGCAATATCACTTAGACCAGTAGTGGGTTGCCCCCAGTTTGGACCGGTTCTATAGAATCAGTAGTAAAACCAGCGGGAGGCTCCGCCCACTGACCCTAACGTCATCAGAAGTGATCTGTGCATGCACATGTGCGATCCCGTTGCAAACCGGTAGTAAAGGTTAAGTAGAACCCACCCCTGACTTAGACTTATATACCGCTTTACAGTGCTTTACAGCCCTCTCTAAGTGGTTTTACAGAGTCAGCCTCTTGCCCCCAACAATCTGGGTGCTCATTTTACCCACCTCGGAAGGATGGAAGGCTGAGTCAACCTTGAACCATTGAGAATCGAACTGCTGGCAGTGGGCAGAGTCAGCCTGCAATACTGCACTTTAACCACTCTGTAACATGGATGGGTGGATGAGCAATATCACTTAGACTTATATACCACTTTCACAGTGCTTTACAGCCCTCTCTAAGCGGTTTACAGAGTCAGCATCTTGCCCCCAACAATCTGGGTCCTCATTTTACTGACCTTGGAAAAGATGGAAGACTGAATCAACCTTGAGCCAGTCAGGATCAAACTTCTGGCTATGGGCAGAGCCTTCAATATTACATTCTAACCACTGTGCCATGAAGGAAGGAAGGAAGGGAGGGAGGGAGGGAGGGAGGGAGGGAGGGAGGAAGGGCAATAGCACTTAGATTTATATACCGCTTCACAGTGCCTTACAGCCCTCTCTAAGAGGTTTACAGAGTCAGCCTCTTGCCCCCAACAATTTGGGTTCTCATTTTACTGACCTCGGAAAGGATGGAAGGCTGAGTCAACCTTGAGCCAGTCAGGATCGAACTGCTGGCAGTCAGAATTAGCCTGCAATGCCGCATTCTAACCACTGCGCCACCACGGATACAAGAAATTCTCGACTTACAACCATTCAAAGTCACAAAGGCATTGAAAAAAAGTGACTTATGACCCTTTTTCCACATCCCCATAGTCACGTGATCAAAATTCAGATGCTTGGTAACTGGCATGTACTTATGACGGTTGCAGTGTCCTGGGATTATGTCATCCCCTTTGGTGAACTTCTCAATGAGGAAGCCTCAAGAACCGCGTTACTAACTGAACAGCTGCAGTGATTCACTTTACAAGTGTGGCAAGAAAGATTGTACAATGGGTCAAAACTCGTTGAACAGCTGTCTCGCTTAACAGTAGAAATTTTGGGCTCAGTTGCGGTCGTAAGTCAAAGACTACCCGTTCCTAGATACTGAAACGAATGGTCCAGTTGCAGCCTGGGAAACTTTGCATTGAGTTTTCCCAGCGTTTTAATTTTCTGCCTTCCGATTTGCTTTCCACCCCTTTGTTCCAGCTCCCCAGGATTGATCGTGTTGGTTTAAAAACATCGCATCCCTTCTATTATTTTCGTATCGTTTGGCGAGCATGATTTACCTAGAAAGATAAAGAGTATTTCTCCGAGACGACTGCAAAATTGTCAAGTGCAAAAGGATGGCTCCTTTGGCAATAGATCCGAACATTTTTATTTTGCAGTCCGACCCCCACTCCCTCTTCTTTTTTATTATTATTATTTTGATTTAATTCACAAGCAATTTGACTTTTCCACTCTGCCTGAGTGACTATGTTCATTTCACTTGTCGGCAGACAGAAATTTTTTTAATAATTAGAATGGCAAAGACGGTGTCTGTCGTTCTTTCTTCAGTGGCCATCGTTTTCATCCCTGTTTTCTTTTGGCATTTCTTTCAGAGACATTTTGTCTAAAAATCTCTTCCCAGCTCGGTGATTTATATTAGCTGTACAGAAATGCAAATAGTTGGAAAGTTTGTGGGCTGCATTTATTTCCATAACATTCATCACACCTTCACGCGCATTTAAATAGACTTCTAGCTGGCTTCGTGATGCTGGAAGACACAACCTGAAACCTCATGTCCTGCCCCACATCTTTTGACTGGTGTGCTGTTTGTACTTCGCATCGGTAACTTCTACACGGAGCATTCTTAAATGTCTCAAAAAAGGAGGGGAACCAAGAACCGAGCTCCTTTTTAGACCAGCTCTTATATGAGCTAAGATTTTTCATTCCCCTTATCTTCTGCAGTTTTTTTGGCAATTCTTAGTTATTCCGAATTATAACTATAACATCCATCCCGTTCCGATTCTAGGGTGCCATATTAGGGTGATTTTCTTATGGTTTTATCTAAATTTAAAATTTTTATCTCCTATGATGTATTGTCCATAATCTGTCGATAGATGATAGATAGATAGATAGATAGATAGATAGATAGATAGATAGATAGATAGATAGAT
>WNWU01000065.1:3247960-3281700 GCA_012654045.1 Ptyas mucosa | reverse complement strand
AGGAAGGAAGGAAGGAAGGAAGGAAGGAAGGAAGGAAGGAAGGAAGGAGGAAAGGAAGGAATCTATTTGGCATTCAAGTGACTTTCCCTCACTTCCTGTAAGGAAGAAGAAGGGAAGGTAGAGGATGATAGATGGATGGATGAATAGTAGAATAGCAGAATAACAGAGTTGGAAGGGACTTTGGAGGTCTTCTATTCCAACCCCCTGCTCAAGGAGGAGACCCTATATCATTTCAGACAAGTGGCTGTGCAATCACTTTTTAAAGGCCTCCAGTGTTGGAGCACTCACAACTTCTGGAGGCAAGTCGTTCCACCGATTAATTGTTCCCACTGTAAGGAATGTCTATGGAGATCCTCCATCATCCAGGTCGTGGCTGTCCCAAAGCTGCTTTTTCAAGAGGCAACTGCACTGTCTGGTTTTTCTTTGAAGACATTTCGCTTCTCGTCCAAGAAGCTCCTTCAGTCACATTTTCAGGACCATTGTAACTTTGAATGGCCACTAAACCACCGTAAGTCAAGGACTACTTGTACGGATTACCATAGAGCTTTCAGAGTTATGGAGAGACAGACAAGTATAGTTAACTGTAATTGTGTCAGTCTCTTTCCCCTGCAAGGAAGTAAGCTTTACAAATCCAAATTCTAAGCACCCTGAGAATGATTTTTTAAAAAAAGAAAAAAAAAGAAGATAAAACAAAAGCTTTTTCTCCCACTAAAGGCAATGAGTTATTCTAGAAAAGCGTCGAGACAGGATTCATTCTGAACTAACGGGACTTGTCTGATGTTATTTGCAACCTGTTGGCAGGAAGCCTTTTCTAGGAATCCATCTGAGCAAAAGGCATAAACATAACACTTAGTTCACTTACACACACACACACCCAAAAAGAGCATCAATAAAACTGAATAAAACCTCAATGAACGGGACATGTTAATTGAGTGCTGGCTTTTCCCAAAGGACAAAGCTATCATATTTAAAGCATCTGGGAGCTTACAGCATATGCCCATCCTTATGTTTAGCATTAACGTCGTCTGAGCACCTCAGACGGAATGCATTAAGCACTTCTTCTTTTCCTTTTTTAATAAAAGACAACCACTGTCAGAACAAGGAGAATTTTCTTAATGCTTTGCCTTTTCAGAGAATCAATGCATGCTTTGGCTAGTAAATGATAGATATTAGTGCACTAAGAAGCTTGACCACAGTGGATAAGACATACGCCGTAGACCCAAATTCCCGGAGTTGCAAATGTTAATAAAAGCTCACGGGCATTTACTTCCTTTTCAAAACTACTGACCTCTGTTTAACCAGGAACTGAATTTACTAAGCCACGTAGACTTGGTGGGGAGGATGAATGGAAGAGTAAGCTAAGTAGTAACGGGGTGGGTGAGTTCCTGAACCCCGCATAGAGGCAGCTATTCTGACCGCAGAAATGTATAAGATCGGTGTGTCTTAATTAGGGCCAAGCACCTCATTGCTGCTTTGCAAGACCAAATGAGGCATCCCTGCCTTGTTAACTTTCTGTGTGGCTGACCTCATCCTGTTCTTCGCCACTTAACAAGTTCCTGAAATTTTATTTTTATTTTAATCTAATTTACTTTTGGCTTGGCTTGAGTTGTATGAGTGAGATGGAAAGCACCCAATTCAGATGTTACCTTTCTTTGTTCGCTGATAATGACGTTATTCGTTCAGTTCCACATTTGATGATGATGATTGATGGTGTTATCCATTCAGTTGTGTCTGACTCTTGGTGATTCTATAGTCCAGGTCTCTCCACATTTTCCGATCTTGAACTACTTCTTTGAGTTGTTCTACGCTCTGGATGGTGTCAGCTTTGATGGGCTCCAGCCACCGTGTTCTTGGATGGCCTGATTTCCTTTTACCGCTAACGCTTCCCGACATAGCGCTTTTAGAATAACAGAGTTGGAAGGGACTTTGTAGATCCTCTTGTCCAGGGGTCCCCAATCTTTCGGACCTCAAGGACCACTACATTCATAATTTTAAATCCCGCGGACCACTAATATGATCTGCCTAATGACCGGCTGGGTGGGCGTGGCCAACTCGATGTCACTCGTGTCGAGGGGTGCCTCGCTGGCCTCTACTTGCCCCTCCCTGCCCGCCCCGGGCTCCTTAGGACCCCAACAGGAAGCAGTTCGGCCGAGTTGGTAGCAGTGAAAATATGACATCACTGAACCAGTTTTCTTTGTTCGGGAGCTGGGCCCTCACCCTCCCCCCACGTTATTCTTACCTTTTATTTGGCCCCGCCCCCAATCTATTCACTGCGTCCTGAGTCCCAGCTGATCGGCTAGAAGGAATAAATTGTTTAAACTCTTGTCGCGGGGCTTCAAAGGGCCGCCCTACAGCTGATCAGTGTTAAAAGGCAGTATGGTAGTAGACCGGTGCCTCCAAAAACGAATGAGTAGACCGGTACAGCTCTGCAAGCAGTTAAAAGCCTGGTAGACCAGTACCTTTGCTAAATCCTAAAGAATTGTCACATGACCATCAAGCCACGCCCACAAAATAAGCCACGCGCACAGAACCGCTAGTAAAAAAATTTAGAACCCGCCCCTGGAGTAGATTTAATAATGGTCAGTAATATACTACCCAGCCCGTATCCACAGCCACAAGCAAAGACGCATACTAAGCAAGAATTTAGGAACCATTTCAATCCTTCCCTTCCTGGATACGGTGCTTTTGCATCCTTAAAATATAAATGGATGAACAATATCCATAGCGCTAATTAATATGTATATTCAAAGAGAGAAAAAAAAATACCACAAGCCCTTAGGACTGCGTTTCCAGAGAAACAAGGGCAGCTTTAAGAAGCCAATCACAATTTTTTTGCTTACACTTCCTTTGTTAATTATTAGCTGGTCTGAATAGAGTGATAAAAGCATCTTTAATATGCAGTAGCCCTTTCGTTGTGGCCTAATTAAGGACTAAATTCAATAAATGGACAAAAGGATACATTAGCTGATGTTTTAAAAAGAGATTTTTTAAAAAAAACAAAAAAGGGACGTGTCCCGTTGTCGCCTGCCACACATACTTTGTTGCCGTCCCCTATAATTAAGATCAGAGAGCAAGCAATCCATTGATTAAAGGCAACCTAGTGGGCTTCCTTGTCAAATTATTAAAAGAGGAGAATTATTAATTGACACAGTCCTGATTTTGCAATTGCAAAAGTGGGCTCCAGCACCCCTTTGAGGGGTTTTGGGGATGGGCTTTCCCAAGCTGATTCAATTCGATGAGTCTGTTCTGACTTTCAAGGAAACGAAGATCATGGCATCCAGTCCTCTCAATTCCTGGCAAATAGATGGCGATAGTGACAGATTTTATTTTCCTGGGCTCCAGGCTCACAGCAGATGGGGACTGCAGCCAAGAATTTAAAAGACATTTGATCCTGGGGAGGAAAGCTATGGAAAATCTAGACAGCATACTAAAAAGCAGAGACATCACTCTGCCAACAAAAGTGCGTATAGTCAAGGCGATGGTTTTCCCAGTTGCAATGTATGGCTGTGAAACTTGGACCGTAAGGAAGGCCGAGCGCCAAAGAATGGAGGCCTTTGAACTCTGGTGCTGGAGAAGACTCCTGCGAGTCCCTTGGACTGCAAGGCGATCCAACCGGTCAGTCCTAGAGGAGATCAACCCTGACTGCTCCTTAGAAGGCCAGATCCTGAAGAGGAAACTCAAATGTTTTGGCCACCTGATGAGAAGGAAGGACTCCCTGGAGAAGACCCTAATGCTGGGAACGATGGAGGGGAAAAGAAGAAGGGGACGGCAGAGAACGAGGTGGCTGGATGGAGTCACTGAAGCAGTCGACGTGAGCTTAAATGGACTCCGGGGGATGGTAGAGGACAGGAAGGCCTGGAGGAACATTGTCCATAGGGTCGCGATGAGTTGCACACGACTTCGCAACTAACAACAACAAAAAATTCTGATTTTCGGTCATTGGCATCGGTGGCCAGCATGTGGGTTTCTTTTGGATAGCAAAAATTGTGACTTCTGTGAGTCTCCGAATTAAGTCCATCTGCAGTCGTTGAATCTCAGAAGACATTGAAAATAAATTAATAAACTGAACTAAAAGCAGGCAGGCAGGCAGGCAGGCAGGCAGGAAGGAAGGAAGGAAGGAAGGAAGGAAGGAAGGAAGGAAGGAAGGACAGAGAGATGTATAAAGGAAAAAAGAGAAAGAAGGTAGGAAAGAAATCAGATGGAGAGAAAGGAAGGAAGGAAGGAAGGAAGGAAAGAAGGAGAATAGAGAGAAAATGGAGGAAAGAAGGGGAGGGAGGGAGGGAGGAAGGAAGGAAGGAAGGAGAATAGAGAGAAAATGGAGGAAAGGAGGGGAGGGAGGGAGGGAGGAAGGATAAAGAGAAGGAAGAAGGAGAATAGAGAGAAAAGGGGGGAGGAAGGAAGAAGGCAGGGAGGGAAGGAAGGAAGGATAAAGAGAAGGAAGAAGGAGAATAGAGAGAAAAGGGAGTCAGTGAGGAAGGAAGGAAGGAAGGAAGGAAGGAAGGAAGGAAGGAAGGAAGGAAGGACAGAGAGACGTATAAAGGAAAAAAGAAAGAAGGTAGGAAAGAAATCAGATGGAGAGAAAGGAAGGAAGGAAGGAAGGAAGGAAGGAAGGAAGGAAGGAAGGAAGGAATGGGAGATGAATAAAGGAAAACAGAGAGAAGGAAGGAAGAAAATCAGATGGAGAGAAAATGAAAGGGGAGGGAAGGAGGGAGGTCACGAGAAAGGAAAAAGTAGCACCTATACAGGTAGTCCTTGACTTACGACCGCATCTGAGCCCCACATTTATGTTGTCAAGCCGAGACATTCCTTAAGTGAGTTTTGCCCCATTTTACGACTTTCCTTGCTACTTTTGCTGAGTGAATCACTACAACTGTTAAAATTAGCAACCCGGTTAAGTGAAGTGAATCTGGCTTCCCCATTGACTTTGCTTGTCAGAAGGGCGCACTACGCCCGTCATAAATACGAGTCACCATAGGGATGCCGCAGTGGTCATAAGTGTGAGAAACAACCATCAATTATTTTTTTAGTGCCATTGTCACTTTGAACGGTCACTAAACGAGTGGTTGGAAGCCAAGGCCTACTTTTAAAAGGCCAGGATTTGTTTCATTTTCATTCTAAACAGCTGGAGTTTCATTATGCACCAGACTCTCTATTTTCCAGCTTAAAATCTACCTAGGAAATGAAGGGGAGGGGATAATACAGACACACACACACACTGACACGCACTCACAGATATGTGTAACACCTCAAATGGGTGTCTTGGCTCAGTTTTGCATCAAGTGAATTTCAGTGTTAATTGGTTGGTTCCTACAGGATATACTTGTTGCCCCTGCAATCCTTCAGGAGCAAATTATTTAAATATGTAATGCAACAGTAGGGAAATTGGAGCTAATGTAACATTAGCTGTGCTATTATTTCTACATGTTAGTATAGACAGCAAGGTTTAGATTTAAAAAAAACACAACTATTCTTCAGATAGTATTCTTTTTTTAAAAAAAAAAATCTTAAAATGGCAATAATTTAAGGCATGATTAAAAACCGCGAAGATTAAAAAAAATATGGATTTAACAAGCAATGAACACTTGGGAGCTGTAGAAGATGTACTCTCTAGGGGGTTTCAGGAACTGATAATTAAAACCTTCATAATTAACTCAAGGAATAACTGAGGTAGGAAATAACCTGAAAGTAGATAGCCTTAAATTGCAATTTTTTTTTAATGCAGGTAATCCTCAATTTATGACAGTTTGTTTAGTGACCTAAGACATCCTGTAGGGAAAAAGGCCAGCGTCACAGCGATACGACGGACTCTTTGGGTGCTCCCAAGGGGTCGTTGATCTCCCCGCTGTCCGAGTAGTCCTCAATTTACGATGGTTTGTTTAGTGACCGTTCAAAGTTACAACGGCACTGAGAAAAGTTCATACTTATGACGTTTGCGGAGTCCCAAGGTCATGTGATCCCCTTTTGCAAACTACTGACAAGCCAAGTCAACGGGGAAGCCAAGCCAAGAAACAGTGCAAAAAGGGGCAAAACTCACTCAACAACAGAAATATTTGGGCTCGGTTATGGTCGTAAATGCAAAGGGATGCAGTGGCTCACTGGCTAAGACACTGAGCTTGTCGATCAGAAAGGTTGGCAGTTCAGCGGTTCGAATCCCTAGTGTCGCGTAACGGGGGTGAGCTCCCGTTACTTGTCCCAGCTTCAGCCAACCTAGCAGTTCGAAAGCACGTAAAAAATGCAAGTAGAAAAATAAGGACCACCTTTGGAGGGAAGGTAACAGCGTTCCGTGCGCCTTTGGTGTTGAGTCATGACCACGGAGACGTCTTCGGACAGCGCTGGCTCTTCGGCTTTGAAACGGAGATGAGCACCGCCCCCTAGAATCGGGAACGACTAGCACATATGTGCGAGGGGAACCTTTACCTTTAAGGAATGCAGCTGAACCCACTTCAGAACGTGAAACGAAGATGAGAATAGAGGTGGTGGGGTTGGGAAGAACCATTTTTTTAGACGGAGACCCCTAGAAAATACGTGGGACGTTGGTAAACGAGTTAGATTCTGTCTGGTGGGTAGGTGGCGGTGACAAATGCCCTTGACTTTTTTCAGGCATCCTTTTGGTACAATGAACCTCATTGTTCTCCCGAACGCCTGATTCTAAGAATAGGATTAATTAGCTTCTCCAGCACCACAGCCAGCGAGGTTGTGTTCATTTTCATTAGGGCTGACCTGAACTCATCTCCAAGCCCTCATTGTTATAAGCATTAATGATGCACTGGAGAGGTCTTATGATTAGCGTGATAGGAAAGGCCGTAGCCAGCTTGTTTAGAACGGAGGTTTGTTAAACCATCCAGGAAGAGAGAATTGCATGGCATTTATACCTGGCTAGTGACTTACTTGGCTGTTTCATATTTCTTCTTGTTCTCCTAGCTTGGGATCTTCCTTCCTTCCTTCCTTCCTTCCTTCCTTCCTTCCTTCCTCCCTCCCTCCCTCCCTCCCTCCCTCCCTCCCTTCCTTCCTTCCTTCCTTCCTTTGGTTCTTTCATTCTTTCATTCTTTCCCTCTCTTCCTCCCTCCCTCCCTCCCTCCTCATTTTGTCTCCATCTTATTTCCTTCCTACCTTCTTTCTTTCTGTTTTCTTCAACTCCACCCTCCCTCCCTTCATCCCTTTTTTCTGTTTTCTTTTCTTCTTTCTTCCTCCCTCCCTCCCTCCCTCCAATCCTTTCCTTCCTTCCTTCCTTCCTTCCTTCCTTCCTTCCTTCCTTCTTTCCTCCCTCTCTCCCATCCTTTCCTTCCTTCCTTCCTTCCTTCCTTCCTTCCTTCCTTCCTTCCTTCCTCCTTTCCTTCCTTCCTCCCTCCCTTTAATAATTCTTGAAAAATCTTTTGGAACCACCATGGAAACCAGTGGCTTATGATGGGAGTTCCCCATCCAGAGAACCCCAACATTAAACATTTGAAAATAAAGACAGGTAATCCTCAATTTATGACCCTAATTGGGACCAGAACTTCCATTGTTAAGCAGGGTGTTTGTTAAATGAGGCATGCCCAATTTTACAACCTTTTTTTTTTTGCCACAATTGCTAAGTGAATCACTGCAGTGAAATGAATCAGGAGGTCCTCAGGAGGAGGAGGAGGGGGAGGAGTTCTTGTAAATGCTTCATTACCAAACTAGGTAACATTATCCGTGCTATAAGGGAAAGGGATTTGCAGAGAGGAGGAGGAGGAAGACTGTAGGATCCTTGGTGCTCTCTGAGCTTGCTGGTTTTCTGGCAGACATTTCATTAGCAAACTATGTAACATTATCAGTATTAGAAAGGAATGGGGCTTGCAGGGAGGAGGCAGAGAAGGCAGAGGAGGAGTGGGGGAGGAGGAAGAGGAGGACTGTGGGATCCTTGATGCTCTCTGAGTTTGGTGGTTTTCTCGCAGACATTTCATTACCAAACTAGGTTACATCATCAGAGTCCCAGAATCCCCTGGCCAATAATTTTAAATAAATAACTATCACTTGCAGTTTTCTTCTGGGCTCCAGACCCTAAGCTGCAAACTATTCCCTGATAGGCATAGTACGGATGAGCAAAAATTAGTTTATATTTCATTTCTACAAAGTATGTATCCTTTCGGAGCTTCGTTCCCAAGTACGGCATATCAGAGAAGGTCGCAAACGAACTTAAAGGGAAAGTTACAAACCACGAACGCCTTTCTTTTTCGCGGTTTTTTTTTTTTTGTCTAAAACTCAGCTGCAGGGAAGATTTGGAAAAAAAACCCCCACAATTTCTTCTAAGAGAATTTTCATGATTCTTGCAGAAAATGACATTTTTATGCACGCTCAACAGTGTAATTTTCACTTTAACAGACTGGCTGGCAAGATGGAATCCTTGTGTCTCCTGCTGTTTCCTTGCTTATTTTATGCTGCAGGAGGGGTGAGGAGGGGGGTTTTTTTTTGGAAACTTTTCTGACAAATGGGTTTTCGCCAGTGTTATTTCTGAGCACCCATTAGAGTTGTAAAGCTCCTTTGTAGACTTCAATGGGCCACTTGCAAAAAAAATACACATGATTTTGGTGGCAATCGTGAATTTCTTTACATAGGAAACTCTTAAATCACAAAAAAGGAAGTATCCACTTATTTTATTTTATTTTTTTTTCTTCAACTTGGCAATGGAACGGGTGGAGAGCCGATCATTAATTCACTGCAGTTAAAAAGGCATCGCTTCCATCTATCTTTGTCGCGAGGTCTAGCTGACAAAAAAAATTACCTTGCAATAATTTACGCTATTCATCATTAAAAAGCTCTTTCTAAAAAGAAGATACAGTTGAGCCCTGAACCACGCAGTCTCAAGGACATTCAGACAATGAACGATGCGTTGCAGCCTTTCAAGGTATAGCCGTGTTGGCTGCCCTGTAAAGCACACACCTTTGAGGTAGTGTGGACTTCAACTCCCAGAATTCCCCAAATACCAAATAAAAATACCGAATGTTGCTCCATTGCGCAACCAGGGTAAGAAAGGAGGAAGAAACAGTAAAGAGAGAGAGTGGGGGCGGGTGGGAGACACTTTGGCTTTGTGGTTAAGGTATTTGCCTAGAAATCAGGAGACAAGTGAGTTCTAGTCTGGCCTGATGCGTAAAAGCCAGCTGGGTGCCTTTGGATCAATCACCACAATTTGTGAGTTCTAGTCCCTCCTTAGGCACGAAAGCTGGCTGGATGCTATTGGGCCAATCACCAGGAGATGGTGAATTCTAGTCCTGCCTATGGCATGTAAGCCAGCTTGATGCTTTTGGGCCAATCACCGGGAGACAACGGGTTTTAGTCCTCCTTAGGCGCGAAAGCTGGCTGGGTGCCTTAGGGCTGATCACCAGGAGATGGTGAATTCTAGTCCTGCCTTTGGCATGAAAGTGTTTTGGTCCGCCAGCGGCCTGCACGGATTGTGGCTGATCCCGGCGACGAGGAGGCTGGTGTGGTGTCACGCCAGCAGCCTGTGCATCCGGCGCTCTAGTCGGACAGCGAGGAGGCTGGAGAGGATGTGGTGCCAGAGGCAGAGACTCAGCCAGGGCCTCCAGAGACTCCTTCAAGTGAAGAGAGTGAAGTGGAGGAGCCCCTTCTCAATGCTCGAGCACGCAGGGCTGCCAAAAGGCAGGAGTGGCTACTCAGGAGGAGGTCTCCTCGAGAGTAAGGCTTGGGGTTAATTGGCCACTCCCTTAGCCTATTTAAGTTGGCACACAGATAGCAAATGTGGCTGGAAACAACGTTTGGTCCTATGCAGAGCATTTTGAGAGTGAGTTTTTTGTTACAACTTAGTTTCTGGGCTGATTGCCAACCCTTGTCGGATTTTGTTTAACCTCTGTAATTCATAGCAGGCTGATAAGGACATTTGTGGTTAAAGCCTGCATTTTGAAAGGGGTCTGTTTGTATTAAAGGGTGTTTTTGAGCTGTGTGTGTGTGCTACACTTCTTGGGACCCGTAGCTGGGGCAGAACAGAAAGCCAGCTGGATGCCTTTGGGCTAATCACCAGGAGACAATGAGTTCTAGTCCTGCCTTAGGCACAAAAGCTGACTGGGTGCTATTAGGCCAATCACTCTCTCTCAGCCAAATTCATCTCAGACTCGTTGTTGTAGGAAAAATAAGAGGAAGAAAGATTATTAGGAACCTCCACTGCCTTGGCTTACTTATAAAGCAATTAAGGTGGGATTTTTTAAAAAATCTGATAAATAAATGCAAAGGAAAACAAGGATTTCCTCTTTTTCTTTTAGGTAATAGACGGGAATAGATTAATACGTTTCTTTGCAAGGAAGCACAAGACGTAACTCTTCAAAAGCTTTCTTTCTTTCTTTTTTCTGATATCACGTGACAACCCCCACCCCTTTCACTACAACCCCTTGGTACGTCCGCTGCTATTTTTAATTTTTAACAGTAAAAGCTGAACGAGCTTTCGAAGCCCCCCCCCTTTGAATGCTGCCAATACGAGAGCTCACATTTCATTACGGATTCCAGTTGATGAATTATTTGTTCTCCGAGCCAACGCTTTAACTATTAAAGCTGATATTTGACAGTATCTGTTCGAGGTATGTCCCAAAACCTTTTCATTTTGTAAGCTCGGTACTTAACTCACCTTTCTCCAAAGAGGGAGGAAAAAAGGAGAAGGAGAAGAAGAGGAGGAGGAAGAGGAAGAGGAAAAAGAAGGAGAAGGAGAAGGAGAAGGAGAAGGAGAAGGAGAAGGAGAAGGAGAAGGAGAAGAGGAGGGAGAGGAGGAGGAAGAGGAAAAAGAAGGAGGAGAAGGAGAAGGAGAGGAGGAGGAAGAGGAAGAGGAAGAGGAAGAAGAAGAAGAAGAAAAGAAGAAGAAGAAGGAGGAGGAGGAGGAGGAGGAGGAGGAGGAGGAGGAGGAGGAGGAGGTGGTGGAGGAGGAGGCTAGGAGAAGAAGAAAGAAGAGAAGAAACCCCAAATGTCTTTTGAGGCTAGGTTGCTTCAAGGGTTGACGTGGATGTCCGTGTTCCTTAAGACCAATTGAGAAGATGGCGTGGCCAGTCTATTAATGACACAATAAGGAATTTACTGGTTTTGCGTTGCTTCGTGAGCTGGTCTCTGGAGAGCTGAGCCCAAAAAACCCATTTCCTTTGAAGAGGTAGGGCCAGGCTAATGCATTAGCGCGCCAATAAATATTTCATCGCTCATAGGAGATATCTCCTCCAGCAAAATGCAAAACAGAGAACAGTCTGAAGAGTCGCTCACTTACGTGTAGTTCATTTCTAAAATAAAAATTTTTTTAAAAATTAGGACTTAATGAACTTGGGCTGAAAATAAACGTACGCATGGAAATGTATCAGAAAAGGCTGCAAATGTATTTTAATCAAGGAAGGTTCCTGGAACCCTGAACTAGGAAAACAGGTGGACCACGACCTATGACCGTCATTACTTATGATTGTTTTTCACACTTACGACCATTGCAGCATCCTCCTGGTCAAAAATGGGCGCTATCTAACAAAACGAAATTCAATGGAGAAAAAAGTAAGGTTCTACATTTAGGCAAGAAAAACAAAATGCACAGGTACAGTATATGTGGTACCTGGCTAAATTGTAGTAACTGTGAGAGGGATCTTGGAGTCCTAATGGACAACCGTTTAAATAGGAGCCAGCCGTGTGCAGCAGCTGCCATAAAAGCCAACACAGTTCTAGGCTGCATGAACAAAGGGATAGAATCAAGATCACATGAAGTGTTAGTGCCACTTTATAAGGCCTTGGGAAGGCCACACTTGGAATCCTGCATCCAGTTTTGGTCGCCACGATGTAAAAAAGATGTGGAGACTCTATGTGCAGAGAAGAGCAACCAAGAGGATTAGGGGACTGGAGGCTAAAACATATGAAGAACGGTTGCAGGAATGGGGTATGTCTAGTTTAACGAAGAGAAGGACTAGGAGAGACAAGATAGCAGTGTTCCAATATCTCAGGGGCTGCCCCAAAGAAGAGGGAGCCAAGATATTCTCCAAAGCGTCCTGAGGGCAGGACAAGAAGCAATGGATGGAAACTAATCAAGGTGAGAAACAACTTAGAACTACAGAAAAATTTCCTGGCAGTGAGAACAATTAACCAGGTGAACAACTTGCCTCCAGAAGTTGTAAATGCTCCAAAACTGAAAGTTTTTAAGAAGATGTTGGATAACCATTTGTCTGAAGTGGTTTTCTGCCTAAGCAGGGGGTTGGACTAGAAGACCTCCAAGGTCCCTTCCAACTCTGTTATTCTATTTTACTCTAAAATTCGGACTCTTGGTGACTGACTCATATTTATGATAACTGCAGTGTCTATCGTGTGTGTGTGTGTGTGTGTGTGTGTGTGTGTGTGTGTGTCACATGATCCCCTTTTGCGACCGTCTGACAAGCCATGTCAGTAAGGAAGCCAGATTCGCTTCGCAATCATGTCAATAATTGAACAGCTGCAGTGATTCACTTAACAAGCGTGGTGAGAGAGGTCGTTAAATGAAGCAAAATCCCTTTCACAAATGCCTTGCTTAGCAACAGAAAGTTTGGGCTCAATTGTGGTCGTAAGTGGAGGACTAGCTGTATATTATACCAATGATGGGTACGATTTTTGTGTATAATTCTGCCTAAGACGGTTGCGAAGGGGGGGGAAAGGGGGGGAGTCACCCCAAATAGCAATGTGATTTGAAAAGAACATTTACACTTACAGTATCATTGTTTGTACCTTTTCAACTTCGTTTTGATTGACAGCTATTTAGATGGCTCCTTTTCCTGGCCGTGTTTGCATGTTATTAAAAAATAAAACGGGCAGTGGGGGGGAAGGAAAAATCCTGCTCTATCTCTGTAGACCTCGTGTCAGCTGCCACATTTGCTTTTATTTTATTCAATCATGTAGCTGTCATTTTGCTGAAATATGACTCCCCTTCTTTCCGTGTTGTGTTCCCTTTTATTATATCTTGAAAATTAGCCTTCCTTAAAACACAAGCTACGCTTTTCTTTTTCTTTTCTTTTTCTTTTTTTCTGGCTTTCTTCTGCAAAAAAAAAAATCCCACAATCTTTACATCTGCCCTGGCAATCAACAGGAGGACAATTTTGCTCTGGTTGTAACCAATTGGTTCTGGGGGAGGGGGTGGCTTATCAAAATAATAATAATAATAATAATAATAATAATAATAATAATAATAATAATAATAGGTTAGGACTCGAACTGCTGAGCTATTAACCAGCCTTAAAGGCTGTGAATCTCACTAAAGATTAACCAATAATAATAATAACAACAACAACAACAACAGGTGCCTTGGTGGAGCAGCGGACTAAAGCGCTGTTAAGTAGCACTTAGCTGCCAGCTGCCTGCAATTACTGCGAGTTCAAATCTCACCAGGTTCAAGGTTGACTCAGCCTTCCATCCTTCCAAGGTAGGTAAAATGAGGACCCGGATTGTGGGGGCAATAAGCTGACTTTGTATAAAAAAAGAACACCATTTAGGGGAGGCCGAAAGTCCTACTAAGCAGGTATATACAAAAAAGTATGAAGGCTATTGCTTAAAAGCATTGTAAGCTGCCCTGACTCTCCGGAGAAGGGCGGCATATAAATCGAACCAATAAATAAATAAATAAATAAATAAATAAATAAATAAATAAATAAATAACAACAGTAAAACATTTAGCCGACGTTCTGATTTCATAAGCATAAATAGCAGGCGGGGATTGAAAACAAAGAGAATCCTTAATGTCTGGATTTGTCAGAAAAGCAGGCTTTCCTTCGGAAGGGGAGGAGTGGTTCAAAACAAAAAAAATCAATTCTAAGATTAAGACTCATCAACTGATTGCGATATGAAAACTCAATTTAGCGGCTCGCGCCTTCCTTTTTTTTTTTTTTTTTTTTGCATTTGGCGACAAGAAAAAAGGGGTTGAGGGAGCAGCGGTGTAGAGTTATGAAAAACAAGCTTGCACCCTTCTGGCCTCAGCTGGATGTAATCCTCCTCGAATAGAGATATCCAGCCTTCAATCTCTCGCCGAACAGAAGTCCTGTTGACTCCTGCCTTAATTACTGAAATGTGTTACACATGACGTTGCCTAGGAAAGAGGCTGAAAATATCTGCTAATAGAAAATATCGTTGCTAGGGGTGCAGGGATGGGGTTTCATTTATTTCATCAGTTAATTAGCGGCAAAGGGTTTAAGAGGAGGATCCAGCCAGTGGACTGCCGAGGAGCCTCCCTTCCCAAATTTATTTGTTTGTTTGTTTGTTTATTTATTTGTTTATTTATTTATTTATTTATTGGTTCGATTTACATGCTGCCCTTCTCCGGAGACTCAGGGCAGCTTACAATGCGCTAAGCAATTATATATACCTGCTTAGTAGGGCTTTCGGCCCCCCCTAAGCGGTGTTCATTTTTATACAAAGTCAGCTTATTGCCCCCACAGTCCGGGTCCTCATTTTACCTCCCTCGGAAGGATGGAAGGCTGAGTCAACCTTGAGCCTGGTGAGATTTGAACTCGGTTAAAACAAGAACAGTTAAAACAAAAGGGATGACTCGGGAGTAGGGCTTGGAGATGATTGGCCCCTCCCATAAGATGTAAAATAGGAGCAAAACCAGCTCAAAACCAGCAAACTAATGTGCTGAAGTTGACCAGGCTAAGGATGCTAGCCAGATGAATACCTGGTAGGCAGATTTTTTTTTTCCTATTTTCCTCCCCCAAAACTAAGGTGCATCTTATACTCTGTCATCTTATACTCCAGTTGTCTTATACTCTGAAAAATATGGTAGTTGATCTTGGGTAAGGGGTCCTTAGTGGTCTCTGAACTTGGTTGTTTTCTTGCAGAAGTTTCATTACCCAAACCACATAATGAAACGTCTGCAAGAAAACAACCAAGCTCAGAGAACAGAAGGATTCCACAGTTTACCTTCTGTTCCTGGTCCTCCCCCTCCTCTTCTCCACAAACCTCATTTCCTTCTAGCACTGATGATGTTATCTAGTTGGGTCATGAAACGTCTGTAAGAAAACCACCAACTCGGAGAGCATCAAAGCCCCTTCATTTCAACCCTGAGCTACAAATATTCTCCTTACTTGGTGATCTTGTGTGAGATAAACAAGGTCAGCCAAATATGTTCTTAGGTATGCTTTGAGATGGAAAATTTCAGGAAATCTCACGGTGGTAGGTTAGCTTGGGAAGTCCAGCAGCCAGAAGAAGAAGATTACTAAGTACTTCTCTGTTCTTGGCCAATGAAGTCTATGGAGGGGTGAGAACTATGGCCTTATAATGACCTGTGGACTTCAACTCCCAGAATCCTTTGGCTCAGGAATTCTGGGAGTTGAAGTCCACAAGTCATAAAGGGCCCATAGTTTCCCACCTTTGGTCTATATCAGGAGTCTCCAACCTTAGCAACTTGAAGACTTGTGGACTTCAAGTCCTAGAATTCTTCAGCCAGCAAAGTCCACAAGTCTTCAAGTTGTTAAGGTTGGAGACCCCTGGTCTATATGGACACTTCATTTTCAAAGCCAAACGTCAGGAGAAGAACTGAAGCTTTGTGAAGGTCTCTGTTCTGACCCCGTCTCACACACGCACCCAAACAGGCAGCCGGGGGTTGAATAAACCTTGCAAACACCAAATTCCAGTGATAAGAGGCTTGGCAGCAACCCAGTAGCTGCTTGCCAAGAACTTTACTCAGAGAAGGAGGGGTTGTTCCTCCACCAGATAATACAGACAAGATACACACCATCAAATAGGATTGTCACATCCAGTCCCTAATTAAGTCCAAGGCAGATAAGCGTTGTTCCAAAGGTGCAAAGTGACTCGCCAGAAGTTTAGCTTTGTCCGTCACAGAGTCTGAATGGCCACCACACTCCCTTTTATACCCCTGTGGGTGTGGTCCAGTGACTCAGCTTAATCTCTGGCACGCCTCCTTTTCTGCTCCATGCACTTGTCTCTCCAATGCTGATGAGGATCCAGCCAAGACTTATCCCCTTCGCTGTCTGGCTGCAACTACTCGGGAATACCTGGCTCCTGGCCAGTCTCTTCTCCTTTGGGAGCCACTGGAGGCATTGCCAGAGAGGAGGGTCCTGGAGAGGGAGGCCTGGCCAACTCCTCTCCTTCATGTTCGGAGCCTTTTCCTCCGATAAGACGGGCTCGGAGGTCGGAGCCACAACAGTCTCTTCACATCTCCCCAGCTTCCTCCAGATTGAAATAAAGCCTTGTTTTAAAAAAAAAGACTTGTCCACATTCCTCGCCATAAAGGAGAGATATAGTTTAAAATGCTCACACATTTCGACCGATGGAGGCTCCTAGAGAGGGGCGTGAAAAGTATTCATTTGCTGCCAAACTATCCTGAAATTTTATATCTGCCGAGGTTCAAAGTGTGCGTTTAGGAGTGTGAACTTTCCCATAATTATATCCTTATCATCATTATAAGATTTACTTATCTCATTATCAGCTCACTCTTCTATGGGAGGTCAGCCATGTATCCCTTTTATTGCCTGTTTAATCCTTCTGCCCACCCAGCTCCATTCGGATGGATTTACTTATCGTATTTCTCAGCAAGCAAAGGCTTTTAAACATTTAAAAATAACCTTGACTCTTTCCCCGTGTCCAGACTAACCTTCTTTTCTCCTGGATTCCAAAATTAGCTGCCCAAATTAGAAAAATAGGACTCGGATTTTTTCTTTTTGTCCAAAAAGAATTATATTAGTACAGATATATGCTTTCAGGAAAGGATGCAGTGGCTCAGTGGCTAAGACACTGAGCTTGTCGATCAAAAGGTCGGCGGTTCGAATCCCTAGAGCCATGTAATGGGGTGAGCTCCCGTTAACTTGTCCCAGCTTCTGCCAACCTAGCAGTTCGAAACAATGTAAAAAATTCAAGTAGGAAAATAGGGACCACCTTTGGTGGGAAGGAAACAGCGTTCCGTGCGCCTTTGTCGTTTAGTCATGCCGGCCACATGACCACGGAGTCGTCTTCGGACAGCGCTGGCTCTTTGGCTTTGAAACGGAAATAAGCACCGCCCCCTAGAGTCGGGAACGACTAGCACATATGCGCGAGGGGAACCTTTACCTTTACCTTATGTTTTCAGGGCAGGAGGCATCATGGCAATAGAGCACAACATGCATGGTCAGAAAACAAGGTCCAGTATGGGAGGAAAATTGAAAGTTGTGATCCATCCAGAGATATCTGTTGTGGCCCACCAACGACCACTGGAGCTGGTGGCAGACTAGGACAGTGAGGAGGTTGGGGAGGAACATGGGCCAGTCCTGGAGTCTGGGGAAGGCTCTGATGAGTGCTTTGCATCAGAGGCAGAGATGGGACCAAGGCCGTCCGACAGTTATCAGGTACCTTTGGAGTCGGAGATAAGTGGGGCTGAAGAACATCTGGAGCCTGTTCCCGATGTGTGCATGCTCAGAGCTGCCAGGAGAAGGGAACAATTAAAGAACAGGGGTCGACTCAGGAGTAAAGTCGCAGCTGGACGGTGAATGGTCCCTTCCATAGGGAATAAAGAGTAGTGAAAGGGGAGTGGTGTTTGCAGGAGACAATTAGTTCATTTAATTAGTGTGGAGATCTGTTCATGACTCTCAGAGACTCCTTGCCAAGTATTTTCTTGTACAGCATTGCGTTTGGAAGATATCGGCCTGGCAGCTCGCCAAGCCTGATAAGGTCTGTGGTTGTAAATTCACCCTTGAAAGACTGTTTGCTGGGACTTTGCTGGATGCGAATGAGAGGAATTCACCTTAGCTTAATAAAAAGGGGTTTTGTCGGGACAAGGAGTCTGCTGCGTGCTTTTGTGAAGCTTAGGTCAGAACAATATCTGGACCGCTATCCAGCCATAAGAAAATGAACATTGGTCTGATCAGCGTGGTTCCTTTCTATCGTCTGACATTCTGATAGATGAGCAATGCTCAACCTTGGACGCTTTAAGGTGGATGGACTTCAACTCCCAGAAATCCCCAGAATGGATTTCATGTACACAAGGTATGGGGGCTGGGGAATCCTGGGAGTTGAAGTCTGCAATTCTGGCCAAAGTTAAAAAATACTACAGGACCCAATCTGGGTCAGTTACTGGGACCAAAGGTTTTGTCATCCGAACTTTCGGGCTTGTGCCGGAGACCGTCTTCAGGGAACGTCTCTCTAGCAGGGTGTCTATCTCTATCACAGATTGGATCCTGCAACATTATCCTGGGACACGGTGGTGAAATCCAATTTTTTTTTACTACCGGTTCTGTGGGTGTGGCTTGGAGGGCGTGGTGTGGCTTGGTGGGCGTGGCTTGGTGGGCATGGCAGGGGAAGGATACTGCAAAATCCCCATTCCCTCCCCACTCTGGGACCAGCCAGAGGTGGCATTTGCTGGTTCTCCAAACTGCTCAAAATTTCCGTTACCTGTTCTCCAGAACCTATCAGAACCTGCTGGATTTCACCCCTGCTGGGACACACATATTTGCCTTCATTCTTGAAAAAATACTGCTACAGATACATTATTCAACCCTTCCTGGTTTTTGTTGGAAGGGATAACTATTGAAAGGGATAACTAAGAAATATTTCAATGACAACTTTCAACCATCTGTTTCCAACAGGAACTGTTAGTCAGATTCTGTTTTGTGCAAAACAAAGGGACCTGGAGATTTTTTTTTTAAATAGTAATCATTATTTTTAATAATGAAATAACTTTTTGTGTGCCTGTGAATGGATCTTCATGTCATTCTTGATTCCTGTAACTACATGGATAAGTCTGCTGGGGCTGAGAATGAGAGAGGGAGAGAGAGAGAAAGAGAAAGAGAAGGAGAGAGAAGGGGGATGGAGGGAGGGAGAGGGAGGGAGGGAAAGAGAAAGGGGAAGGGAGGGAAAGAGAGAGAGAGAAACACACACACACAGAGAGAGAGAGAGAGAGAGAGAGAGAGAGAGAGAGAGAGAGAGAGAGAGAGAGGGAGGGAGAGAGGGAGAGAGAACTAGCCCAAAGTCACTCAGGTAGCTTTGTGCCCCAAGTAGGACTAGAACTCCCAGTCTCCTGGTTTCTACTTCAAGCCCTTTAACAGAGCTGCACTTCAAAATTCATTTGGAAGAGATCCTTCAGCATATCAGCTTTTCAAAGGAGCTGTTTCTATAAGGCTGCACATTAAAACAGCTGCATCTTTTCCAGGCTCCTGCGCTTTGCAAGCCACCTTTTTTAAACAATTTTAAAAGCGATGCACCTCGACAAATCATCATCGTAGCACAGATCTTTCAAGGAGAGGCTTTTATTTCTGGATTGAACACAAGCAGAGAACGGAAGGGAGGAGGAAGATATGCATTCATTTCCACTTCCACCTCACAGTTCATTCTAGCTTATTTCCAAGGTGTTAAAGGACGTGATTATCTGACTTAGGATCCCAAGGCTGCTTCTATAAAAGAGAAGTGGAAATCCTATTGAAATGGAGTCACTTAACATCTGTTACCCATGGAGACACCCAACTCTAGCAGCTGCCCTCAATATTTGCACTGAGAAATTGACCAATAAACCGTCATGGCATCCTGAGGGAGGCAATCCATTCCCGCAAATAAGAGTGATTATTGTAAACTCTGTCAGGGCAAAATGCAACTTAACCGGATCCAAACTATTGGGATGTGGAGTGGGTTATTTTTATTTTTTTTTCCCTTTTCAAAATAAGGGATTAAGCTACCAAATGGAAATAATGCTAATGCTTTTCTAAATGCGCATGTTATTTTATCTCATTGTTTGCCACTTTGGGGACGCAGGGCGGGTTTTAGTGAGATGATAACAGTGCGGGTTAGCCGATGCTTAACAGTTGTTGAGGTGCTCTTTCTAACCTTGTGTTGCACCTGCTCTAGGGAGCAATTATTGCCTTTTGTTCCACGGCAGTTAATAATGTGCCACTCGGAATAATTTTGATTAGAACTGAGAAACGAACACGTCTTAGACAAGTGTGAAATTACATCAGGCCTACAAGAGATGAGTGTTTAGAAGTCTAAGATCCATTAATTTCCATTCCATTCGCTGTCAATAACCTTGTTTTGTTCAGGCACGTTTGCTTAAACAGGGCTTACTAATTTCATCGCTCAGCCAGCCGCGTGGCAGAGGCCTTTAGCTCCTCAAAAGAAGCTGGACAGTAGAATAATGATTCTCAAATCATAGCTAAGCTTCAGGATCAGGGCGACACTTTAAAAGGCAGGACCTGGGTTGGGATGTGTGGTCTAGAATAAAAGTCCTGAAATTCGTTGGGAGAAGTCGAGTTGCAGAAAAAAAATCTAAAGCTAAAAAAAGAAGCTAAACTCCTCATTGCCTAAATTTATTCCTGTGCCTAAATCATATTCTGCAATCCAAAGCGGGACCCAGAAGACTCCTCAAGTCTTGCACCAATTTCTTCAAGGGAAGCATTATCTGGATTAAGTACTAGGATTGACACTACTAATGTTTACTGGCAACAAGGAATACTACATGATATGTAAATGTAGGGAAGTAAATTCTCCTGAACAGCTCCAGGTATTATCTACAGTTTAACTTCATTCATTCATTCATTCAGTCAGTCAGTCAGTCAGTCAGTCAGTCAGTCAGTCAGTCAGTCATTCATTCATTCATTTATTTATTATACTTATATGCCGCCCTTCTCCCAAAGGACTCGGGGCGGCTCACAGAAATTAAAACAATGAAAACAATAAAAAATAGCTACTAAAATAATCAATTAAAATCTCCCAATTAAAAACCACCCATCAGATCAGCCAATTTGTTGGAAAAGCCATGTCTTCAGGTCACGGCGGAAAGAGCGGAGGTCGGAGGCTGTCCGGAGCCCCGTGGGTAACCCATTCCAGAGGGTCGGTGCAACCACAGAGAATGCCCTCATCCTGGGCGCCACCAGCCGACATTGTCTGGCCGATGGCACCCGGAGGAGGGCAGTCCTATGTGAGTGCACAGGGTGGTGGGAGGCAGGCAGAAGGTGGTCCTGCAGGTACCCTGGGCCCATGCCATGTAGGGCTTTATAGGTAAATACCAGCACCTTGAAGCAGATCCGAAGGACCACTGGTAACCAGTGCAGCTCGCGCAGGAGAGGTGTAACACAGGAGTAACAGGAAGCTCCCGTAACAACCCGCGTGGCTGCATTCTGGACCAGCTGGAGCCTCGGGGTACACCCCAAGGGCAGCCCCATGTAGAGGGCATTACAGTAGTCCAAACTACATTGCAGTAGTCCAAAAACTTCCATTTTTATGAAAGCAATGGCATTGCACTGCAGTCTAGGATGACCTTACGACTTTGTAAAGCATTACCCTCTTCTTGTTCTTGAACCTTGACATCAATTGTGATCAGGATTGAACAATTTGCAGGAGTTTCCCGGCACTATGAATGATTCCTCTTTCCCACAGTGTAGCTTACCACCCACCGTTTCTCTGTACATTCTCCTTGCAAGGTCTGGTGACTCGAACGCAACCTTCGGATTGAAGTTCCAAAGCTGCCGTTGCACCGTATTCTTTAGGATTGGTTCAGGCTAAGTGTGGGGGAGGGGAAAAAAAGGGAGGCCAAGACGTGAGCTGCATTTCAACCGTATTGCCTCTGCTGTTGTAGAAAGCAATAGTAATTCTGCAAGTTGTTCCTGGCTGCTGGTGGAAGGAGAACATGTGCTGCTCTCCTTGCAAATCGTTTTGGTATCTCCAACAGGCAACGGAATAAGCTGCGTTGATAAATTCCAGAGGTTGACTCTATATTTACATGCAAACACGTACACACAGACAAACCGTCACATAATCCTGATCTGGTGGAATCAGAGGGAAATCTGGACCACCAGCAAGAAATTAACTCTAAAAGACATGGGTCATGCACAGAAGACACAGGAGGAAACGGGGCATTATCCCAAGAAACTGCAGGAAGAACGACACTGGCTATAATGAAGTATCACTTCTAAACTTTGAGACAAAAAGTCTTCTCCTAAAATGTTCCTTCCATGAACTCATCTAGGATGCCTCCTGCTCGGCGAGCCTCACATTGCTGCTGGGAATAAATCTGCAAGCCTTTTGCTCCAAGAAAACCTGCCGGATTAGGGGTGCAATTTGATACAGTCACTGCTGTGGATGTACTAGATACATGCCATAAAGCTGGACACAGCCTAAATATGGCACTAACATCTAAGCAATATATGTCTGGGGTTTTTTTCCCCCATAATTCCTTTTTTGTCCAAATTTTAGTTGGCTAAAGGGGATAATATGGATTTAGAAGAATGACTGCAAGGAGGAAAAATAGAGAGATTGATTTACGAGCCATAAGGGTGTCGCAACAGTTCACATATTGAACTGTATCACTGAGAAATCTTCTCTTCCTCTGCTTTCTCTCTGCAGCCCCCTGGCCAATCTTGACTGGCCTCAGAAGCTAACCAGGATTGTATCTCGTTAAGGCTGTGTGGGGTGGGAGACCTCCAGGGAACGCCACCGTGGTAGGCTGAACTGGGAAGTTAAAAAAAAAAACAAACCACCACCATCCTGGCAATTTCAAATTATTTCAGTACTGCAGCAGAGAAAACTCCACAGCTGTGTCCATATCGTCAACAAAGTGCCTTTAGCTTCATTGTTTTTAGCGAGAAAGGACAGCGAGAAAGCATGGGAATAGCAGATGAAAAGCAGCCTGCGAAAATTAAATTCATTGGGTAGCCAACTCAAGAGATAGGCATTAGCGAAGCCCAAGAAAATGAAAGAGGCAGCAAATTCTCCAGGCATTGGACATCAACCATTTCAAAAGTGAATGTATTTGGATCTTGCATGGATCTCAAGCTCCCCATCACTACCATCACCACCCCCACCTCAATATAGAATAGCAGAGCTGGAAGGGATCTTGGAGGTCTTCTAGTCCAATCCCCTATGCCATTTCAGACAAATGACTGTCCGGTCTCTGGTTATACACCTCCAGTTTTGGAGCCCCCGCAACTTCTGGAGACAAGTTGTTCCACTGATTAATTGTTCTAACTGTCAGGAAAGTTCTCCTTAGTTCCAAGTTGCTCCTCTCCTTGATTAGTTTCCATCCAAACTGTTTTAGTATTGATGCCAATGAAACATCGTAGATATGTCCATGAAATTGTGGATTTCATGGACATATGAAATTGAAGAACTGAATTCTGGGAGTTGAAGTCTACATATCTTAGGGTGGCCAAAGTTAACAAACACCAAGTTAAGCAAAGCCAGATCTGCTTTATCCTTGCTTAGGAGACTATTGACAAACCCCAGGCTTCTGAACTAGCTTGGATGGTTCTGGAAGTCCCAAGGTCCCAAAGAATGTAATGAGAAACCACTTTGGTATTGTTGCTGAGGGCTGCGGATTTCAAGGAGTGGATCTCAGCTCAAAGTTCAGCTCATTTCTTCATCCATCATCCTCACCTCAAGAAAAATAGAACTCTAAATAAAATAACAAATCACCAATCTCAATAGATCATTCAAATACTTCAATAGATTTCCAGAAAGACAGATAAGATAGATGATAGATGACACATTGATAGATGTTATCATTTTTTTTTCCAGAGGCTGACACTACTTGCACTGTACAAGACAGCAACTGATTAAAGTTAATTTGTTTAGGTCCATGTTAAGAGACATCAATATCTTATCCCAGCATCTTAAGGGTATAGTCCGGATATTAAAGATATTTGTGTTCAAAGCACATGCTGGGGGAATATAAACACCAGATGTTCCTTGGTGGTTTTTTTTTATTTCATACTTTTTTATGTCTTTCTTCCTCTTTCCCTGTTTACACCTTCCATTTTCTGATTCTTCAACTGTCTGTTCTTCAACCCACCCCTACTCATTTACATCACAATGATTAACCAATTATATTTTTCCACACTCATTATTTATTAGTTACCATCTCTATAGCTCTAATGATATGTGAGAATGGCCTTGGGAAACAGGGAGAAGAGCTGCAGTTAGAGGAACAGTCAGATAAGAGGTAGCTGAGCCCACAGAAGAATGAGGACATGGCAGAAGGGACCCTCCTTAGTTTCCTGGGCTGTGGGTTTTGTTGTCGCCTGCAACAATTCAGAGGCAGGGGAGAAAAAAAGGCTCTCTGCAGATACAGCAATTTTAGCTTTTGTTACGATACAGGTTTTGATCGATGTTTGATGCTTACTCTGGCTTACGCTGGCAGAATTGTGGAAATATCTCTTTGGAGTCATTCCTTTTCTTCCCTGATTACAATAGGCATTGTATAGAGCAGTTTATTGCACACCTGAAGGAAAGAGAGCAGATATAATGTCTGGTATTCTTCTCTCTATGTTTAGAGTAAGCACCTAATAGGTCAAGATATTTTGTCCTATACAAACAGATCATCTGCCAGAGGAGTAAAGTGGGTGTAGACTTAAATAGTGGGCTATAAATAGGGTGGAACTATCTATCTTCTGCAGTTACAGCTAACCTCAAAAGTCAACCATTGTGTTTAGTTATTTGTTGAAACTCCATTCAACGAGTTGGTCTAGGCTGTATTTCTAAACATCCTTACTTTCAAATAACCGACATCGTAATCACTATGTTGTAGGATAAAGTCCCTATTGAGAATATAAATGTTAGCCTTTTTTGGTAGAAACATGTCCGAAAAGCAATCTAAGCATGGGGAAAAAAACAAAACCAATAAAACTCAAGAGTTATTAGGGCTTCCCAAAACTCTTCACCAAGCAACACGCTGTCAAAAAAATAGTGGTAGGAAAGTGAAAAGATATCCAGTCCTTTAGAATTAATCTTCCTCTTTAAACAATAAATTTATGGTTCACAACGCAACACTTGTGTAGAGAATCCCCTTTGTGGATACTTCCCATGGTGTCCTTTGGTTAGTTCTCTGCTCCATCTGATTTATGGGGCTTCTTGCTGGCCACACCACCAAGCAGTCCATTTATGGACTGAGAAATTTTATTCACACACACACACACACACAACATCCACAAATGTTCAAGGAGAGGCTCATGATGACACATGCATAATCACTGCATTTGTGCAGTGCCACACCCCATGTCCTATCATTTTGACTTCATTGTAGCTTGTGATGGATGCTACTGCCCTCACTGTAGGAGAGGATTATTCTGAGCTCGCGGGAGGAGTCAAATGCATCATCAGTCTTGAGTCCCTTTGTGCCCTCAAGTCCAGTCCACTGACTCGTATCCACCGCCAATTTGCTTTGACTGTTAGTAGTGCAGATTTTTGTAGAGAGCATTAGCATACAATAAACCTATATTCATTTGTATTGACTGGATTCCTCATTTCCTGAGCTGATCGTAACCACTGTTCTCAAAACACATTCCCGACTTTCAGGACCAAATAACCAGATCCACATAAGAAGAGTTCAATTAGCTCCTTTACTGCTCATGCCTATTTCCCCGACTGGCAGTTTATACCTGGGCCAAACTAGATAATGTTCAACAGCATTCAGGAGCGATTAGACCTTGTCCTTTATGGTTACGTAATGATTCCAGACTAATTCCCCACTTGACTCCCCCACCAGCTTAATCGGCCCTCCTCTCTCAAACAACATCCTTTCATTTGCGCATAGCGATGTGCTGCTATCCTATACACAGAATATACATGCCTAGGTCCACAAAAGCAGTGCCCTCAAACTTGCATGTTACGGAAAACTGGAAACCAAATATATATGTTAGAGGAAATTGCCTTCATGAGAAAATAAATGCCATTTCTGTCTCTTTTCTTTCCCTCCTGGAAATGGAGATTGATGTGGAAATTGGTAGAATGGAGTTATGATTAAATATGTATGAAACTGACCTAGAGCAGAAGAGGGCCGATTCATTCATCTCCAGTATGTACACTTGAGTTCTGCAAGACAACTAGCTTCTTACTATCTCTCCAAAACAAAGCCCCCTCTGCCCAGCTATTCATTATTCAGTTGAGATGATCAACAATTTTCTTCAGATCTGCCGTTGTTATGGTGGCACTTCTTTTTTTTTTTTAAACGTAAGCATCCATCGCTGAACTTTGGCACTCGCTAAAAGCTTTGCATACCAATGTTTAAAAGTCAATATGTTATCAAGCAAAATATGTTGCTCTGTCTCTAACGTATATCAGGATGGGACCCTTCTTCCCCTCCTCCACCTCCTAAAAAAAATCAAATTAAAAAGATAATATTTTCTAGAGAGGGGGACGGTGCGGAAATCCATATTCTTTCTGAAGCAGAAGTCTAAAAGTGTTGAAAGTAGGATGAAGATTTGCTTGGTATTCAGTTCCCCTTCAGAGGGGTTCCTGCATCCTTTATTCAGAGCATTTTTGTTGCTTTTTGCTAAATAGAGCAGGAGCGGAATGCATCTGCGTTAGTCCTGCTAAGTATCTCAAGAGCTTCTGATATCTCCAGCTCTGGTAGGCTTTTGAACTGTTTGTTTGGAACACACCTTGAAAACATTGTTCTGTTATACATTCCTGCCTTCAAGATTGATCCCCAAAGTGTTGCTTGTAACTGCTACTCGTGAAAAATTGCAGAATTCCTCTAATCCTAGTCTTTCTCAATATCTCTCTTAAACAGAGGAATTATTCACTCTGTCTCTCAGTTCTGCATCAGGTTCAGAGGGCAATATCAAGGCTGGAAATGGACAATGACCCCTGACATCTAATTCAATCATGATCTTCATTGGGAGCATTCATTGCATTTTTTCTTTCTTTGAAGAGTCAGATATTTTATTTATTGAATTTATATTGCCAGCTGTTCGCCCATGGAGACTCAAGGCGGCTTACACAATATAAAACCACAGTTAAAACAGTAAAGACTAATTAAAAAATCAAATTAATATAGTAAAATCACCCCCACCTCCCACCCCAGTGACAGCAGATCACACGAGCCATTTAATGAGCTCCATCCCGCTCTGGGATCCCCAGGCCTGCTGGCAGAACCAAGTCTTCAGCGTCTTCCAGAAGAGAATTAGAGTGGGGGAATGATGTTCCAGAGAGAGGGAGCCACCACGGAGAAGGCCCTTCTTCTGGGTTCCACCAGGTGTATCTCCCTTGGGAATGGGACCCCCAACATTCCTTGCCTTCCTGCTCTGATGGGTTGGGTAGATGTGATCAGCAAGAGATGGTCCCTCAGATAACCTCGTCCCAAGCCATGAAGGCCTTAAAAGTGACAACCAGCACCTTGAATTGCACCCGGAAGCAAATCGGCAACCAATGCAACTCCCACAGGAGAGGTGATACATGTGCACACCGGGGTCTGCACAAAACCATGAGGGCTGCTGCATTTTGCACCAACTGGAGCTTCTGGATGCTCTTCAAGGGCAGCCCCATGTAGAACGCCTTTCTGGACCTCTTCTTGCTCCTGAACACTGAAGATCATCTCTGACCTGAAGTGACTTTATCCAACTGAAGCTCGTGTGCCAACATCAGTCTCAATTTCCTTGTTTCTGCTCAATGCAAACCAGTGTTCACTCTGGAGCGTAGGATCTTCTCAAAGGACATTCCGAAAGATCATATTTTGCACAACTCAGTGCTCCGAAAAAAGATCTGAATTGTGGCATGACAGCTAGAGGACTGGATATCTTTGTAACTGTTCCTTGATTCCTAACCATCAATCAGGCTCTTGAATATCACCCCATGGACTGAAGGGGATCCCCGTTGGACGGTCTCCAGCTAAAGCTACTCACAAGGAGGGGGAAATACATGCAAATAACTGTGAATCAATAAAGATGTACAGATACATTGGCTCTTAATTGCAGCATCTCCAAAAAGACGGCTCTCTGTTGAACTAAACAATGTTATCCCTGTTGCCTAAGTTTTGTATTCTCTTTGCTCTGCAGAGGTGAGATCAAGGTGACTTCTCTACAACCGCTTAGGAAATTGGCGCGTTACTAAATTCAGCACTACTAAAAAGTGTGGATTTTCTTAATTCCTTTCTTTCAGCCCGTAATCCCCCTTGTAGGCTTTGGTTTTTTGTGGGGTTTTTTTTGCCTGAATTAATTAGAGTCAATCATGATTGTGTGACTGTTGCATAACTGTTCGGTTGCATCAGACTCAATATTGCCCTGAAGCCATCTCAAGAGACAAGGGGAAGAGTAAACAACCAGAAGTTGGAAAAATGGCATGGATGGAAATATTGGACCGCGGTTATTTTTGTCATTATGGTGCCCTGGGATTTAAGAACAGGATGGCATCGTGGTTCAACTAATACCTCCGGCAGGAAGAGAATTATGAGTTTGGGGGGGGGGAAACGACCTCCAATTCTTATTTTGAGAGACAATTTCAAATTACACATGAAAGTGTAATTTATATGTACACATATAAATTAAATAAAACATAAAACAAAGGACTTAAGAGAAGAATAAGCATTCATTGGTTGCTTGGTTCTTCTTGAATGGGGTGGGGGAATTTAGAGAATGTCAAGTGAAATAACTTTGAAAGCCAACAGATTTGACTTCTGCAAATCTGGCTTGTTGAATCGCATAACAATATAAGTTATTCCATAGTGGCGCACAGAGATTTACAAGGATTTATACCCAAACATATGTTTATTCATAATGTGTCAGAAATAGGCAGGTGTGCCAACCTCACTGTCCTAATGGAAACCAATCCTGTCAGTCTAAGGAGCGACAAAACTCTTCACACTTCACAGACAATCATAACGAGAGAGACTCCGTTATGATTTACTGTAGGAAATAACACGTCCTGTCCTTTTTACAAGGAAGGACTGGATTTCATTTAATGTCTGCCCTATCAGCTTTCAGTCATTCATTCATTCATTTTGCAACTCGAATTGTTTCAGTTTAGATTATGAAGCCCTAGATAGAGGGACACGCCAGTCCTATTCTTAGCATACCTGTGTCCATTCAGATGGTGATGAATGACAGTTGCCAGCAGCTTCGCTAACATGGCTAACATGACAGAGGCAAGGGCTTGTCACTTTGCAACATCTGGGGAAGCTAAGTGACCTGCTCGCTGGTGAATATGGACAGTGCGGCTTGAATGAAACAACACCAGGTTTGCAGAAAATCCCTAGCTATTGATCTACAACATGGGTGTCAAACTCAAGGCCTGCAGGCCAGATGTGGCCTGTGGGGTGCTTAGATCTGGCCCGCAGGGCTGCCCTGGAAACAGGAAAGAACTGACCTGCGATGCCTCTGCCAGCAAAAACGGAGCTCAGGAGGGCCGCATATGGCCTTCCTGAGCTCTGTTTTCGGATGCAACGGCCTCCTGCAACTCTCTGCCAGCGAAAATGGAGCTCGGGAGTGTGGCATGTGGCCCTCCGGAGCTCCATTTTCGCTGGCAGAGCACTCAGGCCGCCACAGGTGCCCCCGACATGAGTGATGTCAAGCTGACCACACTTACCCTGGCCATGCTCCACCCAGCCCCCTGAAGACAAACACAACCCTGATGCGGCCCTCAACGAAATCGAGTTTGACACCCGTGATCTACAGCGTCTCTCTCCATGCATGCTATGTGGTTGTGCTTCAGACCTCTTATCAACACACTGTAAGCAACCAAAGTCCGATCAAAAAAATTGGAGCATCATGCCACCACCAGGACTGATTTTAAAAAAAGGGCAAGATGATAGCATGAGCTGCAGTGGCACAGTGGTTAGAGTGCAGTACTGCAGGCTACTTCTGCTGACTGCCAGCTGCCTGCAATTTGGCAGTTCGAATCTCACCAGGGGCTCAAGGTTTCACTCAGCCTTCCATCCTTCCGAGGTGGGTAAAACGAGGGTCCAGATTGTTGGGGGCAATAGACTGACTCTGTAAACCGCTTAGAAAGAGCTGCAAAGCACTGTGAAGCGGTATATAAGTCTAAGGGCTATTGCTATTGCTATGATGCTGCAATTGATGTTCTGCCTATATTTAAGTGGTCACACACACAACACACATTAAAAACAAGCAGAGCTTCAACGGTACCATTATGGCTGCCATCTGTGGGTCATACTCTGTGGACGCCCCTGAAGCCACAGCTGAAGGACACTTTCCTGGAAATGTTGACGTGCTTCATGAATCTTCATTTGGAAATCCACCTTACCAAGCAGAATGTATTGCCTTCTGGGTCACTCCGTTGGAGAAATGCCCACCTGAATATCCTCGTGAAAACCAATGCAATTCCAAACACTAGCTCTTTGACCTTTGCTTGCTGACTTTAGATTCTGCTTTGTGTTTCATGCCTGATGCGCCAGCCATATTTCTTCCGCTTCCACCCTGAGACTGGATCCTATAGGCTAGCTGTTGCTGCTCTTCCATCTGTACTCTCTCTTCCCCCATGCCCCCGTTCTTGGAATTAGATGCAAATTGCTGGATAGCATTGTTTGTACGAGGTTGGGAGAGATTTAATGTGCTTGGTCAGTGCCGAGTTGTAAATTTTTTACATTCATTTTCCCATTGCCGGAGGGCCTGTGCCCGAATAGCAATGATCTGCCTTGATTTTAATACACAGAGGCGAGATATATGAAGCACAGCTAGCCGTTAAAATAAGAGCCAGAATGGCAGAGAAAACCACAGATCATATTCTGCTTTTCCTGTATTTAGTAATCACCGTAGACAATGTAGAACGGAAATTGATGTGCCTCTCCGGCCTGGGATTCCTCCAATTTCCCCAGATGCAATTAAGACTCATCTGAACTTAACTAATCGAAATGAAATGCAAATGTCTGCTGGTCACCCGGGTAGCAGGACATTGGGAAGGGACCATCAAAAGATATATTAGATTAGGGATGTAAAGTCATGCCATTTAGGAGAACCCCTTTGGATCCCATCAATCTCCCGTTGGGGGTGTCTACAGCTGTGTGAAGAAGAGGTGGCCACAACTATGAAGTCACATTGGTGGCCACACCCACGCAGTCAAATTGGTGACCACAGCTATGCAATTAAAGTCCATCCCTCAATTGGATATAGGTAATCTTGACATGCGACCACAACTGAGCCCAAAATTTCTATTGCTAAGTGAGACAGTGGTTAAATCCAGCATCCAGTTTTGGTCGCCACGATGTAAAAAAGATGTGGAGACTCTAGAAAGAGTGCAAAGAAGAGCAACAAAGACAATTAGGGGACTGGAGGTTAAAACAGACAAAGAATGGTTGCAGGAACTGGGTATGCCTAGTTTAATGAAAAGAAGGACTATGGTACCAATAGATAGAAATCAAAATGTCATGAAATAGATGTTAGGAAAGCATGTAGCATAGATATGTAAATAGCAAGCTAAATATAAATAAGGTAATATTGGATATAAGAAGACTAACAAATGCAAGAAGCAATATGATAAACCTGATCGAAGTTGTAGTATGATGATATGTAATGTTACTTAGAAACTGTATATATATGGGGGTTGAGTCAACCTCAGTCATATGTATGTGATTTTGTTCTGTTATAGTCTTCTTTCTGTTTTTTGTTTTTAATTTATAATAAAATATTTAAAAAGAAAGAAAGAAAGAAAAGAAGGACTAAGGCTGACATGATAGCAGTGTTCCAATATCTCAGGGGCTGCCCCAAAGAAGACGGAGTCAAGCTATTCTCCAAAGCACCTGAAGGCAGAACAAGAAGCAATGGGTGGAAACTAATCAAGGGGAGAAGCAAATGCTCCAACACTGAAAGTTTTTAAGAAGATGTTGGATAACCATTTGTCTGATGGTTTCATCAGGCTTTCCTGCCTAAGCAGGGGGTTGGACTAGAAGACCTCCAAGGTCCCTTCCAACTCTTGTTATTCTATTCTAAATGAATTTTGACCCATTTTATGACATTTTTTGCCACCTTTGTTAAATGAATCACTGCAGTTGTTAAATTAGTAACATGGTTGTTAAATTAATCTGGCTTCCCCATGGACTTTGCTTTTCAGGAGGTCACGAAAGGGGATCCCGTGACCCGGGGACGCTGCAGCCACCAAAAATATGAACCAGTTGCCAAGTGTCCTAGTGTTGATCCCGTGACCCTCAGGATGCCGCAATGGTCATAAGTGTGAAAAACGGTCGTAAGTCACTTTTTTCAGTGCTGTTGTAACTTCGAATGTTCTCTAAACGAATGGTCGTAAGTCAAGGGTGAGTTCTAACATTTTTTACTACTGGTTCTGTGGGCGTGGCTTATTTTGTGGGTGTGGCTTGATGGTCATGTGACAATTATTTAGGATTTAGCAGAGGTACTGGTCTACCAGGCTCTTAATTGCTTGCAGAGCTGTACTGATCTACCCATTTTTTTTTTGCAGGCACTGATCTACTCATGTATTTTTGCAGGCACCAGTCTACTCATTTGTTTTCTTTTAACACTGATCAGCTGTCATATCGTCACCGCTACCGGCTCGGGAGAACCGGGCTGAACCGGGAGGAACCCACCACTGTCGTAAATTAAGGGTTTACAGATAGAGTCCCAACCTGTAGTTGTGACCACACATTTGGACTTTTTGGTCACACGTCCCTACAGACACCCCTGTCTCTTCCCATCACCTGGTGCTTGAACGGTTTTCTAATATTTCTCAGAGACAGGATGCAAAATTTCAGCCGGATCGTTTCTTCGGCCCCATGGATGGAAATACATCTCACCCTTGAGCTGTAAAATGGATTCAACGTTTATAGATATTCCTCCCCCTTGTTTCTTTCAGGCCCAAGTTTCAGTCGTGTCTGTTTCTTTGACCCCAGTACAATTGTCGGAGGGGGTTGAAATAGGAGTTGAGTCATTCCAACTTTCCTTTGTGACGCATAATTGTGTTGTCGCGTTCGGGTGAGTAGGTAGTGGAAGGGTTCTCTCTTTTATTGTTCCCACCCCACTCCATTCCTTTTATATAGACTATAGCATCTTTTGACTGTTGAGAGCAACTTTTCCAACCTCCCTCTCTATTCTTCTTTGCTAACCTTTCCTGGTTTTTTGTTGTTGTTGTTTTGTTTGTGATAACAAAGCGTAACCACGAGGGCTTCTTTTGTTCTCTTCTGTATTTTTCTTTTTTTACCCATTCAGGTTGTGAGTGTGTTTATTGTGTTTTCTTTCTTTTTTAAAGTTCCACCTATCCCGGCTGTCTGTTTTTCTCCTGTTACTGAATCCCACTTCGCGTATCTGTGTGTGCAAACATGCACACGAACTCACTTCCACCGTAATTCTTACTGCTCCTCTTTTTTCTGCTGTGTTTTCCCTTATCGTTGGGGCCGAATGAAAGGCAAACGACCCCCTTGAGAGTCTTCTTCAGAAGGAGAAAGTTACTAGCAAGGCAGGTCAAGAATTTTCTTGAAGGACCATGCTCGGCAGAAGTTGAGATGTTGATGCAGTTGAGGCCCTCCATTAGTATAACTTTGCTTTGAAAGGTAGCACAAGCTGCTTTTCAAACGCGTCATGAACGTGTTTTGCTTCTCGAGGGCTACACGGCGATCACAAGGTTCATCTCATCCCAGCTCAATTATATCTGTTAAATGGTATTTGCACTTGAAGCATTAGCAGACTGGCTAAGAAACTATGAACCTTGTGACTTAATTTTCTTCCTGGTGTTTCTCTAAGGATTTAAGAGGCCCCACTATAACGACTCTCTCCTTTATTTCTGCAGCTTAATGCCAAGGCAAGAAAAGTCTTGCTCTACCATCACAATTTTGCGTCTAGTAATGCAACATCATGCAGGTATAGTAAAGCAATGTTTTCGATTGGACTGGCTAGCATCATCCCATCCTCTCCTATTGCCTCTTTTTTGATGGGGGAAAGGATTAAGAGCATTAATGGATATATTATTTCTCAGCAAAGGCTGTATAGTTTATCATAGGATAGGATAGGATAGGATAGGATAGGATAGGATAGGATAGGATAGGGTAGGGTAGGGTAGGGTAGGGTAGGGTAGGGTAGGGTAGGGTAGGGTAGGGTAGAATAGGAATAGAATAGAATAGAATAGAATAGAATAGAATAGAATAGAATAGA
>WNWU01000065.1:3221626-3242257 GCA_012654045.1 Ptyas mucosa | reverse complement strand
TTGTATTGTATTGTATTGTATTGTATTGTATTGTATTGTATTGTATTCTATTCTATTCTATTCTATTCTATTCTATTCTATTCTATTCTATTCTATTCTATTCTATTCTAATTAATGATACATTACTCATATGCCAGAGATACAGTGGAACTTTCACAAAAAGGTAAAAACAAAAGTTTTGTTTGAATTAAGCTCACCTCCTGGTGCACAAGTAGACAACCATGGCAACTTTATAACTTATAGACTTCAACTCCTAGAATTCCTAAGCCATCGTGAAGTTGGACACATCTCCAAGGTCCCTTTGAACTCTGTTGTTTTGTAAATTCTGTGATTCTGCTCCAGGAATTGCATAATTTAGCATGGCAGGTTCAGGAATTCTGGAAATTGACATCCATAAGTCATAAGGTTGCCATAGTTGCCCATCCCAGTCCTGGTGCTTTCATGGATATAGGGATTTTTTTGCCAATTGCCACATTTTATTATATGTCATTTCCCCCCAGCTTGCTAGTCTAATCCTCATATTCAGGATCTCTTCTTTTGACTCATCCAAGACTTGAGTTTATGCCTATGTATGCCTACCTTAGCCCTTATACAACATTCCTAAGTTTGTTAACTTGTGATCTAGATTTTTTTTAAAATAGAAGATTTAAATTCCATGTTGGTTGTTTTATCCTGATAACCTTCTGTGTTAACTCACAAGGGTTATTACGTTGAATACTGAATACCTGCCTAAATAACAAATAGAAATATGCCCTAAGGTTTTCATTTTCTTCTTTGCTGGTGATGATAAGTCAATAAGTACAACAATTAACCCCACTGATATTTATTTTAAATATTTATTTGGGAGAATTTCTTTTCTTAAATTGTATAGACAATGGCCCAATTGCACCAGCAATATGACATGTGTAGAGCACATAGAAAATTTACATCTATAATGCATCTACAGTGGTGATTGCCACTCAATAAATCATTCATGCCATGGGCAGAATTGTGTTAATATTGGAGCAATCTGGCAAAAAGATGTTGAGCAGGGGAATCTCAAAATGGCCTGATCTGGAAATCTCCCTTTTTTTCTATGTGAAAACTTTATGTCCCTGGATAAGCATTAGACAAACTTTGCAGAGTTTTTGCTTGCTTTTAATATGGCTGTAAAGATAAAGTTTTGTCCCACTCTTTGGAAAGGCTACACCAGGGCTATCCAAGTTTAAGACCTGTGGACTTCAATGCGGGGAATTCTGGAAGCTGAAGTCCACAAGACTTCAAGTTGTCAAAGTTGGCCACCCCTGGGATACATCATTCTTGATTCCCAGGAAATGATGATTTTGAACAAGGGTTCAAAAGGGTAGAGAAAGGTTCAATGCTAGCCTGAATGCACCAATATATGGAATATATGGAAAAAGGAGTGAGAAGAAGGGGTGCGAGGATAGCTACTGAACCCAGCTGAGGTGACCAACTAGATGGCTATATGAACCTTTATAGACAAAGGAGGAAAAGATGAAGTCCCATTCGTTCCAATTAAATCAACATTGAGATGGGCTCACATCCTTCCTGATGCTGGACTTCAGCAGACCGGCTTACAAATTCAGAACGCTGTTTGCCTGCTTTCCATCTCTATTCCCCACCAAAAGAAATGCTCCTTTACTCACTTCCCTCTGCCTCATTGTACAGTTAGTTCTGAGCCGGCCTTTTAGAACTGTGATGGTGAACCTATGGCACATGTGCCGGAAGTGGCACGTGGGGCCGTCTCTCCGGACATGCCAGCCATCGCCCGTTGCTCTTCCGGGTTCTGGCCAACTGGTCTTTGTGCGTGTGGGAGCACTGGAAACTGGAAGAGTAGCACGCACAGGGAAGCTGAGCTTCCAGTTTCCGGCCAGCGCATGCACATCAGCCACCTGGTCTTTGCACACTCGGGAGCGCCGGAAACTGGAAAACCAGATGACTGGCGCGTGTGCTCATACTGGAAACCAATAGGTCAGCTTCCCAGCACACACATGCGTGCCCAGGAACTGCTCTTCCAGTTTTTTGTGCTCCCACTTCGGCGCCCGGTACCGAAAAGGTTCGCCAACACGGCTTTAGAACAATGTTTTTTTCCCCAAAAAGCTGAATGGAACAGCAGAGTCGAGGGCCCGGTTTAGACATTGCTTCTCAGCTGAATAAAAGTCATTCCAGAAGTCATCATTAACTATAAACGGTCCAGCATAAAATCTGTTGTTCTTAGTAGCCCCATCAATTTAGGATGCTTCATTTAGTGACGGCGGTGAGGGCAAGTTGGAGAAGTTGCATGAAGGACAAATACATTTGCTTGTCTGTGTGTGTGTGTGTGTGTGTGTGTTTCACCCATTTGTGATAGATTAGCTTCTACATACCGTTTTAATTTGTAGCAGGGTTTTTATCAGCGTTGGACAAAGTTTGAAAATCTCTCCTCGTTTAATTAGAGCCATCTTTTTAGGAGGGGGAAACACATCCACAATAATAATTCTGTGCATCGTGTGGGTTTGTTTTTTTTTTTTTTTTTTTTGGAATTGGTGATATTACTTTTTCTTTAGGAAGGAAAACAAATGCACAGAGCACCAATGTAAAATTAGCATCCAGTTTACCCGAACCGGACCGAACCAGCTGAATCCCACCCGATTTATACCCTGGCATTTCTTCCATGGACGTTTGCCTTGCAATTGTGTACATCTTGACTTCCTTCTTTTCAACTCTTGGAGGTCTCCTCCGATCATTGCAGAAAATGGAACGGATAGTAATGGCCACATTTCTGAACTGATACAATGAGATCTGTTGTGTTCGGATAGGGCTGGGTGGTTATTGTATTTTGCTTCTTTTGACCATTAGGGAAAACAACTTTGTACCACCATTTCTATTCTTTCATGTTATCCAGATCACTTTCAAATTATACCTTCAATTCGTGAACCGTCTTCGGACCGTCTCTCTTTCCACCATGGAATGGCTATCCAAAAATATATATGGAACCTTCATTTATTCATTCATTCATTCATTTATCGGTTCGATTTATATGCCGCCCTTCTCCGAAGACTCAGGGCGGCTTACAATGCATTAAGCAATAGCCTTCATACTTTTTGTATATACCTGCTTAGTAGGGCTTTCGGCCCCCCCTAAGCGGTGTTCTTTTTTTATACAAAGTCAGCTTATTGCCCCCACAATCCGAGTCCTCATTTTACCCACCTCGAAAGGATGGAAATCTGAGTCAACCTTGAGCCTGGTGAGATTCGAACTCGTAATAATTGCAGGCAGCTGGTGCTACTAACAGCACTTTAGTCTGCTGCACCACCATGGCTCTATCCTTTATCCTTGATCCTTTATCTTTCGGGGTTATTTAATATTAAATATCCAGAATAGTTTCCTCAAGCAACAATGAGGAAATATTTACAAAGTGGGACCCCGCCACACACGCACAAAAATTTGATGTTTTTGTGTCATGTGCTATTTACCTATTGCCTACTGGTTTTCCCATTCAAAAAGCAGAGAACTTCACAAAGCTGAATTTTTACTCTTGGCATGTTGACTTGACGTACAAACTTCTGCACAGTCTAAAATCTAAAAAATAATCAATCCAGTGCCCAATATTTGCAACCAGTTTCTTGTTTCAGCTTGTTCGGGGAGTTTATTTGTTACTGCACTCTCTCTCTATTTTTTTTTCCAGAACAAGGCTATTACATAGAGATTTTGTGGCTTTTCTAGTTTTTCTTGTCCATGTGATATTTTTCTGGTGAACTACAGTCACTGATCATAGAATTCCACCAGCTTCTTGGTTTTCCCAGGCGTTCTGCCTTCTCTCGACTATTATTTCCTCCAGGTGCTTTATTCTCAGTATGCAAAAGCCGAAGTGGTAGCCTTAAGATGCCAATTTATTATTATTTTAAACCATGTTTCTAAGAAGAAGCCATGAATGCAATTCACCCTCAAAAACTTACATAAAATCATTAAAACAATTCTAAAAATATTGAAACAACTATAAAACAGTGAAAAAAAAATAATTTAGAATGCCACGTTTATAAAAAATGTATCTTAATGTCTTCTCTAATGAATAACAATCAGAGCCCCATGGCACCTTTCGAAAGAAAGTAACCAATTACAGTATCAGTATTAAATTTTTCATGTAATGACATTTTTATGCTTTGCAGAGTTGTGTATCAAGTCAATGGTAAACAGGGCATTTCTGATGTTATTATATTGTGGTAGGTGCATACAAATTTCTAGAGTAATATGGATGGGTGGGAGGGAGGGAGGAAAGGAAGGAAATAGAGAAGAAGGGAGAGAGGGGGAGGGAAGGATAGAGAAAAAGGGAGGAAGGGAGGAAGGAAATAGAGAAAAGGGAAGGAAGGAAGGAAGGAAGGAAATAGAGAAAAAAGGAGGAAGGAAGGAATTAGAGAAAAGGGGAGGAAGGATGGAAGGAAATAGAGAAAAAAGGAGGAAGGAAGGAAGGAAGGAAGGGAATAGAGAAAAGGAGAGGAAGGGAGGGAGGGAGGAAATAGAGAAAAGGGGAGGAAGGAAGGAAGGAAAGAAAGAAAGAAAAAGGGAGGGAGGGAGGGAGGGATAGAGAAAAGGGGAGGAAGGAAGGAAATAGAGTAAAGGGGACAAAGGAAGGAAGGAAATAGAGAAAAAAGGAGGAAGGAAGGAAATAGAGAAAATGGGAGGAGGAAAGGAGGGAGGAAGGAAGGAAGGAAGGAAGGAAGGAAGGAAGGAAGGAAGGAAGGAAAGGAGGGAGGGAGGGAGGGAGGTAAAAGGGAGGGGAAAAGGAAAGAAGGAAATAGAAAAAAAAGGCAGAAAGGCAGGCAGAATTCTTACACACAAAATTCAGTAGTGCCTTAAAGAAAATTCGAAAACTTTTTTTTTTTACTTCAGCCACTGAAATACTAGCAATGTACTGGTCAAGAATTATACATACCACATCTGACTTTCCTGATGTTAATCAGCTTATGAATCAATACTGTGTCTGCATAGAAAAAATACTCAATTTTTTAAAAAATTGGCCAATGGCCCAGTGAAGAAATGTTCCCGCTCTCTGAGAATTACAGTAGAAGAGGGGCCTTGGGTTGTGAAAGGATCCCCAACGGTTTCGATGATCAAAGGGATGGCGGTGATAACAGGGAGACAAAGGAAGGAGTTTTCTTTTCCCTTTTGTAATGGTAATGTCACAAATAATAAATTCATCTGCCAAACTGTTTCAGATACACAAACCAAAACATTATTTTGTTGCAAAACCTGACCCTAATCCCTTGATAAGCTTTAAAATTGCATTAAGCAAGATCCACTGGGGGAAAAGACCATCAAAGCGTTTGAGTTACATCCACTTTCTTAATCATCAGAAGGTTGATTGCGTCTTTGAGGGCCCTGTTGTCGAAGAACAACAACAGAAGAAGGTTATGGACCTTTCTTTTGTTCCCTCGAGCTCAATATAAACTCCTCGCCCCATCACTCATTCATAGGAGAGAGAAAAAGAGAGCTGAAAGCAGAAAGCTTACTAAGGCCGATTATTTTAATTGTGAGTCACTTTATGTTTCACAATTATATTGCGGTTACCAGCTTTTCAGGAAAGATTCAGAACCTGGGCAACGTTTCAAATCACTCAAGACTTCCCATCAACATGTTAAGAATAAGTGGAATAAGGCAGCCGAAGTATGAAAATAAATAGAAACGAGAGCTTTAGACATCCATGTCATCATAATAAACATAGTTAGAAATACGTTGAAGCTTTGCCAACATTAAATCGTTCCTCATCTCAAGTCCTCCTGAGAAGATTAAGACTTCTGTGGAAGAAAACGTGGGTGAATTTTCTATGGAGAAGACATCAGGAACTGAACAGATTCCCCACTCTGATGTGGGCACACTTAGTAGATGGATCAGAGGTGGATAGATCATTTTAGTTCTTCTGATCTACCCTTGGTAGAAAGGGTATAGAGATTCTCAGACATCTAGATCATGGTTATCCCAAAAGGCAACTGGACTTTAACAACTCTCAGAATGAGTGCTTAACTTTTGACCGTTATTAACAAAAATATAATTTCTGTCTCTGGCCGGGCGCCGTGTCTCTTAAAATATCTTTTAGCCCTATCAATGTTCTGACCTAGGCTCCCTTAAAAAGCAGGAAGCAGGAATTGGTCCCAGCAAAACCTCTTTTATTTACACAACTGTGAATTCCTTTCATCCACAGCCAGCAAGGTTTGTCCAAACAGTTTTTCAAAGGAATATTTATCAACACACCTTATCTCGCTTGGCAAGCTGCCACGTAACTTGTTTCCAAACGCAGTCCAAGGCAAAACTTGGCACAGAGTCTCTTAGAGTCACGAAAAAGAACTTTCCACTCTTAAAACTACTGAACGAATGAATTGTTTCCTGCAAAAGCCCACTCCCCATTTGCTCCTCTTTTGTTTCCTATGGGAGGGGCCAATCATCTCCAAGGTGTGGATTTACTCCCAAGTTGACCCTGTTTTCTGAATTGTTCTTGTGTTCTGGCAGCTCTGCGCATTCGCACACTGGGAACAGACTCCAGCTGTTCCTCTGCCTCACTGCTGTTTAGCTCCCACTCTGCCTCTGATGCAGAGCTCTCGTCCGAGCTTTCCACAGCCCCCAGGACTGGCCCATGTTCCTCCCCAACCTCCTCACTGTCTGACTCTGCCACCAGCTCCGCTGGCCGCTGGCAGGCCACAACAATCAGTGACTATCCATGGTGCAGGAGTCCCCTCGCCGGTCATTTCCTGCAATCAAAAGTTTGCCTTCTACCCATTGATCTAACCCATGAGTACCGCCTTACTTTCTGCAGCGCCAAATGGCTTCGGTCCTGAGCGCCTTGAACATATCAGTCACAAAGGGAAACTTAGAAGTTTGCTCAGGTAGAAAGCCATTGATCTTGGAAACCATCCTGAGAAGGGTTCCCCCCACCCACCTTCGCGATGCGATCACAGGCCTCAGCGCTCCGCATGAACAGATCCTAACGGATGAAAGCTAGTAGCGTTCTTTCAGAATCATTGAAGTGTTAAGGCACAAAGAACCGATTTAATACAGCACACACTTTTGGGAGGTGTCTTGTATCAATAATTGGATGGAAGGATATCATTAGCTAGGATCGGACGAAGCCAGGAATTGAGCGATAAATATTCCCGCAGGCTGAGTTTGCAAGGTGGTCATTAATATTGCAAAGAAACTCTGAAGTGACGGATGGGTAAAGCGACAATATTGGGGACAGTCTCCACGCATCGGTACAATTAAAATCCCTATAGAACCACGTCCGTTTTTTCTTGTGTCTGGTGGCTTTATCTTTCTCTCTCTTTATTTTTATTTTTTAGCATCAAGAGTCAATCCATCGATTGAGTCCTTCTCTTCTTCACGTTTGGCCATTCCACTGATGTTAAAAGTGGGGAGGAGGGAAACTCCACATCTTTTTTTCTAACTATCTCATTTCTAACTTCCTATAGGGATTTTTTTGTTTTGTTTTGTTTTTTTGGTCAGTTTAATAGCCATGAGCTCACTTCTTGCACTTTCTATCCCCTTTGATCTCTGCTTTGCTAGAATTCTACTCAATGGGCTCTGCCTTTAATCTTTCTTATCATAGCTCAGGAACAATTCCCTTGCTTCGTTTTTATTTTTTCCCTTTTTCTTTTCACCCCTTTCTGCTTTTTATTTCTAGGCTCAAGTTGATGGCTTTACTTTCTCTCCTTTGCTTTTTTTTTTTCCGGAAATGAAATAGCTGTGGAATCTTTATTTGATAGTGATTTCTAACAACATGGGACATTATCTGAATGACAGAGGCGTGCCGACGCATTAGGAACGTACGAATCTTCTCTGATTCAATCTCTCGTTTGATTTGGATGGCTGATCCACTCTGACTTGGACATTTAAATGGATTCTCAAATGGAACTGATTTGATTCCAGTAAGGGGGGAAATGTTTGGTCCTATGTGCCGAAAACGAAATCGTTCGAATCAATTGAAAAACAACTTATTCACGTCACTGTTCCAATTCAGCGGAACCTATTCTTTTATTTCTTCTGCTCTTGGATGCTCAGAAGTTTTATATTTATTTCTTTTTAGCTCATGCATGTCCCGACAGTAGGCAAATGTTGTGCTCAGGTTTGTAGAAACTTCTAAAAAAAACCTTTCCTCTATGGGAGATGATATTTTTATGATATATTTCTCGCATTTCAAATATGTCACAGTTATTTAGAGATATAGTCAAGATGGCTTGGGGCCATTAAATAGAGTTATTCTATTACAAAACTAGACTTGAAAATGATCATCCAACTGGAGAGTTTAAGAAAAAATAGGATAAAGATTTGTCTGAAATGGTGTAGGGTTCCCTGCTTGAGAAGAGGTTAGTCTAGAAGATCTCCAAAGTCCCTTCCAACTCTTGTTATTCTTTTCGGATACCAATTTTTTAATATTATCTCAATGAATTGGGGAGAGGGCTTAAACAGATGACAGATGGTTTGGACTTTAACACAATAACACCTCTTTTTTTTCTTTTTCTTTTTTTTTTTTTGCAAGAATGAGAAAGAAACAATCTGGTATTTGCCCTGGAGTTTCATTTTGTTTTGTTTTCCCTTTGAAAATCCAGTGGTGTTAAACTCATTTCATAATAAGCTTTCATTTGAAAACAAAATGTGGATTTTACATCAGTAATTACACGAACAGAATTGCCCTGACACAGCCAAGGGCTGCCTGTTATATATGCAAGGTTGGAAAGATAATTTCAGAAACTCTTTCATAATTGCCTGCATAATCCCTTTGGATTACAAGATTACAACCCCTGGAGGCATTTTAAGGTGGGATGTGTCAGCTGACACTTTCTGCTCTCTGTTTATGATCTTGGTTTTTAACTGGGTTATTATTAATATTATTGTTCTGTTTTGCTCATTAAAAATGAAACTCAAGTCAACCGGACATTTAAAAATATGTCACAAATACCATTGACTGCTGCTAATGGTTGATACGGGTTGCTGCCAGCATCCTAGGTATCAACCAAGTACCTTCTTAAAATATACAATGTTCCAAGTAGCGCAGTTTTTTGCAGTTCCGCTGGTGTTATTGCAGGAAGCTGCAATTTCTTGATGTGCTTTGTAAAATTCTTGGACGTGGTACCAAGTGCCCCGATGACAATGGGTACCACTGTTACATGTTTCATCCATAGCCGTGTAGTTTTGATGGCCAGGTCGCGATATTTTTTTCTTGATTTTTTTTCTTCGACTCTGGCGTCTCCTGGGACCGCGATGTCAACAAATTGTACATTTCGGTTTTCGACAACTGTGATATCTGCCGTGTTGTGTTCCAAGTGGTGATCTGTCTGTATTCGAAAGTCCCACAAGATCTTCACCTGCTCATTCTCTATAACTTTTTTCACTTTATGTTCCCATGACTTTTTGGATATAGGAAAGTCGTATTTTTTTTTTACATAATGACCAGTGGATTAATTTAGCAACTCGGCCGTGTCTAGCTTTGTAATCAGTTTGTGCGATTTTGCTGCTTTGGATTACAAGATTACAACCCCCGGAGGCATTTTAAGGTGGGATGTGTCAGCTGACACTTTCTGCTCTCTGTTTATGATCTTGGTTTTTGAAGTGGGTTGTTGTTGTTGTTGTTATTATTGGTTAATCTTTAGTGAGATTCATAGCCTTTGAGGCTAGTTAATAGCTCAGCAGCTCGAGTCCTAACCAAGGACCTAGGAACTGTTAAGGTATCGTCGGAGGATGTAAGCTGTTCCGAGTAAGGTGGTTTTTTGTAAAGTCAAAATGTTCAAGTCCGGTCAATTTAGAATTTCTAAATAGCGGGGTAACCCTTTGGGGATTGCTCCAAGGGCTCCAATTACAATTGACAATAGACATTGGAACACTGCTATCATGTCACCCCTAGTCCTTCTTTCCCCTAGATTAAGTTGAAATTGAAAGAAGGCAAATTTTAGATGAACATTAGAGACAATTCAAAGCAGACTTCTATCTTTCTTCCCTGGAAATATCTAAGAAGAGGTGGGTTGGACAGTTTTGAGAGACAATAAATGCAAATACAAAACAAAATTCTTCACCTTGTGAAATACTAACATGTTAGGGTCACCAGCAAAAGAGCAGAAAGCATTGAATTCCTCTAGTCTCCAAGATGTATGTTCACACTTATCCACAAAACTGCACGCCTGGTCATGGGCTCATCATGACACCCTCACTGTGATCTAACTGAACTGAAGAAGCTTCTTGGATGAGAAGCGAAACGTCTTCAGAGAAAACCCAGAAAATCCAGTTACCTCTTGAAAAAGCACCTTGGTGACAACCATGACCTGGATGATGGAGAATCTCCATAGACATTCCCTATGATCCACCTCAAAGGGGTGAAATAAAATGAGTTGCCTCCTGCATTCTCCTTGTAGGGAAGATGGAGTATGAAACGGTTGGCAAAATGAATGGGAAGAATCCAAAAAACACCCTAGAAGATGCAGAACATGTGGCCTTGATTTCAAAATCACAATTGACTTCTTGCAATCTCCAAACCAGCCAAATAGCTTGAACATGGCTGGCATCGGGATGCGCCACTTAAAACGAGCAGCGTTAGACCTTCCAAATCGGCCACATCATTATTTGTAAGTCTAACAAATCGTTTTTATTGGTGCCCTCATCTTCCAATAAAACACTGCAGATGTTGTTCAATGCCTCTCTCGGAGCAATGCCATCTTTTAAATAGCTTCAGAGATGAATCTGAGCGGTGTGTAAAAAGTCTATAATTACTGTGCGAGGCGTTTATTAATAAGACGAACCATTGCAGATAACCATTTCGTTGGGTTGCCATGAGCCATGGACCGTTCTCTGAAGACACTTCTGTCCCAGGCAACGACATGCTCATTAACATTTGTCATGTGATTCATTGAGTCTAGTAAGCCAGGATGAGGTAAAACTGCCCATAGTTTTTTTTTTGTTTGTTTGTTTTTAAATTTGATTTATATGCCGCCCTTCTCCGGAGACTCAGGGCGGCTTACAATGTGTTAAGCAATAGCCTTCATCCTTTTGTATATTTATACAAAGTCATCTTATTGCCCCCATAATCTGGGTCCTCATTTACCTACCTTAGAAAGGATGGAAGGCTGAGTCAACTTTGAGACTGATGGGATTTGAACTTGCAGTAATTGCAGGCAGCAGATGTAAGTGGATGTTAATAACTGCCTTAGTCTACTGAGCCACCAGAGCTCCATGCCTTGAAATGTAGTTCATTGGTAAAAAAGCACCATTACAACATTCAGAACAAAACAGAAGGGATCTTGGAGGTCTTCCAGTACAACTCCCTACTCAAGCAGGATACCTTCTACCATTCCAGAGAAATAGCTGTCCAAGCTCTTCTTAAAAGCCTCCAGTGATGAAGTACCGTCAACTTCTGAAAGCAAGTCATTCCACTGGTTAATTGTTCTAACTGTTAGGAAATTCCACTTATTTCAAATTTGCTTCTCTCCTTGATTAGTTTCCACCCATGACTTCTTGTCCTGCCTTCAGGTGCTTCGGAGAATAGGTTGACCCCCTCTTCTTTATAACAGCCCCTGAGATATTGGCACACTGCTATCATGTCATCCCTAGTCCTTCTTTTCAGTTGACACATCTCCACTGAAGCTCTTATCAAAGTCAAACAAAGAAGCAAGCAGGTAGGTCTGGTGGACACTGAGCACAGAAGTTAGGAGAAGACCTTTTTTCTGACAATAGGAGAAGCAGAGAAGAGTAAAAGAAAAGATAGGCTGGAAAAATGCAACGGGAACAGGTTTTGAGGGCAAGGAAAATACGTGCTGCACTCAGTATGTCAATGCCTTACAAAACAGACGGCCGTAGTCTATAACGATGGCCACCAGCCATCATAAAAATGAAGAAATGTGTCCACCATTGCTAATGCAACGTTGTCTAAGCCAATCTAAAACTGGCACCCAATTTGAAGCATCTGTTTTAATTTATACAGTACAATATCTCAATCAGCTTCTGAATCATAATGCTCTGTGGAACCTTCACATTAATGCACAGGAACGGTAAACCCCTGCCACATCCAAATTTGCAATTCATTTAATTTTCAGTGAATGAATCATACTGCAAGTTCTGAATTATATTTAATTTCTCAAATGCAAAAAAAAAAAGCCTATTAAATATCTCATGCCACCGCTATTTTGTTTGCTAGAACCTGGTTTTCTTCTCATGATGGTTTTTCAAAAGATTTTATTGGGCAATGCATAAAGTAGTTGATTTCCTTCCCCCCCCACCCCCCGCCCAAAAAGTATAATTTTCTCCCATTCAATCTATTCCAGAAAGACAGCAGCAGCAAGTACCTTCCCTTGATGGGATGAAAATTGTGGCTAACACAAAATGGTTGGGGAAAGATGATAATTTATTAGATAAGACCTGCTTTTCACCGCAATAACTCATATTTCCTTTCATTTCATGCTGCAGCCTATAGCTTTGTTGTACCGCATATCAATATAATTACAATATTTTCTTTGTTCAGTCTTTGAACAGCAAGTGTATCGCTTTCTTTAACTGCGGAGCAGGATCCAGAAAGGAAGATTCACAGGGAGTTTAACGAGTTTTTATCGCCAAGAATTAGGGATTAGAATACAAAACCTGAGATAACGTTTCTGCTTTATTTAGTGAGATTATTAAGAGAAGGCTGTCTGAATGCTTTTTTGGATTCCCCTTTTCTGAATCTTTGCGTGGAGACTTAAGGTTCCAATTATTTGATAAGCCTGTAAACAGGTTCTCCCATTTGCAGATTGTTTGAATTTTCAGATACGAATGACTGTTCATCATTCAAGAGCCTTGGTGGTGCAGCGAACTAAAGTGCTGTTAAGTAGCACTTAGCTGCCAGCTACCTGCAATTACAGCGAGTTCAAATCTCACCAGGCTCAAGGTTGACTCAGCCTTCCATCCTTTCGAGGTAGGTAAAATGAGGATCCGGATTGTGGGGGCAAAAAGCTGACTTTGTATAAAAAAGAACACCGCTTAGGGGGGGCCAAAAGCCCTACTAAACAGGTATATACAAAAGAATGAAGGCTACTGCTTAACGCATTGTAAGCCGCCCTGAGTCTCCGGAGAAGGGTGGCATATAAATCGAACCAATAAATAAATAAATAAATAAATAAACAAATAAATAAATAAATAAATAAATAAAATATCTTAACCATCATTTATTGGATCTCCAACACTGGAAGCTTTTAAGAAGAGATTGGACAACCATTTGTCTGAAATGGTAGAGGGCAGGAGTCAGCAAACTGTGGCTCTGGAGCCGCAAGTGGCTCCTTCACCCCTCTGCTGCGGCTCCCTGTCACTCAAAATATGTGTCACATCCGCCAATGTGCGATACCTGCCGGCATGCAATTTATTGAGCTTTTCAACCCCCGGTAGGCCAACCATGGATAAATCCAAGAAAAGAAAAGTTTCAGAAGAAAACAGAACGTTTAATTCAACTACATAGGCTAGTTTTGTGGCCGCTCAAGAAATAGTCAGGCACAGGAAAGGTTTTTGTGGCTCCCGGTGTTTTCTCTTCTGTGGGAAATGGGTCCAAATGGCTCTTTGAGTGTTTAAGGTTGCAGAGCCCTGGTATAGGGTTTCCTGCCTGAGCAGGAGGTTGTATTAGAAGGCCTCCTTCAGCTCTGAAGAAGCTTCTTGGATGAGAAGTGGAACATCTTCAAAGAAAAACCAGAAAGTCCAGTTGCTCCTGAAAAAGCACCTTTGGGACAGTCTGTAGAGATCCTCAGTCATCCAGGTCATGGTTGCCCCAAAGATGCTTTTTTTTTTTTTCCTCCAAGAGGCAACTGGAATTTCTTGTTCTTTCTTTTGCAGATGTTTCACTTCTCATCCAAGAAACTTCTTCAGCTCTGACTGGACAGAGGAGAATGGAAGGATTTATATTCCTTGCAGACAGCTGGTCCTTTGCATCATTTAGAGGGTCATTGAGGCCATAGGACGTTTGTCTGGGTCTTCTGGGTCACCCGAGTGGTGCTTCTGGTTCCTGTAGTCTGCAATTTTTTCCTCTGGAAATCCATTCCTACTCCCACGCCATTCCAAGGGTGTTCATCCCAAATTGTATAGCTAAAAGTTTGTAGAGGTTCTCAGTCATCCAGGTCGTGGGTGTTTCAAAGGTGCTTTTTCAGGAGGCAATTGGAGTTTCTTGTTTTTTTCTTTTGAAGACGTTTCGCTTCTTATCCAAGAATGAGAAGTGAAACGTCTTCAAAAGAAAAATCAGAAAAGTCCAGTTGCCTCCTGAAAAAGCACCTTTGGGACATTAAAGCTAAGGGTGAAGTCTGAACATAGCTTATATCTGCAGTTAAATGCTGGGCCTTTGAAGAGGCATGGTTTCTTGGGTATTGAAGGTGTTTAATTTTATATAAGTCTCATCGGAGGAGGGGGAAACCACCAGCACTATTAATTCATACAGGTTCGAGCACAGGTTTTGTGCAAAATCCTGGGGCCTTATTATGGTTTAACATCCACGCAGAGCAGAATAATAGCCAAACATTATTATTATTATTATTTTAGTAAAATACATTATTATTCCAAACTTCCTTGTTAACAATACAACAAACAAGGGATCACGACTTCTGGGGCGGGAAAAAAAGAAGAGAGAGCCATCAGCCATCAATACGATTGGGGTGGTTCAGCCGTCAAACCCATAAAGCTTTTAAGCTGTCTTTGTTTTACATTTAGCTTTACAGTACATTAGGTGACATTTAAACAAACCCATGTGCATTTTTGTCCTTTCTTCGGGAACATGGAGAATTCCCCCTGAAAGCAGCCATAAGCCAAATGAGCGTGGCCCTGTTTGCCTTTGCATAGAAGTAAGACTGCATGTTTCATGGGACCACGCAAGGGTGAAATCCAGCAGGTTCTGACAGGTTCTAGAGAACCGGTAGCAGAAATTTTGAGCAGTTCGGAGAACCGGCAAATACCGCCTCTGGCTGGCCCCAGGAGTGGGGAGGGAATGGTGATTTTGCAGTATCCTTTCCCTGGAGTGGGGAAGGAATGGGGATTTTGCAGTATCCTTCCCCTGGAGTGGGGAGGGAATGGGGATTTTGCAATATCCTTCCCCTGGAGTGGGGAGGGAACAGGGATTTTGCAGTATCCTTTCCTTGGAGTGGGATGGGAATGGAGATTTTGCAGTATCCTTTCCCTGCCATGCCCACCAAGCCACAGCCAGAGAACCAGTAGTAAAATGCCTTAGGCCAAATTGTGTTCTTTGATTAGGTGCAAATATTCAGGCCGGCCTCACTTTTGAGCAGTGATGAAATCCAAATTCTTTTACTACCGGTTCTGTGGGTGTGGCTCGGTGGGCGTGGCAGGGGAAGAGTACTGCAAAATCTCCATTCCCAGCCCATTCCAGGGGAAGGATACTGCAAAATCCCCATTCCCTCCCCATTCCTTGGGGTATGATATTGCAAAATCTCCATTCCCACCCCACTCTGGGGCCAGTCAGAGGCGGTATTTGCCAGTTCTCCGAACTGCTCAAAATGTCTGCTACCGGTTCTCTAGAACCTGTCAGAACCTGCTGGATTTCACCCCTGCTCTTGAGGTCCAAAGAGTTATTTCAAAGCAATGCTCAACAAAGAGACAACCAACTGACCGTCCTTTTGTTCGATGAGTGTATCATCTCTGTATTTCTAGCTCTCGCTCCTTTTTTATGCCACCACTCGTGTTGAAAACTCTCCAGATCTCATCGATCGCTGCCATATTCTTGTTGTAATTTTGACACGGATACATAAATTCACAGAGGTAACTGTCAGGCATCAATCGATAAACCCCATTGGGCAGGGGGAAAGAGAAGGCAAGGCAGTCAAAATAGCATATATAATTGATTGATCTGTGCAAAAAGAAAAAGAATCCTATGAATGGTGAGATAGTGATATAAAATTAGATCTCTCTTTGTTTGTTTGCTTGCTTGTTGGTTTCTAGGACGCGTTACTGTATTCTTCTCTTTCTCCTGGTTTTTTTCTTGGAAAAAATCCAATGTCCTCTCACCATCCAAGTTCAGGATTTCTCAATAGGAGAAAATTCTTGCTATAATTTAGAATATTATAATGTGTTGCATACTGTTATCTCTGGATTATAAAAGCAATTAATTAATCCTCAGTGATTAATCACATTATACAGTGGAGTTAGGTAATCCTTATCCTACCAACAGAAGAGAATACTTGTAGCTCGGGGTTGAACTGAAAACTTGGTGATTTGGCAAATGATTTGCAAGTGGTGTTGGCAGGAATGTTCCTGGTAGTTCCTCGATTAGAAGGTTGTTTACTGAGTTGGTAGTTCCTTGATTGGGTTTTTTTTTCTTGTTTGTTGGTTTAGTATTAATATTGGTATTAATCTCTATTTGTGAAGAATACTCCCATCAACACTGAAAGGTCAAACCACTAGTATATAAACAGGGAGCAAACCAGGGGTGAAATCCAGGAGGTTCTGACAGGTTCTGGAGAACCGGTAGCGGAAATTTTGAGTAGATTGAAGAACCGGCAAATACCACCTCTGGCTGGCCCCAGAGTGGGGTGGGAATGGGGATTTTGCAATATCCTTCCCCCAGGAGTGGGGAGGGAATGGGGATTTTGCAGTATCCTTCCCCTGCCATGCCCACTAAGCCATGCCCACCAAGTCACACCATGCCCACAGAATCAGTAGTAAAAAAATTGGATTTCACCACTGGAGCAAACCTCACTCCCTTCTAGCAGTAATGATGTTACCTAGTTATGTAATGAAGTGTCTGCAAGAAAACCGCCAAGTTCAGAGAGCATCAAGGACTGCATAGACAGATAAGCATGGATTAACACGAGACAAACAATCAAGCAGAAAATAATACCCTAATCATGCAACTACCAAGGAAAAATCTTTGGGTTGTGAAATTATCAGCAAGAAAACAACCAAGCTCACAGAGCATCAAGGAGCCCTCAACCCTAGACCTCCCTTGAGCATTAAACTCATCTTCTGAAACTCTGCTTTCTCATTTACCCACAAAAGATAACAAGTCCTGTGGTGGCCCTACAACTCTCTCCCTATGGATGTTGTTTCTACAGTTGTTTCTTGCAGATGTTGAATAGATGTGACTTCAAGCATAAGAAAAGATCATCATCATCATCATCTTTTAACAGCCCCACAATCCCTTGCGGGGTGGAGTCTGGACAACTGAATGGAGCCAGCAGAGTATTTAATGGCCAGATGCCCTTCCTGTCCCCAATGTGGAGTTTTGTTCAGCAGATATATTCTCAGTGTGCCCGCAGAGAGAAATATCTGCCTCTATCTAGAATCAAACTCCCAGCCTCCTGATTGTGAGGCGAGAGCATAAGAAAGTATAAGAAAAGATGCTCCGTTCAAACTTGGCCATTCATCAGAAACTAAGAAAGTCCACCTTGGTGCTCCCGAGAAAAAAAATGTTTCAAATTGAATATTTTCTTCCTAAAGTTTTATGCTACTTAAGCTGTGCTAAAAAATTACCCTCACTCCGAGCGGGAAGGCAAAACCATGCCATGCGCTTAATCTGCTCAGAGCAGTGAATAACCAGATTCTTTAGTGTAGCGTGTAAATTAATTTAAAAGCAGCATATACAGCAATCATTCCTGTTTTTTTATTTTACTTTTCTTTCCTCCCCCCCAGAAAAAAGACTTTCAGCCTATAATTTCAGGGTATTATTTTAAGCCAATTTACTCTGCTAGTCATTATTAAATCCTTTCTTACCACCTTTAGGAAAAATACTGCATTTAATAGTATTCCAGGAATCCTGCAGCTTCTTTGGCCTTGAATCACGCAAAATAATAATTCTACATACCAGACACATTTTAATTTGACGATATATTCACTAGAATGGGCATTTATTTATTTACTTGCTTGCTTACTTACTTACTTACTTACTTACTTAAGTCACTATCTGCTAAGGCTTGGCTTAAAATACGAAAAGAGGCAGAAGGAATTCTCTCTTCTTGTTAAAAATCCCACAAAACGTTTTCTCCCACAAAAGCAGAGCTAGTGCAGAGTGAAAATTCATTAAAAAGCTTTCTTCAAGACCAGCACATTTACAACCCAATTACTATTGACACATTTACTTGTTTATGTATTTTGAATATTGCTCTGCTGCCCTTCAAAGTAGAGTTTTCCTCGTTTTAGCGAGTTCACACGGCGAGCTCTGCCATAATATTATTTTTTTTTTAATTTTATTTTGATTTATATGCCACCCTTCTCCGGAGACTCAGGGCGGCTTACAATGCGTTAATCAATTTGAAGTCGGTCTGGTGGGTTTTTAGAAACAGGAATTCAGAATGACGGTTGTTGGTTTCAAAATGGAAGAGGCCCTTTTTTATACGCCCCCAATTCTACGTGACACTTGTTTAAAAAAAAAGAGGCGGGGCTTCGAGCCCTTGCTCCCGGCCACCATTTTGAAGCTGGTGTCCATCGCTGCAAACCTTCTTGTCAGAAACCAGGTTTTAGGATCTTCAAACCAGAGCTCATCATGAACTTGGGCAGTTGGGTTTAGTCAACAAATGACGGTTGAACAATAGCTTAGCTCTAAAATATAGTTATTGAGCTTCGACTTTATTGGGAGTATTTACAAATCTGCGTGAAGGCAAAGTTCTCCTTTTTCACTGGAAATACTTAAAAGTCTTCAAGTCTGGTATACCCTGATCCAGTGATGCGTTGCCTCCGGTTCGCACAAGTTCTATAGAACCGGTAGTAAAACCGGTGGGAGGCTCCGCCCACTGACCCTGATGTCATGAAACCTCCCAACTCCAAGTAAAAGCTCTGAAGCAAGCATTTTTCAAAGTTCTATTTACTAGAATAGGTAAACTGGCACATCTGGGAAAACCCGAATCTGAGAGATCCGGGTTTTCCCTCAGTAAATCAAAAAACCCCCAAAACATCCCCTCACTCCTCAGTCGATCACATGCTCCGATCAACCGCCGTCCCATCTCGAGACATCACTCCCACCACTCCTTCTCCAGATGCAGGATCGGCCTGACTTGACCGACAGGAAGAATGCTATTATGTCTACAGACAACCCCTCTACTAAATCCCCCCTCCTACTTTCCCACACATGAGAAAGTGGCAGCATGGAAGCTTCCGGCCTAATATGGCTTCCAAAGCTGACATGGAGTGCATTTGCCAAACAACGCTTTCCTGTCTGAACATTAAATGAAGCAGGAGCTTCATTTAAATGCTACTATTTCAGGAGCATTTTCTGCCCCGCTCAAAGTTTTGGGCTTGACAAGAAGTGCCTTGTTAAGGCAAATCAAATTACCTCTTTGCCATGATCAAGAGAAACATTTTGCATGCCTGGTGTGACACATCCTCATCAAGGGGAACCCAAATCGTCTCCCAGGCTTAATCAACCGCTTCTTCACACAACTGACTCTTGAATTTTTGTCGGTCTGGAATAAACCACTACCAAGGAGTTCTGCCATTCTCTATGGGAATTCCAACCCAACAGACAGTTGTAAATATTTGATTTTATGTTAACTTGCCTTAGGACAAATGATCTCCCCTCAGAATCTGACAAGCGAGGCAAGTGAAGGAAGATGTGGGCAAGAACTCCTCATCTTCATCTGAATTCATGGTGGAATATTTAGCTATTCAATCTTCAGAAGGATATCCGAACATATGAAGTAATGATGAGATACTTCCAACAGAATAGGAAACACATTTGAGAACTTGGTAAGAAGAGTAGCAACTGGGACCCAGAGCCAAGAATGATGCTATGCTCATTTTCAAAATTTAGGTTCTTCTAGAGCAGAAGTATCCAACCTGGTGGACTTCAACTCCCAGAATTCCCCAGCCAGCCATGCAGGTTGAATTCTGAGACTTGAAGTCCACAGGGTCTTAAAGTTGCCAAGATTAGACACCCTTGTTCAAGAGAAATGTTCTTCTTGTCTTCTCCTTTGTCTTTCCCTTCCTTTTCCCTCCAGAGGTGCGTGTACCTGGCCAAATCCCTCCCTACTTGCAAAACATCTGGGAAAGGATCCAGAAGATGGATCCTTACACAAGGTTGGCCTCTTCAGCAGCGGAAAAGAATAAGAATGCAACTGGCATGTGGCAAGTGGGAATTGGTACTGCATTCTTTAATTAATGAAAGAACAACTGCAGAGTTATTCATGCTTGGCATCAGAAATAAGACATAAGAGACAACATGCCCCTATTATTATGGACAGATTAATCTATTTACAGAGTGCAGACGTGGCATGGAGAAAGTCATGGACGGACTTCGTAAGCATTACATTCATTCCTTAATAGCTAATGAACAAGCTTGGCAGGACAGGGCAACTGTATTCAGAATTTGCACAACCAAAATTATAAAATTATGCCAACAGGTTCTGACAGGTTCTGGAGAACCGGTAGCAGAAATTTTGAGTAGTTCGGAGAACCGGCAAATTCCACCTCTGGCTGGCCCCAAGTGTGGGATGGGAATGGAGATTTTGCAGTATCCTTCCCCTGGAGTGGGGAGGAAATGGGGATTTTGCAGTATCCTTCCCCTGGAGTGGGGTGAGAATGGGGATTTTGCAGGAGCCTTCCCCAAGGAGTGGGGAGGGAATGGGGATTTTGCAGGATCCTTCCCCTGGAGTGGGGAGGGAATGGGGATTTTGCAGTATCCTTCCCCTGGAGTGGGGTGAGAATGGGGATTTTGCAGGATCCTTCCCC
>WNWU01000065.1:3204059-3214500 GCA_012654045.1 Ptyas mucosa | reverse complement strand
CTGTTCTGTTCTGTTCTGTTCTGTTCTGTTCTGTTCTGTTCTGTTCTATTCTATTCTATTCTATTCTATTCTATTCTATTCTATTCTATTCTTTCCAAATTGAGTGAGATCAAAAAAGTCACACACACACCCCACCTCTTTTTCCTCCCAGTTTTTTGGAATAGAAATTATAAATGATAAAATGGATCTTCTGAAGGAGGTCTTAAATTTGCCCTTAAAATTCTAAATATCCCTCCAAATTGTATGCTGAACTTTCTTCATTTACAGTGGACCTCCAGCCAACTAGGATTCTGCTCTCCCAACTTGTTGTCATCGTCAGTTGTGAAGTCATGTCCGACCCATCACGACCTAATGGACCACTTTCCTCCAGGCCTTCCTGTCCTCTACCATCCCCTGGAGTCCATTTAATCTCATGCCGTTTGCTTCAGTGGCTCCATCCAGCCACCTCGTTCTCTGCCGTCCCCTTCCTCTTTTGCCTGGCTGGGGGATTCTGGGAGTTGAAGTCCACCCATCTTTAAGCTTCCAAGGTTGAGAAACACTGCCTTAAACATTCCCAGCATTAGGCTCTTCTCCAGTGAGTCCTTCCTTTTCATTAAGTGGCCAAAGTAATTCAGTTTCATCTTCCAGCTTAAATGCCTCTTAGTGGTCTTGCTTTAGCCACTGAACCTCTTCCATGTTTTCTTTTCATCCTGGAGCACTATGCGTTTTATCCACATTTCCCCAGGCACAATTCTTCTATTTTTATGGGCTTGTTTACCTTAAGCTCACATTACTTTTAATGAAGACTGTTTTCCTCGAAACTTTTATCTGTTACAAATAATCAGGAAAATGCTTTTGGAGCCAACCAATAAATCCCAATGTTGCCTAAAGCTTGTTGCGTCTTTGGATTGCAATAAGCTTTTTTCGAATCAGTAGAAATTGACATGTGTAAATGCTCAGGTCTTCCTGCACTATCAGCACTGTTTAGGTGTCAATAAAATGTCGGCACCTTGAAAAGTTCCCAGGGTTATGTGAGAAGACAGTATTGGAAGAAGAAGAGAAATAAGGAGCGAGATTAAGAAGGATATGTCTTATGTCCTCTAGATCGATGAGATTTTAGCTCTCATCAACCTCAGCCAGCTGCAACCAGTGACAACAATTTGTGGGAAAGCTTGCATTTGTAATCCCATCGATCGGCCTTGGTTGCTCTGCCATCTGCTCAGTCTCATTTTCAGTTGATCTAGAGCACTTTTGTCCCTTTGACCAACAGTTCAGCTCAGCTCAGTTTGGAGCCATTCCAGTCCTACTTAATTACAAATGGTTTTGAATTCTTCATATCTAACATTGACGGGGGAACTCGTCTCTCCTTCTACCTGCTCTGAAGTATAATATATAGGAAGCTCATCTAACAGGGGGAAGTAGTTGGCTTCCGTCTTAAGTTGTGCCAAGGGGACAAAAGTAGAGGCCATCTTTGCTTGACTTAATAGTGACATCCGGTGGACGGTTGGGTGGCTAAATAGTTTAATTTTAAGGAAAACAGAATTTGATTTGCATTGGTTTGAAGGCAGGATTCTTGCCTGTGTGATTAACAACTGGTTGTGTAGATAGCAAAGACCTAAAACAATGGCTGTCAGCCATTCAAGGCATTTTAAGGAGACCTTGTGTGCTTCTCCTCAAACTCTCTCCTAATTCATCACCTACCTTATGGACATGTGAATGAATCAGGAAGTGTTAGAATAACAGAATAGCCGACCTGGAAGTATTTTACTTCACCCCCTGCTCAAGCAGGAAATCTTACACTGTTTCAGATAAATGATTGTCCAATCTCTTCTTAAAAATCTCCAGTGTTGGAGCACCCACAACTTCTGAAGGCCAACTGTTCCATTGCTTCATTGTTCTCACTGTCAGGAAATTTCTCCTTAGTTCTAGGTTGGTTCTCTCCTTGATGAGTTTCCATCCATGGCTTCTTGTCTTGCCTTCAGATGGCTTAGAGAATAGGTTGATCCCCTCTTCCTTGTGGGAGCCCATCTGCTTTCAGAATAGGCTGACCCTATTAGCATCAGCTCCACGTCCTTTCCCGTATCATATAACAAAACCCAACGTGTCTTTGAAATTTCAGCTAGACGACGTCTTCTCTTAATGCAAGGATGAGAATATCTTGAAAGAACCAGAGAGGGGTGAATTCTAACTGCCAGTATCCTCCATCCATGGCCACCCAGGAAGTTGAACAAGCTCTGGAGAGCGTAACCCTCCCAACCCATCTTTAATTCAGTGTTAATTTTGGAGCAAGGAATCTCTCTGGTTTAGAAGGTCCCATGGTTGTCTGGGAGAGGCATCCAATTAGTTAAAGCTGATCAAAAGAGCTTTATGTATGGCTAATTAAATCACAATGGAGGGAAACAAGCAAAACAGGCAAACAAACCAACCCCAGGGTTTTCCCTCAGCTGCTTTTGAAAATATATATCTATGTATAGCAGCACAAGTGACTCATACTTTAACTGTAATCATTTTTAAATCCTTGCATTCATCTTCCACTAATTTACCCTTCTTTATAACCCGCGGGGGCTTCCAACGCCAGAGCAAAGCAAAAAGCTTCCAAATTGTAACCCTAGGGCATAACATCAGATAACCAGCAACTTCCTGTAATGTTTTATTTAAAAGAAAAATATATTCCCCCCCCCCCCCGTCGTTTCTAGAAGGGAGGAGACTTTGCTCGATAGATGCTAATCACTTGAGCCTTGGTCAGAATGGCGGGGAAATTGAAACTGACAATATTGACGGTTTCATCCATTTAAAGTCTCTCCTGGAACATAAGGGAACTTGTCAGATGGAAATGCTAGGTTTTTCCCCAGTGAGAATTTATTTTGAATCTTACTAATGGTGAGTTTTAGAAATGCAGGCTTTGCGCAGCATAATACAGTCCCTCTTATGAGCAGCCCAAGGATCGAAGCATCTTCTTTTTTTTAGTGGTTTGCTGGGGGAAAATATATATATATATGTAGATTCGAAGGAAGAAAGAATGAATGGCACAGATTGGGTTCCACTACGCGGCATGCAAATCTTACGATCTCATTTACTGCTTGCAAATATTCAAGAATCGGCATGAAACTACTTGAAATCTGTTTCACTCTGTCTTGCTTTACGGATTCATTCTGCGTTGCCTTCCAAGCCTCCTTCGGAATTAATCCTCTCCACCGTTAATTTATTTCCATGACTGTCTGAAGTGATCCCACCGTCAAAGCCAAAGCTTGCAGGAAAATTAAGATTTTAAAGAGGCCTTTCCTGGGCCTGTTAATTGTTTTCATTCAAGGTTCATTGACAGTTTCTCATCTTCAGTGTTAATCAAGGTAAGAAGCATAGTACTACCTCTGTTCCTGCGATGGTTGACAGGATTTCTATAGAAATGATCAAATCTCACCTGGTTGATGAGGTTTGAAACTGCCTCCATAATAAAGGAGTAAATAAACAATCTGGGCCACGATCCAAATTCAAGCGTGACAAGGTTGAAACAACTAAAATTGCAAAGATCTGTCATTTCCTGATTTTGATTTCAGCTGATTGTAGTGCCTCCCACCTCCAGAACAAATTAAAACCTCTGACCAAACCAAAATTAATCTCTAGATTGAATGTAAAGGAATGCAATGTAAGGTTATATATTTTTCTCACAGGGAGAGAAGCAAAAAAAAAAAAAATGATGGGTGGGAGAGAAAAATCTATTAAATTTATGTGTTCTGCAGTTGAGACAAAGAGGTAGCATGCCCACCAATAGTACAAGTCAAACACAGGTAAAATATCAGGAGAAGAATATGGATGGAGATGTTACAGATACTCAGTTTCTGAGCCGGTGCTCTGTGAGAAGGAAACTCAAGTAGATTCTATCCTTGTATAAGAATATAAGAGAGAAGGAAAACATAGTCAAGCTTTCAAGTTATTGTTATTATATCCTAGTTTAATTTTCTAGTCAAATCTATGTAGTTTATACTCAGGTCTGGTCTATCTCAAAGCGTAATCTTGAAAGCCTGATCACATTTCCCTTGTCTTAATCATATATCTCAGGGTTATTATTCCCAGGCAGCCAACTTGATTTTAAAAAATAATTTATATACTCCGTTTATTAGTTTAACAGACAACTTGAGGTGGTGAACATATATAATGTTTCTTTTTCCCCTTACTTCCCTCACAAAGACGAAGTTGTGAGGCGGGTTGGCTGAGAGAAAGAAAGATTGACCCAAAGTCTCCCAACCAGCTTTCATACCTAAGAAGGGGCTAGAACTCACCACCTCCTGGTGATTGGCCCAAAGTCACTCTGCTGGCTTTTAGGCTGCAGACCGGATGAGAATTCACCATCTCCTGGGATTGGCTCAGAGTCAACCAGTTGGCTTTCATGTCCAAGGCAGGACTAGATCTCATTGCCTTCTGTTTTCTGGTATCTTCCCCAATAATGTCTTTTGATTACAGACATATTTTGTTGTCTCTACGGCTTTCTAATATTTTGCATCAGGACATCAGGAAGTAATTGGTACCAATGACATTGTTTGCTTCACTTGTGGAATGACATCATGAGACATACAACGTCACTGGCTGTCCCTTAGCTCTCCACTCCAGTATAATCTCTGGGAGTCAGTGTCTACATATCTAGAAGATGCCAAGGTTGGAAATGATGACCTCCAAAGTGCAAGGAATCAGGGTCAAAACAAAGCGAACTCCTAGCTTTTCCAGCTAGGAGATTGTTAGTCTTTGTTTGCGCACCAATGTTGAGGCCATAGTAGACTTGACTTCACTTGGAATCACCCTCGGGCAGCTCTCCAAGGTCCTGACAGAGCCTCATTTTAGCCAGCCGCTAAACTGCCTCACCTCTTCTACTCTCTGAATACATCATTTCTTGCTAGCTTTCTCAAAGTTAGCCAGACCAGAAAAGTAATTTCCCCCGAACGTAGTAACAATTTTGTGTCCAAATAACTAATTTGCAGCAGGTGAACTACTTCCATTAAGAAGATTAATAGCTACCCTAGCTCTGTTAGATTAGCACACAGACAAAGCCTTGCAGACCTATGCAATTAGAATATTTTGAGGCAAGGGATATTCCAATCAATTAGGACTCTTCGCTGGCATTTCCAGGACAGTGGTTTTGTTTGATGTGTCTTTTTTTTCCCCAGTTGCATTTTTTTTCCTTTTTAAACCTTGTCAAAAGCTTCCCTGGCCTTAATTATGTCTAGCTTTGAAACCACTTTCAAGCAGTCAAAAGGAAGCTTGTAATAGTGTGACCCAGGTTGCAAGTTCCTCTTTCTTTGGGCATCATCCCACACCAGATTATATTGTATCCGTCCTTCAAATATGAAGGCCCTCTACCTATCCATCCATCCGTTTCATGTTTTCCAATGTTCCTCTCCTTCCCAATGTCTAGTGAAGCACTTCCATTAACAGGAAAACAATTTTTGGCTTTCATCGGCCACATTTACTCCTTCTTGAATATTAAATGGATGGATTCTCCTCGTCTTCTTTCCTATTCATAATATATACATTGTGTTTCTTTCCTTCCCTCTTCGCTAATCAGATCCGCTGGATTATTGAAACAAGAGAGGACTCGTCTCACCCCCATTACATAAACCCACACCTCAGTATTCCTAACGGAGGAACAAAATCCATTAATCCAACCTGGGTTTTATTTGTTTGTTGCCTGCAGATTGGTGTTGAGCATTGCAAAAACCTCCCCAGAGTTTCTAACAGGATTTTAAAAAGCAACAAAAGACACATTTGTTTCAACTGGGATGTTAATTTGAGGCTTTATTTGACTTATACAGCTGGATAGTTGGACACCTGGCTTATTTTTTTTTTTTTTTGACAACCACAAGCTTTGGAAATATTGTTAATCTTTAAAATCAATATTGCATCTAGGAGACTGCGGGCAAAGTCTCCATATTTGCAACGATTTGGTCTTCTCCGTGTAGCATTTTGTGAGTTATTTAATCTTCTACGATCCTCCCACCCATCAAATGAATTTATTGCAGTCATACCCCAAGAAAATGGGACCCAAACAATTAATAAGTTTTTTTTAAAAAACCCTAAAAATATTAAAACAAAAACGACACAACATTAATAAACATAAAAAATACACACGTACGATTTTTCATTGGTTGTTCTACGTTGGCTGTATGCTCATTATTCTTTGGTTTATGCTATCCGTTCTATTTACTCTGATTAAGCTCAAGGTTTTTAGAGGGAAATGTTTCATGGCGAAGTCAGAATTATGAGCAAAGTGCTCATTAAAAGACACTTTAATTCATGTGATCAATAATGTATATTATTCTCCATATTTGTCTGCTTGAGTAACATTGGAGAAGGAGGATGAGAATCAAAATAGACTTTCAATACTCCAAAGAAAACATATGTTTGAAAGAGATAGCTGCCTCTGGCTCCCCATGCGTAGACCTACAACCAGGGGTGAAATCCAGCAGGTTCTGACAGGTTCTGGAGAACCGGTAGCAGAAATTTTGAGCAGTTTGGAGAACCAGCAAATACCCCCTCTGGCTGGCCCCAGAGTGGGGAGGGAATGGAGGTTTTTCAGTATCCTCCTTCCCCTGCCATGCCCACCAAGCCACGCCCACCAAGCCACACCTCACCCACCAAGCCACACCCACAGAACCAGTAGTAAAAAAAATGGATTTCACCACTGCCTACAACTATTCTTAACAGTGACACACCCACAAACTGCACAAACTATGGAAAATGAGAGCACGTTCTCCAATTATTTTCAAAAATCTTTGTTGCCTTACATAATGAAGAGGCATTAGGAAATAAAGTTGGCAGAGACGGTAAAATTGACTGTTCAAATTAAAGAGAAGAGATTAGCCAGTTTTGTTTCCATTTGGAAACCACTTCTGGATTTTGTACTTAAAACAAAAAAGAGGGAAAAAAGAAACTTTGCTTTTAGATTTTGATGACTAGAATGACCTTGTTCTTATAGAAATGGCTTGAAACATTCAGAAAAGCAAAGTCAAAAGTGAAGGTTGTAAATGTTTTTATATTCAGCTGCATTTTAAAAAAAGCAGAAATTGCTACTTTCTTTTCCTTTTTTTTCTACTCTTCTTTGTTCTCTAACTTGCTCAATTTTTGTTTCTATTTAAATGGGATCTTATAATAAGTCTTAATCTGGAGTCACCTTAGTCCAGAGTCACCTTATTACTGAGATGAGTCTCGTGTAAATTTAAATAAAATTTAAATAACATGTTTAACAACATGTTTTTTTTAAAAAAAACATAATGTAGAGAAATTGATTTCTCTCCTTGAAAAGCTAAATGGGAGAGGCAAAAGACTTGCTTGTCCTTATAAAGGTATAAAAAAGTAAAGGTTCCCCTTGCACATATGTGCTAGTCATTCCCGACTCTAAGGGACGGTGCTCATCTCCATTTCAAAGCCGAAGAGCCAGCACTGTCTGATGACAATTCCGTGGTCATGAGGCCGGCATGACTCAATACCAAAGGCGCACAGAACACTGTTCCCTTCCCACCAAAGTGGTCCCTATTTTTCTACTTGCATTTTTTTACCTGCTTTCGAACTGCTAGGTTGGCAGAAGCTGGGACACGTAACGGGAGCTCACTCCGTTATGCGGCGCTAGGGATTCGAACCGCCGAACTGCCAACCTTTCTGATCGACAAGCTCAGCGTCTTAGCCACTGAGCCACCGTGTCCCCTTTATATAACCTTAAAACAGTTGCAAGACACTTGCAAGATACTCCAGTTGCAAGAACCGAAGAGGCTTCTTGGATGAGAAGAGAAACATCTTCAAGGAAAAACAAAGAAAACCCAGTTGCCTTTTGGAAAAGCACCTTTGGGACCGTTGCAAGATATATTATCTATTGACATGCAGAGAGATCTACGGTTTAGTTTTCCTTAGCTGCATCTTCTAGGGCTCATCCTTAGCAACATCCCCCTGAACCATCCACCTTTTGTTTTCCTCCATACATTCCTACAAGTGGCACAATAAGTTGAGTGAAAGTTACTCTTATTGTGGGGGAAAAAAAGTAATGATTACCAACATCATTTGCCTCGTTAAGTGGGCTGGCTACTTACTAGCTTCTTTGCTTTAATTGACTGATGGGTCGGATTCAACAATTACGTTCCCTCGTTCGATGGAAACCAACTGCGTGCAACTAATAATAGTAGTAGTGATCATGATCATCTGATTTCCCGGTTTTTTGTTTGTGTGCCCCTGTCCATATGGAAACATCGCTGAGAATGTCCTTCAGGAAGTAACTGTCCATTGTGATAAATTTATTATTTCTTGTGCTGGCATGATCTCTGAATTATCAAAGCTTATTCGGGCTGAGAGCTTTCAGACACAAGTGTCTGACATCATTTTTTTAAAGCTCATCATCCCATTACCCATAATGAGAGAGTACTTCTCAATATGGCGATTGCTTTTCCCTAGTGGGCCATCCTGGAGGCGGCAACAGCATTTATTCGCTGCTACTTGAGTTCAGGAAGGAGATTCAAGAGAAGATGACCATCCCAAAATACTCAGAGAAGAGGCGGATTGCTCAGACCAAGGCAAATTATACACCCTGTTTCCCCGAAAATAAGACCCAATTGGAAATTCAAGGAAAGGAAGAATCTGACTACTATCTGGTTTGGCAAAGGTGGTATCAATAGTTGGAGGAAAAAACAAACAAACAAACAAAAAGAGGATCCCAAAAGAGTAAAATAAAATTCTGTACCAAATGAGGTTTAACAAAGAACAACTAGATATCAATAAAATAATATTGTTATATAAGGCGAGAGAAGGAATATACATCAAGGAATATAGGTTATCGATGTCGTAAGAAATCAGACATTACGTTTAGATGTCATTATTGTGATGCTCGTTGTGTATTGTTTATTGTTTTACTGGTACTTGTATGTGTATGTTTATGTGTACTTTGTGTGTTTAAAAAAAAAAGAAGACCCAATTGGAAAATAAGCCCTAGCATGATTTTTCTGGATGCTCGTAATATAAGCCTTACCCCAAAAATAAGCCCCAATTAAAATCATCAGCAGACAGAGGCATTTAGTACTGTATTTCCCCCAAAATAAAACCTAACTGGAAAATAATCCATAATGCGTCCTTTGGAGCAAAAATTAATACCTTGTTTCCCTGAAAATAAGACATCTCCTGATAATAAACCCAATTGGGCTTTTGAGCGCATGCACGAAAATAAGTGCCCCCCCAAAAAAATAAGCCCTCCACAAAAATATTTAATCGTATATGCAGCCGGTCCCTGCCATTTCCTTTGGTTAGGGAGACAGAGCTGGAAATCAGGCAAGAGGAGCCCCGTCTTGCTCTACATGCCCCAAAATAATAAGACCTCCCTGAAAATAAGGCCATATATAAAAGACAGGGTCTTATTTTTGGGAAAACACGGTATCTTGTGGTTCAAAATTCTGTTCTTCTTCTGAACAACTCCTCCCCCCCCATCTTCTCAAACAAGTATCTCGCTTTTTCCCCCCTTCGATCTCCATAGCTACCAGTGTACAAGAACATGCAAAATACCATTTTGGTTAATAAAACTTGATTCCTTTAAAACACACACACACACACACACACATTTTTTGAGCAAACTGCTTGTAAACCTTAAGAGCTGGGTTTCAGGCTCCAACAGGTAACCATGACATACTGAGGGAGGGAGGGAGGGAGGGAGGGAGGGAGGAAGGAAGGAAAATCAGAGGAAGAAAGGAAGAGAGGGAAGGAGAGAGGGAGGGAGAGAAGGAAGGAAGGAAGGAAGGAAGGAAGGAAGGAAGGAAGGAAGGAAGGAAGGAAGGAAGGAAGGAAGGAAGGAAGTTTTCAGTAAATTGGAGAGCGAATTTCAGTGTGCTATTTGTTTAGACAGGCTTTTAGTCCATCTGATTCAGAGGGACTTGTTGCTACATCAATCTCTGTACCCTTATAGAATTAGTCCTCTGCTTGTTGAATAAACTATTCAAGTTTCTTCTTCTTTTCCACTATACTTTTGTTAGTGGTCCCATCGCAAGCAAATGCAGTAGAAATCTTGACTACCAGTCTGGAAGTTTTCCATGAAGTTTCACTCCCAAGAACATTGAAAGACAGAACAAGTGAGATGCAAACAGAGACAAGCTGAAATGTGATTTTCTTTAATATTTGTAGACATATTCAGATTTACTTTCCTCACTGTTTGCCCAACTGTGAATCTGAATTGATTTTCAGCGAGCATAAAACACAGATGCACAGGCAGCCAAAGCTGTAACATGTAGGTTTTTAAAATCAGATAAATCTATTTATTAATGTCATTTTCTTTTTTCTTTGACCTCACACACTGTTTCACCTTCTTTAAATTCACCTGAGTCCCCCATCACTTTGCTATATAGTTTTATTAAAAATCTTGTTCTATCATGAGAGGCTCCATTCTCTCTATTGCCTCTGGTTTCCTTCCTTCCTTCCTTCCTTCCTTCCTTCCTTCCTTCCTTCCTTC
>WNWU01000065.1:3185563-3199089 GCA_012654045.1 Ptyas mucosa | reverse complement strand
ATCCATCTATCTCCTATCTGCCTGTCTATCTATCAACCATCTGTCTGTCTATCACCTCTCTCTCTCCATCCATCCATCCATCCATCCATCCATCCATCCATCCATCTATCTATCTATCTATCTATCTATCTATCTATCTATCTATCTCCTATCTGCCTGTCTATCTATCAACCATCTGTCTGTCTGTCTATCACCCCCCTCTCTCTCTCCATCCATCCATCCATCCATCTATCCATCTATCTCCTATCTGCCTGCCTGCCTATCTATCAATCATCTGTCTGTCTATCACCTCCCTCCCTCCCTCCCTCCCTCCCTCTCTCTCTCATTATGTGGGAAAAATAATGTACCTGAGTAGAAGAGGCTCCGCTACTCGTACAACAATCCTTTTCATTTTTATTTTTAGTGTTAAGTTGCTTTAATATAATCCAATTAAATGTTAATCAGGCTGGCTCTGTCAAACTTCCATGTTAGGTAAAAAAAAAACACACACGGATCCCCACCCCCACCCCTGCAAACTTCCATTTGTCTGGCATAACGGAAGAGATGCTTCTCACACCTCAGGTTGGCATTCAGGAGCCGATATGACAGCCTAAACAATGAGTTGCGGGGCTGCCGAGGAGTCTTTTTTAATTATCGCGGCCCTTGGTTGCTATTAATCATAAGTGATGTCTTAAGTTCTCGTGCTCTGCTTTTTTTTTTTAAGCCCGCAAGGAACAAACAATAACTTCATTACCATCCCTGTAATGATTTGGTTTCAAGGCGCAGAATAAGGTGCCAGGTGTTGCTGCTGGAAGTCGTCCCCACCTTGGCTAGGAATCAAGACTTTGAATTAAGGAAGATGAGGTGGGGGGGAGTGAAAGATCTGAAGGTTTTAAGCTCAGAAGACGAACGAGGTAGGTTGGAGACTTGAATTGGCTTGTACATGCCTCTGAATATTTAAATACGAGGGATCCCATTGGAGGCAATACAAAGAATGTCTTTATAAAAGATGAAAGTGACATTAGGTGATAGCGTGAATCTGAGAGCCCTTCAAGCTAGTCCAGAGAAGATTTCAATATCATAAGACAGTGTTTCTCAACCTTGGCAACTTTAAGATGGGTGGCTATGCTGGGAGAATTCTGGGAGTTGAAATCCATCCATTTTAAAGTTGTCAAGGTTGAGAAACAACACAATAGAGGCATGTGTTACTCTACTAGACTGTTGTAACCATGGTGGGTTTCTCCCGGTTCGGCCCGGTTCTCCCAAGCCGGTAGCGGTGATGATATGACTTCACCGAACCGATTCTGCCCCCCCACCCGGGCCTCCCCCCCCCGCCCCCTCAGTGCTCGAGCACGCAGAGCTGCCAGAAGGCAGGAGTGGCTACTCAGGAGGAGGAGGAGGTCTCCTCCAGAGTAAGGTTTGAGGATAATTGGTCACTCCCTTAGCCTATTTAAGTCGCACGCAGTTAGTCATTTCTTGCTGGAAACAATGTGTAATTATTACAGAGCATTTTGGAGAGTGAGTGTCTTATCGTATCTTGTTTTCTGGGCTGGTTGCCAAACTTTGCCGGACTTTGTTTATTCTTGGTATGTTATAACTTTGATAAGGACCGTGGTGTGTGTCACAATCCTTGGGAATCCGGAGCTGGGACAGAACATAGACCAGTGATTCTCAACTTTGGTAACTTTTAAGATGCACGGACTTCAACTCCCAGAATTCCCTGGCCGGCCATTCCAGGTAGTCCTTGACTTACAACCATTCATTTTGTGACCGTTTGACATTACAGAAGCACTGAAAAAGTGATTTACAACCGTTTTTCATGCTTACGGCCATTGCAACATCATCCCCATGGTCTTACGATCACAATTCTTGGCAATTGACTCATATTTATGATGGTGGCAGCGTCCCAGGGTCATTTGAGTCTCCTTTTGGGACCTTCTGGTCAGAAAATTCAATGGGGAAGCCAGATTCGCTTAACAACCATGTTACTCATTTAACGCTGCAGTGATTCGCTTAACATTGGGGTTTTAAGCCGATCCCTCTGTTCATTTTTTGAAGAGAAATCTCTAACTGGGGTTTTCTTTTCATTTTGTCTTGTTACCTAACCTCCTTTCAATTTGCTGTAAGTTGTCAATTTGCATGGGTGGGGAAGAGTCTTCTTCTTTTATTGAGAAGAAAAACATGCCATGTTTTTTTTTTTAAAAAAATTATTTTCACCAACGGACAATGTTCTCCCTCTCGTGACGTATGAACGCTGGATGGCTAGCAAGGTTCAGCACTCAAGACAACCAACCGCCGCCCAAACAGAAGTTAGAAACATGGAAATATAAGAAAAAGATTTATTTATTGATTGATAGATTGGTTCGATTTATATGCCGCCCTTCTCCGGAGACTCAGGGTGGCTTACAATGCGTTAAGCAATAGCCTTCATACTTTTTGTATATACCTGCTTAGTAGGGCTTTTTTGCCCCCCACCCCAAGCGGTGTTCTTTTTTATACAAAGTCAGCTTATTGCCCCCACAATCCGGGTCCTCATTTTACCTACCTCGGAAGGATGGAAGGCTGAGTCAACCTTGAGCCTGGTGAGATTTGAACTCGCAGTAATTGCAGGCAGCTGGCAGCTAAGTGCTATTTAACAGCGCTTTAGTCAGCTGCTCCACCAAGGCTCCTTACCGATTACTGAAACAAGGGAGAGTTTTTAAGATAGAGAAGTAACTATTATGATTATTATTTTTATTTTTATAGAATTGATATCCATGTAATGAATATTGCTGTAAATGCTATGATTACTATCGTTCAAAAATATTTGTACTCAGACAAGACGCCATTTAATTGAAAATGGAATTTTTATGTTAAAAAAAAAAAACTTTATGCAAAAAAAAAATAATAAAAGGGACAACCAACCGCCCGAATACAACAGCAATAAATATATTCACGCAACATTCCGATATCCATTAATTTGTACTTTTCGTCCGATTTTCCAACAATACCCTCATTATCATCCCGAAAGAACAGAGGAGCGTTTTCTGCAGCTGCTTAATGACAGGTAACCTTGAGTTAGTTTTGCTCTTTATGGCAATACGATCACTAATACATACACCGGCGGTGGGGTGGGGGAATCCATTAAGTTGATTAGAAGTTGCTTCTTTTAAAGAATAAACCCCCTCCCTCAAATAAAAACTCCAGACTCTGACTGTAATTTCCAGAGCCTTTAACTAACCAAGCGTTAGCGACTACAGGATTTGCCATGACAGATCTGAGCCGTGATCCATCATAGTGTCTCGCTGTGGCAGTTTTCACATTTAGTAAAGCCGTGTAGTGCAACATCCAATCAATTTTTTTTTTCCACAGTAGAAGTTTAGAAAAACAGGAAGAATCGGTGCTCGGTAAAATAGCTCAGGCAACTTAGTTAAACTTTTAACACCTTTTGGGGTACCTCTTTTTGGTAGAGGACCTGTATCAGTGGTAGGTTGCCCCTGGTTCGGACCGGTTCGCAAGAACCGGTAGTAAAACCGGCGGGAGGTCCCGCCTACTGCCCCGGATGTCGTCACTGGCGATCTGCGTTTTGCTTGCTCGCGTGCGCGATCCCATTCCAAACCTGTAGTAAAGGTAAGTGGAACCCACCTCTGATCTGTATACCGAGTCAAAAAGAGGGCTGTGAAAATATCTACAGACCCCTCACATCCTGGACATAAATTGTTTCAACTTCTACCCTCAAAACAACGCTATAGAGCACTGCACACCAGAACAACGAGACACAAGGACAGCTTTTTCCCGAATGCCATCACTCTGCTTAACAAATAATTCCCTCAACACCGTCAAACTAGTTACTAAGACTGTATTACTATTATTTTTCTCATCCTTCCTATTTCCTATCTCTTTTTCTACTTATGACTTAACTTTGTGGCTTGTATCTTTAGGATTTATATTGTTTTATTTAGTTTCCTAGTACGATTTATGTTGATTGCTTATTTAGTATCCTATGACTATTGGTAAGTGTTGTATTTTATGATTTTATGATGAATGTATTTTTATGATGACTATGATCATGATTTATCACTTATAGCTTTTATGTACACTGAGAGCTTGTGCACCAAAGACAAATTCCTTGTGTGTCCAATCACAGTTGGCCAAAAAAGAATTCTATTTCTATTATTTCTATTTTATCCTATTGTCTTTTTGATGAGGCCTCCAGCCAGAGAAATTGCACACCGTCAGGATGATGGCAGAGTTACAGTTTTAGGGGTGTCATCAGGCTTTAATTGTTTCGATATTCATTATTTTATCATCTGTAACGTATCCAGAGTCACCTTATAAATTTAAAATTGTGGCATACAAATTTAATATAAATAAACAGATGATAATTTATTTCATTGATTTGTATGGGTGCTGATCTTATATCTGTGACTCTGGGCTGTTCACAATATTCAAAATAATTCTTAAAATGTTTTATATATAAATATAAGAGCCGTAGCAGCTGGAAAAACAACACAAACAAAAATGATATTCGTTGTGTCTTTTTCTACAGGTGTTTCTTCCATGTCTGAACAGGCATTATGCAAGAAGCTGGCAAAATGACAAATATAGGATTAGGGGTGACATGACTGCAGTGTTCCAATATTTGAGGGGCCGCCACAAAGAGGAGGGGGTCCACCTATTTTCCAAAGCACCTGAAGGCAGAGTAAGAAGCAATGGATGGATGGAACCTAATCAAGGAGAGACACAACCTGGAATTAAGGAGAAACTTCCTAACGGTGACAACAATTAATCAGTGGAACAGAAGTTGCCTTCAGAGGTTGTGGGAAATCCATCACTGGAGGTTTTTAAAGAAGAGACAGGGCTGCCATTTGTCTGGAATGGTATAGGGTCTCCTGCTTGAGCAGAGGGTTGGAGTAGGAGACCTCCAAAGTCCTTTGCACACAGTACGATTGGTTGTCTACCATGTGAGGCTGGAGCGTTATCAGCTATTAAACTAGCTGACCAGCTTTGGGGAATATATAAGGAAGCAACACAACTCAGTATGTGGTCCAGGCAGGTTTGGAAGCCACGTCTTTGGGCTTACACTGCAGAAAATCAGTTTCAAATCCTACATAGCTATTAAACTCTATAGGTCAGTGATGACTAACCTTTTTCACATCGCGTGCCAAAAGTGGGGGGGGGAGCGCGGGGGTGTTGTGTATGCATGTGCGGGGGGCAGGGGCACACCCATAATTCAATGTGCCCTGCCCCCCGCCCATGCGCATGTGACTCCCCCATGTGCTCCCTCCACTTTTGGTATGCAATGGCCAAAATGGGCCTGTTTTTTGCACTCTCAAAGCTCCAGAGCCTTTCTAGGAGCCTGGGGAGGACGAAAACGGCCTTCCCCACCCACCCGGAAGCCCTCCGGATGCCGGAAACGGCCCATTTCCCGACTTCTGGTGGGACCGGAAGGCCAGAAAATCAGCTGGCCAGTGCACATATGCACACTGGAGCTGAGCTTAAGCAACGCTCACGTGCCCACAGATATGGCTCACGTGCCATAGGTTCACCATCACGGCTATAGGTGATGATATCTAATAGGATTCCTGAGTGAATAACCCTGAGTACCAGAGAGAGCTATGAATGCTGGGGAGGAATTCTGGGAATTGAACTCCACACATCTTCAATTTGCCAAGGTTGACCTTAAGGATTGCAAAAAGTCATTATCACATGGACAGAAGTCCTTCCAAAAGGAGATTTTATACCACCCCTACAGAATTGCAGAGGGTGGGACATCTAACCTGACCGAGCTGAAAGCGGGGGAAAAAAAAGTGAATATAATTAAGATGATTAAAGACTACCAAATCTGGGCTGCAAATATCTGGATGTCCACTGGATAATAGCATAAAGAAATATCTTTATCCAGAGATTGGATTGGGTTGCTTTTTTTGTCTTGCATTCCTCGTGTTAAAAATTCTCTGTTGGCTTATTTTCCAAAGACCAAAGCTGTCTTTTTTAAAACAAACTGCACGGTTAAAAATACCAGAATATGATATATATTTCAGCAACTATGGTAAAAACACACACACACACAAGCGCAACCAGGAAAAAAAAAAGTGAGACAGAAAAAAAATGACAATTTAATCAATCAGCCTCTATTCCTTCAGGGGGGAAAATACTTAAAATAACCTATAAACTTTAGAAGCTTCCATCACTCTGAAATAAGCCTACAGCACCAATGTTTATTAAAGTGACAAGCGTATTCACTTTAGAAATTGCAAAGCCGGTGGGGTTGAATTCTGGAGTGTCCTCAGTCTTAAGGTCAAAAAATATCTACTTTTTCCCCCAATTTAGGATCCCTCCCAAGAAAGATGGCTAGGAATTAAAATAGTCTCAGACTGAAACAGATCGTAATTCCCCACACCCCTCTTTTAATATGGCTTGGGAATATTATTTGTGCTGTATCCTTGAACGACCTGAACAATTACAGGTTGGCTGGAACAAAACCGAAAGAAAGAACGGGAATTTTAGACTCTTAAATTTGAAAAAGGAGCCCTGGACCAGAAAAAAAAAGGGAGAAAAAAGAGGATGGAAGCAAAGAACAAAAGAAACTAAACAAAGGCTATTTATCCATGCAGGGGTCATTCCTTCATCTATAGGATGATGACTGTGTTTTTTATTGTGTCCAACTCTGGACAACTAACAATAATGAAAACCATAACTAAAACCATAACTAAACCCCCACCAAAATTTGAGTAAATATAACCCCAAAACATTACAATGTGGTTGAGATCCTCAAACATACCAACATCTTATAACGTATCGCCAGCCTGTCAGCTTTCAGAAATAGCCCATATAGGAAACAGAACCAGGTGAGCTAATTCTACTTTACCGTAAATCTGCATTAACTAAATCTTGTAAGTCTGAAAGTGCAAATCTTCCACTGTCTCTTTTAACAGCCTGGGAAGTTATTCTGAATTTCCTTCTCTTGTCTGTGATACAGCTGAGGGCTAAGCTGTCTCTTATCTGATCTTATTGTGGCCCACCAGCGGCCAGCAGAGCTGGCAGCAGATTCGGACAGTGAGGAGGTTGGGAAGGAACATGGAGCAGTCTTGGAGTCTGGGGAAGGCTCAGACGAGGGCTCTGAGTCGGAGGCAGAGAGGGGGTCAAGGCCATCTGGTAGTTCTTTGCTGCCTCCGGAGTTTCAGGAATCTGACATCAGCGAGGCAGAAGAACAGCAGGAGCTTGTTCCCACTGTGCGCATGCGCAGAGCTGCCAGAAGACAGGAACAATTAAAACAGGGTCGACTTGGGAGTAAGGCTTGGAGACGATTGGCCCCTCCCATAAGACATAAAAGAGCAGTGAACGGGACATGAGCTTTTGCAGGAAGCAATTAGTTCATCTGTTCGGGAAAAGCTCTGGAAAAGCTGTTTAACTCTGTGCTAAGTTTGGCCTTGCCCTGCGTATGTCAATTAGTTCTCTGGCAGCATTCCAAGGGAGATAAGGTGGGTGTTTGTAAACACTCCCCTGAAAGACTGTTGGAGAAGTCTTTCGGACTGGGAATGACAATAATTCACAGCCGTATGAATTAAAGAGGTTTGCCGGGACTAAGGAAGCCTATGTTAGAACAGATCTATCCCTAGGTACCATCATGTCTCCCTGCCTCCCAAGGTCGTTCCACACACCCCATTACATCGTCTCATCCCAGCCCAATGTCTGAAGAAATATCCAAAATTTTAAACCTTTTTGGAACACAGTTGAGGGTCATTTAAATCTCGGGTGGGGGGGAAAAAGTGTTCTACCGGGCACCATCGTTTTTCAGTCCCACGCCTGGTAGGGGATTCAATGAATGGTTAAGTGGCTTTCCCCCTTGCTCGTCACATGACCCCGGGACACAGCAGCGGTCGTAAGTACGAGTCAGTTGCCCAGCATCCGATCACGTGGCCACGGGGATGCCACAAAGGTCGCAACTATGAAAAAGGGTCGTTAAGTCACATTTTTCAGTGCCGCTGTAACTTCGGTCACTAAATGAATTGTCGTCAATAAGAGGAATATTTGTCTTGCTTTTTCATTTTTTTCCATCTGACATTTACGATGAAGTGTGTGCAGCTCATAAGGATGGATGTGAATTGGGCATCACTTGGATATACTGAGCGTGCTCCATACGCGCCAGTTGTGATTCTTTCTTGCAAACTCTTTTTTTTTAAACTCTCCCAGGAACATTTTTTTTTCATTTCATCACTCTGCATTTTGCATGCTTTTTAAAAAAGGTATCATGCATACTTGACTTCCAAGGTAAAAAAAAAGTAAGGGCATGAGCCAAGAGGAAAGGCATCAGCGGGGACTACTGAGCATGCGCGGGCCATCGCGCATGCTCAATCACCACCACCGCCACCACAAAGTGGCGATTTCACGACGAGGGACCGCGGCCCGGTGAACGACAGAAACCCGTAAAAGGCGCTGCCCTTTGAGGGGAGGGGGATTTCGGCTTCTCCTCGTCATGGCTCGGGACGTGAAAAGCAAACTATCCAAGAATCTCCTCCGCATGAAGGTAAGAGTCATCTGAAGGGACTCGTTTGTGCGAGCTGAGGCGAAAGCGTTCGGAAAAGGGAGGGGCCCCCACGACTCTTTCCGAACCGTTTCCGGCGGCAAGCGAAGGCAAACCCGATTGGCTTCGGTTGGCGACGTACGTGGGAAGAGCCGCCAATTGGAGCCGAGGGGCGTGGCCCCGAATGCTACCGAAGAGCTTCGGATGTGGGCGCTGGGGTGGAATGGGCGGGGGGGGGGGGGGGAACCGAGGAGCCTCGTAGACGATTCGAACGGAAACGAGGCGCTTCGGGCTGAGCGCGTGGCGAAGCCCTTCGCCCTCTGCGCATGCTCAGACCTCGAAATGATGCTTTCTAATGTGTTAAAAGAATTAAATTGGATTCTCGGCAAAAATGCTTGTAGGAAATGAAAGTTTCCACCCCCAAATCAGCTTTGGCTCGTCTGGATTTCTTAAGGGTGCAAGGAAAGCCCTCTCTGTGCATGCTTTGCAAGCCTGCAATAGTTTTGCAAGAAAGGAGGATGCATATTAAACCTGCATTTTAACGTTTTGTTTTTTTTTACTTTGACATTTCATTATTTCTCATTATTATTAACATTTTATTTTTTTTACAGCCTCAAATGAATGCAACGGGGTGGATGCATCACTTTAAGCCAGCGTTTCTCAAGCTTCAATTCTTTTAAGATGTGTGGACTTCAACTCCCAGGATTCCCCAGGCAGCTTTGCTGCCTGGGGAATTCTGGGAGTTGAAGTCCACACATCTTAAAAAGTGTCCAAAGTTGCAAAATAACCCCCAAAACACTAGTTTAAGCATTGCAGATTGCTTTTTTAAAAGTCCACCGTCCTTCTGAAGGGTTTTAGTTTGCAAGTCCGTCTTTTTTCCCCCGAAGTAGTTGGAGACTTTGCTAAATTGGATCCGTTGTTGGTCTAGGCTAAATTTTTTGCTGGCGGGGGGGGGGGGGGGGGGATAAAAACCCCACTATGTCTCTGTGCCTTTGGAAGTCTCTTTCACGCTTTCTGCTTTTTCCATTTGCTCCTTATTTATTTGTTTGCGTAGTACATGCACGGGGCCCCCTGCAATTTGCAAGAAGGGCTCTTGGTGACTTCCAGTTCAAAAAAGCATGAAATTACATAGCCAGGCCAGCGAAGAAGAGACTAAAAAAACTGTTGGAAAAGGAATTAAAATGATGCACATAAAGAGGAGCAATAATCACAGAGGTCCAAGGTGCAGTTTAAAAATTTTTAAGTAGAAATTAGCAGTTGGAGGGGGGAAAAAAGAAATAAGGGTATTAGAATGTTTTTTCCCCATTTTTTTTCATTTTCTTGTTTGTCTTACCTTTCATTTATTTCATATTTGCACTTCAGCCTTCGTTCTAATATAATAAGTATAACTTTTTGTTTGTTTTTTGCTTTTTGTTTGTTTGCTTACCTAATAAAAAAAGAAAAAGCATGAAAATGAGGAATTTAAAATGCAATGCAGTTTAAACAATAAAATTAGACAGTAAACATTAAAACTTTCTAAGGGTTAAGGCACCCAGGCTGGAAACCAGAAAACAGTAAGTTCTAGTCCCGCCTTAGGCATGAAAGCTGATTGGGTGATTTTGCGCCAATGGCCAGGAGACAGAGAGTTCTAGTCCCGCCTTAGGCATGAAAGCTGATTGGGTGATTTTGCGCCAATGGCCAGGAGACAGAGAGTTCTAGTGCCGCCTTAGGCATGAAAGCTGATTGGGTGATTTTGGGCCAATGGCCAGGAGACAGAGAGTTCTAGTCCCGCCTTAGGCATGAAAGCTGATTGGGTGATTTTGGGCCAATGGCCAGGAGACAGAGAGTTCTAGTCCTGCCTTAGGCATGAAAGCTGTCTGAGTAACTTTGGGCCAGTCACTGCCTCTCAGCCCAACCCACCTCACAGGGTTGTTGTGAAAAATAGGAAGGTATTTTGGAGGTGTTTGCCACCTTATTTTTAAAAATACTTTTACTTTGGCTGTGCACCGCCCTGAGTCCTTCGGGAGAAGGGCGGTATATAAATCTGATAATAAAATAATAATAAATAAAAATAATAAAGATAATGCGGTGGCTGAAATAGCAATACCTGAAGTAACCGGGACTATCCAACATAAACCTCATTCAGATATTTTACATTATACATGGGTTCTTCCTATGAGCTGGTCCCATTCTCCGGGGAACAGCCTGCCCTTGTGGAAGGGGAAAAGAATCAGGGCCATCCAAACGCACCATAGAAGAAAATATTGAACTCGGGGGGTCTACCATGCTCTCTGAGCTTGAGTTGTTTTTTTGCAAACGTCTCATGACCCAGCTAGGTAACATCATCAATGCTAGAAGGGAATAGGAATTTATCTACATGTTACCTACGTATTTGGGCCATGAAATGTCTGCAAGAAAACCTCCAAATTCAGAAAGGGCGCACCAAGGACCCTACAAATCTGCAATTTTTAAAAAAATCTGGTGATCTGCAAATGAGGTCATCCTGGTATGAGTTTTTCATTGTCCAGATCTTGCTCCATTGCAAATACAGGTAATTTGCTTCAACTTATGACCACAATTGAGCCCAACATTTATGTTGCTCAGGGAGACATTTGTGAAGCGAGTTTTGCCCCATTTTACGACTTTCCTTGCCCCACCGTTGGTTAAAACGAATTCACCGCAGTTGTTAAATAAGTCACACGGTTGTTAAGCGAATCCGGCTTCCCCATTGGCTTTGCTTATCAAGAGGTCGCAAAAGGAGATCACATGAACCTGGGACACCGCAACCGTCATAAATACGAGTCAGTCGTCAAGCATCCGAATGCCAATCACGTGACCATGGGGATACTGCCACAGTCATAAGGGTGAAAAATGATCATAATAGAATAGAATTCTTTATTGGCCAAGTGTGATTGGACACAGAAGGAATTTGTCTTTGGTGCATACGCTCTCAGTGTACATAAAAAGAAAAGATACATTCGTCAAGAATCATAAGGGACAACACTTAATGATAGTCCTAGGGTACAAATAAGCCATCAAATCATACTAGGAAACAATATCAATATAAATCATAAGGATACCAGCAACAAAGTTACAGTCATACAGTCATAAGTGGGAGGAGATGGGTGATAGGAACGATGAGAAGACTAATAGTAGTGCAGACTTAGTGAATAGTTTGACAGTGTTGAGGGAATTATTTGTTTAGCAGAGTGACGGTGTTTGGGGAAAAACTGTCCTTGTGTCTAGTTGTTCTGGTATGCAGTGCTCTATAGCGTCGTTTTGAGGGTAGAAGTTGAAACAATTTATGTCCAGGATGCGAGGGGTCTGTAAATATTTTCACAGCCCACTTTTTGACTCGTGCAGTAGACAGGTCCTCAATGGAAGGCAGGTTGGTAGCCACTGTTTTTTCTGCAGTTCTAATGATCCCCTGAAGTCTGTGTCTGCCTTGTTGGGTTGCAGAGCCAAACCAGACACTTATGGAGGTGCAGATGACAGACTCAATCATTCCTCTGTGGAACTGGATCAGCAGCTCCTTGGGCAGCTTGAGCTTCCTGAATTGGCGCAGAAAGAACATTCTTCGCTGTGCTTTTTTGATGACGTTTTTGATGTTAGGTGTCCATTTTAGGTCTTGCGATATGTTAGAACCTAGAAATTTGAAAGCCTCTACTGTTGATACTGTGTTGTCTAGTATTGCAAGAGGTGGTAGTATGGGAGGGTTTCTCCTAAAGTCCACCAACCATTTCTACGGTTTTGTTTAGTTCCTTTTCTTCAGTGCAGTTATAGCTTCCGACACTCACTAAGCAAACTCTTGCAAGTCTGTATACCTTCCCCTCTTCTCCAGCTGAACCAATGCAGCCATGTTGCTATCGGAGGGGACGGGAGACTGGGCTGTGTTAATAAAACCCCGACTTGGCAGTTGTCTGGATATGTGAATTCGGTATTGAGTTCAAAAGCCGGATTAATCTCGGTTCACTGCCTAATGAACTCCACTCCTGTTCTGTAATGTAACGCATCATTCAGCCGAAGACACAGCTCTGATTGATGATGGCTCCGTTGGCTTTCTTTTTTTTCTCTTTTCTTTTTCTTCTTCTTCTTTCAGGAGAAGAACATCTGAGCCAGATTGCCATTAATTTTTAAAAATATAAATACTCATCCAATATTTATAACTCAATATCGCCGACCCTTCATGGTTTGTTTGCTTCAAGTTGATGTCTTTCTTTTTTTTAATCTCCCGTCTCTGAGGCTGCCATTAAGTTGTGCGATATTATTATTATTATTGTTGTTGTTGGAAGGAAAAAAAAACCCCAAAACAAAGGCCGAGTGGGATTGAAGGGAACCCCCCCCCCCCCAAAAAAAATAAACCCCACCATTTATTTAGTTTGCTCTCCCTTCTCAAGCCCCTGAGCAGTTACTTATTTGACGGAGAAGTTTGTTGGTAGATCTGACAGGTGATTTAAAAAGGGTTGTCTGCAAAATGATTCATGGATCTGACAAAAGGTTGAGAGGCTCGAGTGCTCGGAATTAGCCCCCTTGGAGGGATTTATTCAGGATTGCAGCCCTAATCCCTTTTCCATGGAAGTGAATTTCGTTCTGTCGGATCAATGGGTCTTCTGGATAGCTGAGATCAATGAGTATACTCCAGGCTGAGCCACAGAAACATTGAAAGCTGATGTCAGAAAAAGAACTAGGAGATGCAGTCCCCAATTTATAACAGTCCATTTGGTGACCGGTCAAAGTGACACTGAAAAAAAGGTGACCTAGGACCATTTTTTATACTTACGACCATCGCAGCATCCCTGTGGGTCACACAATCAAAATTCAGATGCTTGGCAGCTGGTTCACATTTATGACGGTTGCAGTGTGCCGGGGTCGCGGGAACCCCCTTTTTCGACCTTCCGACAAGCAAAGTTAATGGGGAAGCCAGATTCATTTAACAATGGTGTTACTAACCTAACAACTGCAGTGATTCACGTAACTGTGGCAAGAAAAGTCGTAGAATAGAACCATGAGAAATTAGAATAGAATAGAATAGAATAGAATAGAATAGAATAGAATAGAATAG
>WNWU01000065.1:3145873-3181804 GCA_012654045.1 Ptyas mucosa | reverse complement strand
GACTGTGAGTTCTAGTCCCGCCTTAGGCAGGAAAACCAGCTGGGTGATTTTGGTCCAGCCCTTCCCTCTCTCAGCCCAACCTCACAGGGTTGTTGTGAAAAATGTTTGCCAAAATTATCCATCCAAATTTGGCAGAAAATTATAAGGCTATTTACGCCATGTCCTAGTTCAAACACACCAAGTTAGGAAAGGTTGTTTGAGCTAATTTTTCATAAGGACTTCCTTGCAAGGTTGATTTTATCTCCTTTTGGGCTGTTCTTGATTGTGGGAGGAAGCTCTTTTTATCTATTGAAGGGGCGGGAAACCTTTACTCTTTTCTCCTCGCTGCTCTGCCTCCTGTTTTCATGTCATAAACCTCCATTTTCTCTGGGTTGATTTTCAAAACTATGTTAGGGGGCAAAAGAGAGCAGACTTTTGTAAAACCAAACTACACAAAGCTCTGTCTTATTTGAATGGACGGGACAATCAAGGGCTTGGAAAGTTTGACATGGAAAGCACAACCTTGTCTTCCCTCTCTGTCCTTGGAGTAAAAAAGAAAACGAGAAACAAAACAAAAAAGAAAAGAAATCTAGAAGTTGAAGTCTCTATATTTTGGGAGGTGCCAGACCAGAGAACGAGCATTTTAAGATGATTTTGTGATCTTCTCAAGGGCTACAACCGTGTTTGAACATTCCTCTCACATTTGCAATGATTGTTCACAGGTATGAAACGTTAGTGGGAACCGTCGGGAAGAAATTCCTGAAGAAAAGAGACCGCCATGTTTTGCAAGATCCTACGGAGGTGGAAAGCAATGAGAGGAGGCCCATCAAAGTGAGAAAAGGATTTTTAAAACCCCAGGATTGATGTCGGATATTGTGTGTGTGTTCCCGCAAGGGACAGAAAGTTAGAATGCCATTTATTTTTGTAAATTGCTGACTCTCCCTGGCAGGACTGGTCCTTTCCTACCACCCCCCCCCAAGCCCCCCAATACCTAATGGATGTTATACATTCTCTCTTCCCCATGCACAAATTTTTGAGGAGCACAAAAACAGATATAAGTGGATGTTGGTAAATGCCGTATTTTTCGGAGTATAAGACGCACCTTTTCGCCCCCTAAAAGGGGGTGAAAATTTAGGTGCGTCTTATACACCAAATGTAGCCCCGCCCACTCACTGGCCCCCACCCTTTGGCCTCTGCCTCGCAGCAGTTACCTCCTTGCAAGCAAACAGCAAGAAAAAACAGCTTCAGCACAGCCTAATTAGCACAAGTTGATAGGATCGGCCTCTCAGCTGATTTGCTCTCAGCTGTTTTGCGCAGGGCTCTGCTGCTTGCTGCAAAGAGGTAAATTGCTGGAGCAGATTTTTTTTTCCCCCTTGTGCTAATCAAGCTACGCTGAAAACGAAAATGAAAGTAAAGCAGGCTGTTTGCTGTTTGCTGCAACCAGGCAAAATTGCGCAGAGGCAGAGGGAGATTTCTTTTTTTCTTCTTTTCCTCACCCAAAAAGGTAGGTGCGTCCTATACTCTGAAAAATACAGTAGTAGGGAAAATGGTTCCTTTTTTAAGAAACAGAATTCAAGACTTGGTTTTATCTGCTTCATCTTGAAAAACACCTTCTTAAAGGGGCAGGCGTTTTTAATTTCTGAAGATGTTCTCCAGGTGCCTTAGCATTATTTCCGTTGAGGAAAACACGGATTCCCAAAAGAAGAAGAGGGTTAAAGCAAAGGGGGAGGATGCATCTTTTTGCTGTACCCTCTTTTTTTGGGGGGGGGGGCGGGACACACCTTTCTTTATTGGTTCTTCTATCTAATGTATCAGCCAAACGGGCCTATTATCACTTGGAAATAAATAATAATTGAGTTCCATTGGGGAAATGTGGATTTTGCAGTAACCTTCCCCTGGAGTGGAGAGGGAATGGGGATTTTGCAGTAACCTTCCCCTGGAGTGGGGAAGGAATGGGGATTTTGCAGAAACCTCCTCCTGGAGTGAGGAAGGAATGGGGATTATACAGTATCCTTCCCCTGCCACGCCCACCAAGCCACAGCCACAGAACAGGTGTTAAAAAGTTTTGAAACCCACCACTGAGTTGCACCACCTTTTACGACCATCCTTGCCACAAATGCAGTTGTTAAAAGTGAATCATGCCGTTGTTAAGCAGATCTGGCTGCCTCCGTTAACTTTGCTTGTCAGAAGCCAGCAAGGGACATAAATACATGCCAGTCGCCCACGCCTGGATTTTGATCGCGTGGCCACGGCGCGGCTGCCGGGGTTATAAGCGTGAAAACCGGTCACTTTTTTTCAGTGTCGCTGTATCGTCGAACAATCACTAAACGAGTAGTTGTAAATGAAGGTCTACTTGTAGTCTCTCAGTCATATTATTAGGATACAGATAGCAGGGAGAACCTCTATGAAGGGCTGTTCAGTCTTCACCCATGTTGTCCTCCAGATCTTCTGGGATGGCAGCTCCCAGCCCCATCCACTTCCCAGAGCCACCCCCTCCTTCTCCTCTTCCTCCTTCTCTCCTCCTCCTCTTCCTCTCCTCTTCCTGTCCTCCTCCTCTTCTTCCTCTCCCCCTCCTCTTCTTCCTTCTCTCCTCTTCTTCCTCCTCTTCCTCTCCTCTTCCTGTCCTCCTCCTCTTCTTCCTTCTCTTCTTCCTCCTTCTCTTCCTCCTTCTCCTCTTCTCCTCTTCCTCTCCGCTCCTCTTCTCTTCCTCCTTCTCCTCTTCTCCCTCTCCTCCTCTTCCTCTTCTCTTCCTCTCCTCCTCTCCCTCCTCCTCCTTTTCCTGTCCTCTTCTTCTTCCTCCTCCTCTTCTCTTCCTCTTCCTCTCCTCCTGTTCCTGTCCTCTTCTCTTCCTCCTCCTCCTCTTCCTCCTCCTCCAACTCAAACACCCCCAGATATTTATGTTTCAAACCTACGAAAGTTTATGAAATGATGATTTCTTTCTTTGGATTTACAAGCTGCTCAACCGCAGCGGAGTCCTCCAGTGATGCTCTTCTAGTTCATTTATACAAACGAAGCCAAATGGGTCTGCTTGTCCTCCTTGATCCTTAACGTTCATTGCAGAAACTGGATTTTTAAGATCCAGTTTCTGTGGAGGTGGATTCCAGCTCAACCGTGCCCAGTTTTAAAAACCCCTGGAATGGTCTTTCTGCATTTTCACCTCAGTGCGCTGTAAGCCGCAGGTGAAGAAGGATGGACATACGATGTGAAAGAAAGTTTAGGGAATTTCCAGCATTATTTTAACAATTTAACATGACATGCACACACACAAACATAACGCTGTTGTTGCTCGTTGTGGCTTTGTTACAATTAATTCTCCCATGTCTTAGCAAAATATGTATAAACAGAAATTAGTGGAGATCGGAAATTAAGTCTTTGCAAATATCGGCACTTTTAATTAAACTGATATCGTTCTTCCCACTCCACCCCTTCCCCCCCATTAAGGATTTAACGGGATTTTCATTCCCTGTTCGGTTTATTAAATATGCTCTTTGCAAACTACGTGCACCCAGAAAATCAGAATTGAAATAATGAAGTCGTTTTCCTTTTGCAATAACCACAAAACGTTCCAGAAATAGGAAGGAAACAAGAAGATGTGAACTTTCAACGTACAGGTCCTCCTAAATATTTAGGTGTTAATAATTTCTCCAAATTATTATCATCCTGTGTTACACATTCCAGTCCTTGATCGTTATGTGTGTTGGAGAACATCCCCTCCCATTACATTGCCTACATTTAAGGTTACAAATATATTATTTCTGATCAGGAAGAATGGATGAACCAGGACAGTAGCTCTCCATCATTCAAGGACTTGGTTGATGAAACATTTACATTTTTAAGGTAAAATGTAAAGGTTCCCCTCGCACATATGTGCTAGTCGTTCCTGACTCTAGGGGGCGGTGCTCATCTCTGTTTCAAAGCCGAAGAGCCAGCGCTGTCCGAAGACGTCTCTGTGGTCATGTGGCCGGCATGACTCAACGCCAAAGGCGCACGGAACGCTGTTACCTTCCCACCAAAGGTGGTCTCTATTTTTCTACTTGCATTTTTTTTTACGTGCTTTCGAACTGCTAGGTTGGCAGAAGCTGGGACAAGTCACGGGAGCTCACTCCATTACACGGCACTAGGGATTCGAACCGCTGAACTGCCGGCTTTTTGATCAACAAGCTCAGCGTCTTAGCCACTCAGCCACCCTTTTTTACATTTGCTTTTTTTCTGCTTCTTCTACTTGGGCCTAAAAACATATAAATAGTTTAGACGCCGGAGAGAACCTCTCCTGGATACAGAGGTTTTTCCAGGGAAGTCCTAAGCTTAATGATAAAGAAAGAATTGTTTCCTGCAGCCATTCCCCCGCTGAATGCCTTCAACTGCATTTTCTCTCTGAACCAAGAGAATTCTCTCTGAATTTGTCTGAATCCCTCTGAAAGCCATCTGAACCAATGGCTAATGCTGGGTCTCATAAATCATGAATTGCAGCCAAGTGGTCCCTTAATGCCCGGGTTCTCGGCTTCCTCTCTAGAATTTCTTTGAAACATCACTCTGAATTCTATAAGCCCAAAAAGCTTTTCACAGTCCCATCATTTTTAATTAGTTTCTTTTTTACATTTGCCTTCCAGGAACCCCATTTGAGATTTTTTTTTTCCCTGCAAGGATATGTTGCAACAGCGCTCTCAACTCAAGGTAGAAACTCATCTTTTTTTCAGCATCCCGTACAAGCTGTGCCGTAGGAAAATCCCAGCATCCTTAGAACAGGCTTATAATAAAATTGTGGAGAAAAGGCATGAAGAACAAGTAACATTCACCCTATTGTGCTGAAAAACTAGACTACAAAAGCCATAACTTCATGTGCTCCTTAGTGCGAGGGATGATCATCATTGTTGGTTTGGGATTTATTCCCTGTATATACAGCACTTGCCTTGCCAATATTGATGAGGGAAAGGTTTTCTCCTTGGTAATTCCTTGCTTGAGTGCCCAAAAGACATCCTTTCAAGCAGCCCAACAGCCAGATAAGCAGGGATTAACACCAGACAAACCACCAAGCAGAAACAATACTCTGAGGAGATTACAGTAGCAACCAACACTGGCAGGGGCCAGCTACCTTGAGGTTTTTAGGAAAGTTAGGGAGTTGGGCAGCATCAGTCTCTCCGAAGAATGCAAAGAAGAGCAACAAAGATGATGGGACTGGAGGCTGAACCATGTGATGATTGAAGGTATGTCAATCATGATGATTGAGGTAGACTAAGTATGTCTAGTCTAACGGAGAGGAGGACTAGGAGTGACATGTTAGCAGTCTTCCAATATTTGAAGGACTGTCACAGACGAGAGGGTCAGCCTATTCTCCAAAGTACCTGAGGGCAGAACAAGGATGGAAACTTATCAAGGAGACATCCAAGCTAGAACTAAGGAGAAATTTCCTGACAGAACAATTAACGAGTAGAATGACTTGCCTCTAGACATTGTGGGTGCTTCATCGCTGGACATTTTTAAGATGTCTGATATGGTATAGGGCAGTGATGGCTAACCTTTTTGCCATCGCGTGCCAAAAGTGGGAGCGCGGGGTGGTTGCACGCATGTGTGCCCACACCTATGATTCAATGCACCCAGCACCCCCGTGCATGCATGTGTGACCCCCCCCCATGCTCCCCCCACTTTTGGCATGCGACAGCAAAAGGTTACCAATGGGCCTGTAGGCTCGTTTTTTTGCCCTCCCTGGGCTCCAGAGGCTTTCTTGGAGCCTGGGGAGGGTGAAAACGGCCTCCCTGCCCCCACCCCCCTGGAGGCCAGAAGTGGCGTGTTTCCCAACTTCCAATGGAAGACCCGTTTTTCACTCTCCCTAGAGGCTTTCTTGGTGCCTGGGGAGGGTGAAAACAGCCTCCCCGAGACCCTTCGGAGGCCAGAAATGGCCCGTTTCCCAACTTACAGTGGGTCCAGAAGGCCCAAAAATCAGCTGGCTGGCACACGTATGCATGCTGGAATTGAGCTAGAGCAATGCTCGCATGCCCACAGATATGTCTCCGCATGCCCCCTGTGGCACGCATGCCATAGGCTCGCCATCACAGGTATAGGGTCTCCTGCTTGAACAGGGGCTTGGATGAGAACAACTCACGGTCTCTTCCAATGCTATTATTCCATGTTCTACATTGGAAGACAGGAAACTGAGATCATTCACAGGCTCCAAAAGAAATTTGCTTTCACCTGCACCGAGGCATTTGAGATACAGAAGTACACACTTAGCAGTCGCACCATTTTATTCCTCCCCCCCCTTATTAGACTCTGACTTGTGACTTGATCAGCTCAAGTAAATCTTGATTACAGAGAATAACACGGAGAGAGATTGTGGTTTCTTATAGCACGTTCTCTGACCCCTTGGAGGTCTCGGGGTAGCTCCTGGCAAGATATAAAGCAATAAACCCCCTACATTCTAACTCAGTTAAGATTAGAATTTGCCGGGTAATTGGAAAACGAGAAGCGATTTTCAATTTGCCGTTTGATGCAAAGACTATAGCGAGAATCCTACTTCTTGCAGTTTCAATCGTTTTTGTCTTGAGAGGACTGCTATTCTCAATGTTGCGCTGTATTCTCACAGGAATGTTATACCAGACCCTTTGGGACTTAATAGTTTCCTTGCTGGCAAGCAAACCCAGATGCTTTTTTAAAAAGGAGTCAGATTTTTAAAACCCATGCTGAATGCACACGCAGAGACACACAGAAAACACTTGTAAAATATTTAATTGGGAGAACCATCAAGACCACTTCATATTATTTTAGTAGATATCCCAATAGGCAAAGCTCCCTGGGCGGGTTTACAATCAAATCCATGTAACCCATGCGCAGAAATCCAAGTAAAAATATATACTTTAAAATCAAATACCATGCACTATTAAAAACACCGTCTAAAATCGGCAGCAGCACTGTGATCGTTCAGAAGGTAAGAATCATAATACAATGACAAGCCACTTAAAAAGCCCAGGACAAACGATGTTAATATAGGTGCTCGGCAACCAACTCTGGGGAAGGAATTCCATCACTGGGTTACCACCAAGGAATAAGCTCTTCCCCTTGTCCATCTTCACCTCTTTTGGAGAACCTCATTAGATGATCTTAAAGTCAGCGCAGCTTCATACAGGAGATTCCACACCTTCATATATATCCCGATCGAAGGCCTTTCTAAATCTCTATATATCTTAGAGATCAGTTAAGGACTGGAAAGATACCGATTTAAAATCTCACCATTATGGTGAAGCTAGAGATAGCTAGGAACCAGTCAAAACTCAACACTGATAATCTTGCAAAAGGTTTCTTATCCCTTTTCCTACTTCAAAGTAGACTTACATCGGTAAGCCTGTGGCAAAGCCAAGACCCGTGATGGCGAACCTATGGCACGCGTGCCACAGGTGGCACGCGGAGCCATATCTGTGGGCACGTGAGTGTTGCCCTAGCACAGCTGGTGCTAGCCAGCTGTTTTCCGGGCTTTCCAGGCCCACTGGAAGTCGAGGAATGGGCTGTTTCCAGCCTCCAGAAGGCCTCCAGGGGGGTGGGGAAGGCCGTTTTCGCCCTCCCCAGGCTCCAAGAAAGCTTCTGGAGCCTGGGGAGGGTAAAAAACAGGGCCCACTAGTAACCTTTTTGACGTTGCGTGCCAAAAGCAGGGGGAGCATAGGGGGGGTCATGCACACATGTGAGGGGGGCAGGGAGGCATTGAATTATGGGTGTGGGCACGCAGGTGTGCGACGACCCCACATTCCCCCTGCTTTTGGCACACGACGGCAAAAAGGTTAGCCATCACTGGCCTAGACCCAGCAAATTCAGCTTGCATAAAGGACTTCATTTGCTCTCTAAATTGACCCGAATCTGCCCAAGAAAATAGAGCATCTTTGTTATGTTCCGCCAGTAGCCAGTAGATCCGGCAGCAGATTCGGACAGTGTTGTGGTCCGCCGGCAACCTGCAGAGCTGGCAGCAGAGTCGGACAGTGAGGAGGCTGGGGAGGATCATGGGCCAGTCCTGGAGTCTGGGGAAGGCTCTGATGAGGGCTCTGCATCGGAGGCAGAGAGGGGGCCAGGGCCGTAGGCCAGTTATCAGCTGCCTTTGGAGTCAGACATCAGTGAGGCGGACGAACAACTGGAGCCTGTTCCGAGTGTGCGCAAGCGCTGAGTTGCCAGATGAAGGAAACAGCTAAAGAACAAGGGTCGACTTGGGAGTAAGGCTACAGGTGGGTGGTGAATGGCCCCTCCCAGAGGGAATAAAAGGGGAGCGAAAGGGGAGTGGAGTTTGCAGGAGATAATTAGTTCATTCCTGTATTCTTGCCAAGTATTGCGGGAGTCTGAAAGATATCGGCCTGGCCACTCTCCAAGCCTGATAAAGGTCGGTAATTGTGAACTATCTTGAAAGACTGTGGGAGAGGAAAGACTTTGCTGGAGAGGAATTCACTGTGAATTAATTAAAAGGGGTTTATCGGGACGAGGACTCGGCTTCGTGCTGCTGGGGAAGCCTACGTCAGAACAATCTTCTCCTCTAAAGCGTTCACCCAACATCCCTTTGGATCTTTTCGTGGTAAGAATTCTCCCAAAGTTGCTTCCCAATTTCATTTCCGTTGGCTTTAGGATGAACCGCGTTGTTGAGCGAAGTTCACCCTTGGCCACCTGAATTAAAACATGGGCACTGAACAGGTGTTAAGAGGGACAAACGTTTTGTCCAGTTGAACCTTGAACCGTTCCTTCAGTATTTTCTGCACGTCTTCGCCCATCAGGACCGTGCTTACTACTAGATCCATGTCGTCTTTATAATTATATTTGGTTTCAGTCAGCACCCACCCAATCAAAACTAGAAATCCATCAGTAGTCTGGAGACTGCAGATGGACTTCCTTAAAAACATAGAACTTGGATCAGTTTGGAGTTGTAAAGAGGCCAACCGGAAGTCATCTATTGTCTTTGGTTGCAAAGTAAACAAATAAATGTTCTTACAGGTCACGTTTTTTACAATATCAGAGCAGAGAATTTTGTTCTCGGAATCCATCCTGACTTCCTTGCGCTTCACTTTGTGAAAGTACCACACTCCACCCTTCTCCGTGAAGCAGAAGATTCCTGGGGTCTGAGGTTGGTTCTTCTCAGAAATCAGCTCCATCGGTTGCCACATCTGATAAGCCACTCCAAAACCACCATCCACAATGTAGGTTTTACCTTCAAGGGTGACTTTGATCAGAAGATGAGTGACGTCTTGATTGTAGGCCTTTCGCTCTGGGTCATAAACACGAGCACCTAAAAGGTTAACTTCGTAGCCCATGGTCTGGAAGGCCCAAAACAGAAGTTGGTTGTTTTCCATGCACCATCCACCACGGTTGTGCTTCACAATTTTATCATACACCGATTCTAAATCCAACTCAATGGTTTCGCCACAGTGGAGACTCAGGTTTTCAAAGGGCACTGCGCGGATGTGATGTTGAAAAACCTCTGTTAAGGTTTTCAAGTCTATTTTTTCCTGGGAACCTTTGTAACAAATTCTTTCAAAATAATCCTTAATGTTCATGATGGGTTGTTCTGTTTTTGTTTTTGTCCCTGCAGAGTGAAACAAATAGTTTAACTAATTGCATAAAAGTATCTCCACTGTTGGTTTTATTTCACGGTTGCCTGAAACCCCTGGAAAGTAAAGTCATATCAATATCCTCTCTGTATTTCTAATCTGGGACATCGTACAGAGCAAGAGTCATGATTCAGCCTTTTAACGTTTTACCATTAAGTTTAATGATGCAAACCCGTGTTTTTCAGACTTGGCAACTTGAAAATGAGTGAATGTCAACTCCATATTGTCAATTTCCCAATTGGCTGGGAAATTCTAGGAACTGACATCCACTCGTGTCAAAGTTGCCAAGTTTGAAAAACATTGTCTTGCATCACTCCCGAGAGAGACCTTTGGATTTGCAAAATGTGCAGATAATGTCTTAAGGTTGATAGATTGATAACAGCTCTCACCTCCCTCCTTCCCTGCTCATCCTACTCCCTCCTTGCCCACCTTTCAGTTAGGATTGAGTATTTGCATTTTTTAATATCTTCCCTCTCCCCCTCTCTCTCCCCCTCTCCCTCTCCCCTCTCCCCCCCCTCTCTCCTTCTCTCTCTCCTTCTCTTCCTCTCTCCTCGCTCCCTCCCTCCCTCTCCCTCTCTCTCTAGGTTTTGTATAGTTTTATCCTTTTTAACATTATGAGGCACCCAGAATTACCCCGGGGTAAGATGGGCAGCCGATAAATTTAATAAATAAATTAATAAGGTTTTTGTTTTAAATTTAACATTAAAACAGAATTCAGAGAAATGTCTAGCAATACACAGGTGAAAACACACATGGTCTTAGAACACTTTACACGTCTAAAACCACGTTTCTCAGTTTGTCTAATTTACTTTGATTTTAAGAATGGAAAGAAGAAGAAAAAAAACCTGAAAGAAAAATCATCCTTTACCTTTAACAGTTAGAGGAGACGGTTGGTAGCAAAAAAACCCCAACATTGTGACTCTGCACAATCGACAACGCTTGTTCCTTTCTCTGCACCTGTGTAAAGCTTCGGTATGGATGAAACGGTATCTTCGCACCCCTTACTTTGTTTTCATCCCGTGCTCCAAACAGTTCACAATTGAAAACAAACAAAGAGGCTACGCAAATCACCTTTTAATGTGCATTTCTCATATCATACATAATTTAAAGGCATTTAAATAAAGGGCGTTTGGAATCTAATATTTGCTGTTCCACACATTTCTGCTCCCGTACACAAGTTTTGCACGCAGGCATAATTTTCCTTTCTCTTTATTAGGAACACAGCTCGTTTTTCTTATTTACCTCTTAGTGAAACCTGATAATAATAGGTGTTCTTCTGTTCAACTTTGGCTTTCTCTGGTTATTTGTTCGTCTGCCAATTTTCTGTCTCCTTCAATTCCTTCAGATGTTCCTTTGCCCCGAACAGTTGCACCCACCCAAATACTGGCGGAATTGCAGCTCTTAGAATTTTGCTTTTTTTGCTTTTTAAAAGAAAATAAAATGGGCTCTGGAAGTCAGAATTTGTTCCTCCCTTCCTCATATTTAATCAACAAAAAAAAAGTTAGTAAAAGCACCCAGACAGAACACCCTGGGGAGTTCAAAGAACACTCAAGCAGTGCTGAAAATTTTTTTGCTTCCTGGCAAACGTTTTACGTGTACTTCAAACATGCCACTGTTGTGTTAGTAAAATGATTGAGTGCAGAGCAAAGCAGTGTGTATGTCAAAAGGCAGAATTTACAACTCCATTGCCATGCCTCTTCGGGTATCCTCTCTAAACTGGGAGAGTCTACATGATGTTGATTTTTGATCTTCCTTCCATTATCCCTTCCAAAATTGTATCCATTAAGAGGAACATGTTTTGTATTTGGAAAATATAAATATATATATATTTTTGCACGAAGCTACAGAGTTGTGAACAACCACTCCATCTTTTGGCCAGAAAAGCAATAAGCAGCCTGGGTTTTTCTCAACATTAGAAGCATATATCAAAGATGAAAGAAGCAAGATTTGGCCAGGTCAGATCGTGGTGATCTCTAAAACAGAGTAACGGAGTTGGAAGGGACCTTAAAGGTCTCCTAGTCAAGGGGTCCCCAACCTTTCGGACCTCAGGGACCGCTAAATTCATAATTTAAAATCCTGTGGACCACTAATACGATCTGCCTAATGACCGGCTGGGTGGGCGTGGTTAGGTGGTCATGTGACTGGGTGGGCGTGGCTAACTCGATGTCGCTTGCGTTGAGGGGCACCTCTCCAGCCTGTACTCGCCCATCCCCTCCCAGCCACTCCTCGCCTGCCTGCCCGGGCTCCTTAGAAAGCAGCTGTTGGAGCTAAACAGCCACCACATGAAAGAGTTGGGAAAACAGCTGGCTCAGTTCAAATTGGATTTGGCTGAGAAGGAGGCTCAGCAGAAGCACCTCACTCAGGACTAGGAGCATAGGCTTTCCAAGCAGAGGGAAGACCTGCGGGAGTGCAAGGCCAGGTACCGGCGCCTGGAGGCTCAGCGGGCTGAGATGGTCAGCCAGTTCCAGGCCATGATGCAGTCCCGCTGGAGCGAGGCCCTCTGGCTTTTTGCTACCAGCGAAATTAGTTACTTTTTAACTAACCCAGTTAATCATACTGTAGGAACACAGTTTGAGAGTTATCTTTTCAACGTCCATGGGAGATAGCACCAAAACACTGGAGAATTCTTGGAAGCCTGGCGTTTGACCAAATCAGCCATCAATAGGCACAAAGAGATAAACAACTTCTCCATACCATTCAAAAGAGACAAGCCAAAAGCCAAAAAGGAAACAAAAAGATCGAAACACCCCTTCACTGGCAGTCAACATCCAAATGAGCAGAGATCAACAACCAGGTTTAATACCTGACTAACAATCAAGCAGTAAGCAATGCCCTAATCAAGGAATCAGAATGGCCGTGACCAGGGGGACTTTTTATCAGGTCCGCCTGATTCGCCAGTTGCGTCCCTTTCTGGATCGGGACTCCTTACGCACGGTCACTCATGCCCTCGTCACTTCCCACCTGGACTACTGCAATGTTCTCTACATGGGGCTCCCCTTGAGGAGGCTCCAAGTGGTTCAGAGTGCGGCCGCGCAGGTGGTTATGGAAGCGACGTGGCGTTCCCATGTAACACCTCTCCTGCGCGTGCTGCACTGGCTCCCGGTGGTCTTCCGGGTGCGCTTCAACGTTTTGGTTACCACCTTTAGAGCGCTCCATGGCTTAGGACCTGGGAACTTACGGGACCGCCTTCTGCCACCGATAGCCTCTCACCGGCCAATACGCTCCCACAGAGAGGGACTCCTCAGGGTGCCATCGACTGGCGGCCCCCAGGGGGAGAGCCTTCTCTGTGGGGGCACCTGCCATTTGGAACGAGCTCCCCCCGGAGATACGGAGGATCCCGGATTTGCGCACTTTTCACCGTGTCCTCAAGACCTTTTTATTTCAGCAGGCTGGCCCGGCCTAACTTCCCTTTTAAATGGTAAATTGTAAATTTTAAACTTGTTTTAAATATTAGGGGTTTTTAATTTTGTTTTCGGCCAAACTATTTAATAGGTTTTTACACTGTCTTTTAAATTTTGTAGTTTGTATGTTTTATCTTTTTGGCTGTTCACCGCCCTGAGTCCTTCGGGAGTAGGGCGGTATATAAATCTAATAAAATAAAATAAATAAATGAAATAAATAAATAATAAAAGTAAATAACGAGCCTAACTAAGGAACCATCAAGAAGGAAACCATAGTCCCAACAATACTGACATAGCAAGTCACTTGTATATAAACAGAGAGCAAACCCCACTCCCTTCTAGCACTGATGATGTTACCTAGTTGGGTTATGAAACGTCTGCATACAAACAAACAAACAACCTCAGAGAGCACCAAGGACTCCACAGTTCTAATATCCTTTTTTTAAATAGCAAAAGTGCAGAGCCTTGCAATGTATTGCCCTTCGTATGAAGAACCTATGGAAGATGCTGGTGGAATCAGAGGTGGGATTTGCATAATACCTACCGGTTTGCCCAGCATCGAAAATTTGAACGTGTGTGTGCGCACGCTTCGCCTGCACATGCCACCTACATGTATGCGCACAGCCTTCTGCACAAGTGCTTTGCTCGCATGTGCAGTTTCCATGCATGAGTACAGCTTGAAAATGTGGCTAAATAGGATGGCATAGCGCGGGGGCGGGTGGGCCGAACCGGTCTAAACCAGTCCGAACCAGCTGAATACCACCTCTGGGAATGTATTTCAGGATAACATACACAGTACATCTGGCCTTAGCCAGGAAATCCCAATAGATCGATAAGTGTTAGGTGTTACTGTCAGACAATTCCAACAGCATTTTCTCTTAAACCGACTGAAGCAGAAGACAAGGATGAAAGTCTGCATCCACCGAAAAAGCAAAGCGTTAACTCTTCAGATGCGATTTGGGCTTCTTTCTTTGCAAGGTTTTGACTTCGCGCTCTGATAGATCAGCGGTGAGATTTTGTTTCCAAGGCGAGAACATTCCTGACCAGCAGATGTCACCATGATTTCGCTTTCGGCAAGCTTCAAAATTGATGTTTTGCTTTCCTTCTGGAAGGAATTTACTCGAACAGGGCACTTTCTGGGAACCACAAATGGTTTAATGGTGGCTAATGCAGGAGACGCGGTGGCTCAGGGGCTAAGACGCTGAGCTTTGTCGATCCGAAAGGTCGGCAGTTCAGCGGTTCGAATCCCTAGTGCCGCGTAACGGGGTGAGCTCCCGTTGCTTGTCGCAGCTTCTGCCAACTTAGCAGTTCGAAAGCACGTAAAAAATGCAAGTAGAAAAATAGGGACCACCTTTGGTGGGAAGGGAACAGCGTTCCGTGCGCCTTTGGCGTTGAGTCATGCCGGCCACATGACCACGGAGACGTCTTTGGACAGCACTGGCTCTTCGGCTTTGAAACGGAGATGAGCACTGCCCCCTAGAGTCGGGAACAACTAGCACATATGTGCGAGGGGAACCTTTACCTTTAATGCAGGAGGCCCACTTTTCAGTTTTTCATTTATTCAGAGGCCAAGGGTTGCATGTTCTATTCCAAATGGGAAACTGCTACGAGCTGATTCAGGATGACAGTGGGAGGTTAAAATGTGCCCTTTTGCAGACCCAGAAGAACCTGAGTTTCTATAACCACCTTCAACGGATCGATTGGTAGTTTCTTTCCTTCTTAGCAATTTGTCACATTGGTGGGTTTCGTTTAACTGAGGTCCCTAGGTTAGGCAGCCTTCCAAGTGTCTGAATTTTGATCACGTTACCATGGGGATGCTGCCAAGGACATAAGGGTGGAAATTGGCCATAAGTCACTTTTTTCAGTGCCATTGTAACTTTGACCGGTCACTAAATGAACTGTTGTAAGTAGAAGACTACTTCTGCATCTGAAGGATGTTAGGATTGCTTTAGAGATTGAGGTACACTAGGGTTATTTTGGTGATCTTTGGGCTCCAAGATCACTGCAGATGGGGACTGCAGCCAAGAAATTAAAAGACACTTGCTCCTGGGGAGGAAAACTGGCAAAGTTAGACAGCATAACTAAAAAGCAGAGACATCACCCTGCCAACAAAAGCATGTATAGTCAAGGCCATGGTTTTCCCAGTTGCAATGGATGGCTGTGAAAGTTGGTCCATAAGGAAGGCTGAGCGCCAAAGAATTGAGGCCTTTGAACTCTGGAGCTGGAGAAGACTCCTGCGAGTCCCTTGGACTGCAAGGCGATCCAACCGGTCAGTCCCAAAGGAGATCAACCCTGACTGCTCCTTAGAAGGCCAGATCCTGAAGATGAAACTCAAATACTTTGGCCACCTAATGAGAAGGAGAAGAGCCTAATGCTGGGAACAATGGAGGGCAAAAGAAGAAGGGGATGACAGAGAACGAGGTGGCTGGATGGAGTCACCGAAGCAGTTGGCGTGAGCTTAAATGGACTCCGGAGGATGGTAGAGGACAGGAAGGCCTAGAGGAATGTTGTCCATGGGGTCGGACACAACTTTGCAACTAACAACAACAACAAATACTCATATTCAAGTATTTACTTTTATTTATTAAACCAGTTTATATACCCAACCATCTTACAAACGAGTGACTCTGTTTGTAACCTAGTCCTGTTGACTTACAACAGTTCATTCGAAGTTACAGAAAGTGGCTTATGACCATTTTTCGCACTCCTGACCATGGCCGAGTCCCCAAGGTCATGTGATCAAAATTCAGACACTTGTCGACTGGCTCATAATTACGACGGTTGCAGTGTCCTTGGCGTCACGGGATCCCTTTTTGCGGCCTTCTGTCAAGCAAAAGTCTGTGGGGAAGCCAGATTCACTTAACAACCATGTTGCTAACTTAATAGTTGTGGTGACTCACTTAACAAGTCTGGCAAGAAAGGTTTTAAAATGAGGCAAAACTCACTTAACAAACGTCTCGCTTAGCAGCAGACATTTTGGGCTCAATTATCGTAAGTTGAGGGCTAAAAACAGTTACTGTATTTTTCAGAGTATAAGGCGTACCTTTTTTCCCCAAAAAAGAGGGTGAAAATCTGGGTGCTTCTTATACTCCGAATGTGGTCCCTGAAACGGAGGTTTCAGAGGCTGAAAAAAGCAGCAGAAACGAAGCTTCAGCAAAAAAGCCTCCAAACAGAGCTTCAGAAAAAGCCTCCAAACAGAGCTTCAGAAAAAGCCTCCAAACAGAGCTTCAGAAAAAAAGCCTCCAAACAGAGCTTCAGAGGCTTTTTTCCTGAAGCTCTGTTTCGGAGGCTTTCAGAGGCAGAAATGAAAGTTTTTTCTGAAACGGAGTTTCATAAGTTTCAAAGGCAGAAAAAAAAGCAAAGAAAAAAAAAAGCAAGGCACAGAGCTCACAACCAAGGAACCTGTTGCTAAAATTCATCTCTGGGAACAGCTGATTGGGAGTATTCCGGGAGGCCGATCCACCTGCCAATCAGCTTTTTTCTTATTTTCCTCCCCAAAAACTAAGGTGCATTTTATACTCCAGTGCATCTTATACTCTGAAAAATATGGTATATTAATATATTAAACTGTTATACTCCCACAATACTTCGTGGGAAAGCCCACTCAGGGGATAAGGAACAAATTATGAGATTAAAATTTTGTTTAGAAAACTAAAGCTGTAGATGAAATGTGTTCTGGCACTAAGAAACTAATTGAAAGCCCAAAGCAGAGTTGATTATCCTAAGATGTCAGAGAAAATCCTTTGCAAGAGTCTTTTTAAGCAAAAATGCCTGATCTGCTTGATGGGAATGTTTGCAGTTTCATGTTTTGGCAGTGACCATGTTGGCTGTGTTTGCACAATATCCTTGAAGGAAGGGATTTAAAGTGGATGGTAGCCTGTGCAAACTTGCTACGGAGTCAGTTCAGGGGGGTACGTAAGGAATCCAAGTCTCCCAGGGCAGGAAAAATGAAAATGTTAAAACAGAATAGAGTACAGAATAACAGAGTTGGAAGGGACCTTGGAGGTCTTGTAGTCGAACCCCCTAATCAAGCAGGAGGCTCTATACCAGTGATGGCTAACCTTTTTGCTGTCGTGTGCCAAAAGTGGGGGAAGTGTGTGTGTGGGGGGTCATGGACTCCCGTGCCACATCCATAAATCAATGCGCCCCGCCCTCCTGCGCATGTGCATGCGACCCCCGCCCCACGCTCTCCCCTGCTTTTGGCACACGATGGCACGGGGGGTCTCGTAGGCCCGTTTGTTTGCCCTCCCCAGACTCTAGAGGCTTTCTTAGAGCCTGGGGAGGGCAAAAATGCCCTTCCCCACCCCACCGGAGGCCCTTCGGAGACCGGAAACGGCCCATTTCCCAACTTCTGGTGGGACCAGAAGATCCATTTTTCACCCTCCTCAGGCTCCAGAGGCTTTCTAGGAGCCTGGGGAGGGCGAAAACCACCATCCCCATTAGGGTAGATGTCTACAGCTTATTAAAGCAGCTACCTCTTTTCCTTCAGCTCTTCAGAAGAAGCTTCTTGGACGAAAAGCGAAATGTCTTCGAAGAAAAGTCCAGTTGCCTTTTGAAAAAGCACCTTTGGGACAACCACGACCTGGAGGACTGAGAATCTCTACAGATTTTCCTCTAACGTTGGCCAAGACAGTTGCTTCCTGATTGACCGGTCATCCTTGAGTCATCTTCTACCACTCCGCTAGAATGAAAGATAGCGCCCAACTGAGTCTACTTGATCCGGTGGTTGTAGCCGTTGCCTGAATCAGTGCTTGAACTTTTTTTTTTTAAACAATTATCTGTTTGTTTTCCAACCGCCTACACACTCATTAATATAATTAGCCATTGTGGCATGGATTTTAAAATTTAAATACCAGGTGTGCAAGCAAGTGTGTGAACGGTTATCATATTACAATGTGGGGGAAGGTTTAATTAAACCATCTCTCCCCAGACATTGGGGGGAGGGGCGGGGAATCAACAGCTGTGCCCCATTATATCCAGGAATTCATGTTAAGAGAGAGAAGTCCAATTGGCATCTATGGAAGGTAAGGGTTTGGTCTGTGTGTTTTTTTTTTTCGTCCTCGTTTTAATTGCTACTTAGAGAGGGCAGGTTGCCCAAAGAACGTAGCTGGGGAGAAAAAAAATTTAAACTGTCTCCTTCCTCCTGCTGAACTGTTAATAATACTTGCATGCTCCTAGTGTTTCAGCTATTTCTTTTTTCTTTTTTTTAGAAAGTTCTATAACATGAATGTTAATTATATTGTTGAAAGAATATAGCTTCCAGGCAATGGTAGTAAATATTTATATATTTCCTCCCATTGCACCTGGGGGCATTTTGAGGGACCTAATGTGGAGATCAAAGAGCATACAATCGCCCACAGTTACTGCCTCCCCTGTGCCCCTTTGCTAGAAGGAAGCAATGAAAATTCTTCCACCCTACTATCTTTTCTAGGGTCACTGGAAGAAAAAGCCAGCATTGTTCAAAGACATTTTCCGTGGTCATGTGGCTGGCATGACTATATGCCGAGGCAAACGGGAACGTTGTTCCCTTCCCACCAAAGTGGTACCTATTTATCTACTCGCATTTGCATGCTTTCGAACTCTTAGGCGGGCAAGGAGCTGGAGCAAGTAAGGGTAGCTCACCCGTTGTACAGCTCTTGGGTCTTGAACCTGGGCGATCAGCTTTCCAGCGGACACGCTCGGCGTCTTTAACCGCCGAGCCGCCACGCTGTAAAACCTCCAAAATCTGACCTTGCGCTACAATGTAAACAGACATGGATTGGAAGACTATTTGGGTTCTTGAGGTGCCTTACTCAAAACAATTCAACATATGCTGAGGATAACAATACTCGGGCAACTCTTGAGCCTTTGAAAATGTCATACTCTACGACAATTGCCTCTTCAGATGAGCACTAAGCATGGAACTCCACTTTTGCTTCTCCACGTTATCCATGAGTTTTCTTTCTTCATGCAGTTGGATAACAACAGAATGGCAATCCCTGTTTTGAAGTCCCGGGAAGTAGGCAGGTTAAAAAGAGCTTCCAGAGTGAGCTGTGAACCAAGTCCTGGTTTGAAGGTGACTTGGAAAGGAGGTTGGACATCAATATTGTAAATTCAAAGCTTGCCTGGGGAGACAGTTCAATTTCATACTCGGCCAAGGAGGTCCCTGAGCTGCAGAATTTCTCACTCACCTTGTAAAGTTATTGTGTTCCTTTTTCTTTCCTTACCTGTGTTGGCATGTTAATTTGTTTTGTTAAGATGTTAATATTTCTTTCGCTTGAGTTGCAGTCACAGGTTCTGAGTTTTGGAAGTGGTCATGTGTAGTAAAAAGCCATAAAAATAACTTACAGATGAATCCTGGGAGACTTTTCTGCCATCTTAAATTGTCCGTTTTTCATCATCATCTTCCTCATTTCCCTCACCTTTAGATGACTACTACTACTACTACTACTTCTTCCTCCCCCTCCTCCTCCTCCTCTTCCTCCTCTTCCTCCATTATCATCGTCATCAATCATCATCATCATCCTAGCCTACCAGTTCATTCCAACTTGATTTAGTACTTTTGATTATAGGATACTATCCAAGAATCTAGGAGTGGTTAAAGACATTGTCTATAAATCGGTATGGATGCTGTTATTCACATTTTGTAATATTGATGTAATGCAGATTTTTGTAATTGATGAGTTGAGATTCCATCCATTCATCTTGTGCCTAAGTACTTTTCTAGATTTGCTTTCATATGGCACCAAGCACACCAACCACAACAGGTATCACGTTGTTATTTATTTATGGCAGATTGATTTCCGCAAATGATTTGAGCTCACAAATCCCATATATAGAGAAAGCTACGCTCAGAGGACTAAATGTTCCGTGGGAGTGTTCAGTCTATCAATCAAAATATGTTTGTGATCCAAGATCACATGTAGGATATGTTCTTCTTCTCTTCAGTTCCTGCTTAAGAGCTTCCCAAAGTTCGCAGAACAAAGGTTGGCAAAACTTCTTCTAGGCATTTTAGGCGTGTATATGATTTTCATTCTTGTTACTTTTTTGGTTGAGGGTTGGGAAACTTTAAATATGTGCAAAACTCATTTAGCACTTTAAGTTGCAGGTGTGCACACATTACAATTAGCTCTTATGTTCAGTCAGCTTCTCTCTCTCTCTCTCTCTCTCTCTCTCTCTCTCTCTCTCTCTCTCTCTCCCCCCCCCCCCCCCTCCCTCCCTCCCTCCCTCATCTCTCCCCCCCCTCTTCCCTAAATAACACAGTCCTAGGCTGCATTAACAGAGGGATAGAATCAAGATCATGTGAGGTGTTAACACCACTTTATAATGCCTTGGTAAGACCAGACGTGGGACATTGCATCCAGTTTCGATGGCCACGAAATAAAAAGATGTTGAGACTCTAGAAAGAGTGCAGAGAAGGGCAACAAAGATGATTAGGGAACTGGAGGCTAAAACATACAATGAACAGTTTAGGGAACTGGGCATGTCTAGTTTAATGAAAAGAAGGACTAGGGGTGACATAATAGCAGTCTTCCCATATCTCAGGGGTCTCCACAAAGAAGGGGGGGTGTCAACCTATTCCCCAAATCAGCAGGAGAAGAAGCAATGGATGGAAATTAATCAAGGAGAGAAGCAACCTAGAACTAAGGAGAAATTTCCTGATAGTCAGCACAATTAACCAGTGGAACAACTTGCCTCCAGAAATTCTGGGTGCACCATCCCTGGAGGCTTTTAAGAAGAGATTGGACAACCATTTGTCTGGAATGGTATAGAGGGTCTCCTGTTTGAGCAGGGGGTTGGACTAGAAGAGCTCTAAAGTCTCTTCCAACTCTGGGGGAAGAGGGGGTTTGTTTTGTTTTGTTTTTTGTTTTTTTGTTATTCTGTTAAGATTTATTTATTTATTTATTTGGTTCAATTTATATGCCGCCTTTCTCCGGAGACTCAGGGTGGTTGAGATAGTAATGGAAAGAAAATAAGACAAGGAATTGTGGCCAAACAAGAAACTGGGCCAAATTTGCTGGAATGTATGGATTGATGGACCGGATGAAGTGGACCGGATGGTGGACCGGATGAAGTCCGTTGAGTAGATATTTTCTAAATCAAGGGCTATCTTGAGCCATGGTAGCACAGTGGTTAGAGTGCAGTACTGCAGGCTACTTCTGCTGACTGCTGGTTGCCTGCAATTTGGCAGTTCAGATCCCACCAGGCTCAAGGTTGATTCGACCTTCCATCCTTCCAAGGTGGGTAAAATTGGATCCGGGGTAAAATAGGACCCAGATTGTTGGGGGCTATATGCTGACTCTGTAAACTACTTAGAGATGGCTGTAAAAGCACTGCGAAGCGGTATATAAGTCTAAGTGCTATTGCTAGTCCTCCCTCCCTCCCTCCCTCCCTCCCTCCCTCCCTCCCTCCTTCCTTCCTTCCTTCCTTCCTTCCTTCCTTCCTTCCTTGTTGGCGCAGTGGTAAGAATGCCATATTGCAAGTTAGTTCTGCCCACCGCTAGGAGTTCGATTCTGACCAGCTCAAGGTTGTCTCAGTTTTTCATCCTTCCAAGGTGGGTAAAATGAGGACCCAAATTGTTGGGGGCAAGATGCTGACTCTGTAAACCACTTAGAGAGGGCTGTAAAAGCACCGTAAAGTGGTATATAAGTATAAGTGGTATTGCTATTGCTGTCTGTAGCAAGGAAGGAAATAGATATCTGCTCTTCTTTTACACTTACGTACGTTTATAGAAAACTTCAAACTCAACCCATGCTTTATAATGTATGTTCTCTTAACACATCCCCGGGACATTTTGTTGCTGAGGTCAAAGTGCCCGTCCTTGAACAAAGGGTATTGTTTCAATCTGATATTGCCGAGTTGGGATTACGATCACAATATTGACTTACCTTCTCAATGATTAAACAGGGGCCAAAGTTCCTTATCACTCAGTCAACCCACCAAAGAATACAAAACGATGTCAAACCCAACAACCCTCTTGCAAATAACAGTTTCCACTCTTTGAACACTCAGCATTGCTTTCTTCTTTTGTTATTTCCTTTCTGAGGTTCATTGGAAAGTTTGGGGGAAAATATTGACTTCATAGCCTGGTTGACCACAATAATAATATTCAGGATTAAGTCTGCTCGTCATTTTGCGGGATTCAAGTCCCGGTTTTTTTTTTCCTTCCTTTTCTGGATTATTTCATGAATTATGCCTCTTTGTCTTTTACAATTCTGAATGCATGAATGTTGCTGGGAGGGGCAGAAAATCCTTTAAAAATATACATGCATGCATATATATATATATATATATATATATATATATATATATATATATTTCATTCAATCCCATTCTTTTCGCTTCAGTTCTCCGCTGTCACGACAATTAAGAAACACGGATCAATTGAGAGCCTCTCCATCCGCATATAGGTAAGTAGGAACCAGCTCTATTTTTTTTTTGTAGGTTCCGGAAATAAATGGGTTGTCATGTGACATGGGGTTAATCATAATGATATAACTCAACTTGGATCAGTGGTGGGTTTCTACCGGTTTGCTCCAGTTCGGGAGGCTCCTCCCACCCACCCGGATGTCATCACGGATGCTCTGCGCATGAACAGAAGGTTATGCTCACACGCGTAAGCGAAGCGTGTGCACACGCTCACAGTTCCGAACTGGTAGCGAAGGTAAGTGAAACCCACTACTGGCTTGGATCCTTAGGAATTCAGACCCAGTTTGCTTTTGTAAGTTTACCCATCCTCAAATTCACCCGGCGGATTTGAATCTGTCTGGTTGGGTGAACTCTTCCCTTATTGTTAAAGTTTAATCTGATAGCAGTCCTGTGAATCCAGTTCAGCTAGGAACTGTCCTCTTAATTTAAAAAAAACAAAACAAAAACAAAATTGATCTAATCCACATCCGTCTGGCTACAGGAAAAGATCGTTTAAGCAAGAATTCCATTCCAATTTGCAAACCGATGCACGAAAAAGTAGCGAAACGCAGAAATGCCCGACATTCTCTGAACCGATGGAGGAGCTGATCACAATCAAACCGTACGATTCTTACGTAATCATTCGAAGCGCCTGTTCAGAGCACTGGCTTAATTCAGAGCCAAACAAATTGCATTTAAGTCCCGAATCTTCCTTGCTGCCTGACCTGAAAAATTACGACCCCGTTAACTCTAGATAATAAGGCTGATCCAATGCATCTGCGTTCCCATTTTTCTGGCGCTCTTGGTTAATCTTCTGATACGCATGCATACCCTGAAGTCTGACGGGCAGCTAAAACCATCCGTGCAAGCTGGGTGAAACGATTCCACAGATGGGTTCAGTCAGCAGTGCTCAAAATGCCACATTAATTCATATCATGTGATCCTGCACCATAGTAGTTCTCCTTGGCCACATATGAATTGTGCTTTGATTTTGCCGATGCCTGTGTTCTCTCAAATAATACACCAATGGCTTGGAAATAGACCGAAAAACTTAGCTCCCTTTGAAGGGTCCTTGATGGTCTCTGAGTTTGTTTGTTTGTTTGTTTGTTTTCAATCGCAGATGTTTCATTGCCATACTAGGTAACATCCTCAGTGCTGGGAGCACTGAGGATGTTACTTCGTTCGGGTCAAGAAATGTCTATAAGAAACCAACCAAGCTCAGAGAGCACCCTCATTTCAACCCTGAACTACAAAATATTCTCCTTTACCTCCCTTTCTCTGTCTGAAGCAACATTTTACGGCAGGTCATCTTGATGCGAAGAGTCCGTAGAAATTTCACTTACTAAGATATTCTTAATTTCCTTTTCCTTTTAAGCAAACTGACTGAAATGCTTGTTTAAAAAATTGCATATACCGGTAGATAGATATAGATATCCGTAAGTTGCATTACCCCACAATTTTGGTTGTTGAAAGTTTTGAAGTTCTTCCTCTTTGTTCTTTTACTTTTGTGCATAAAAATCCAACAATTAATAAGAAATGATAAGTTACTTCTTAAAACAAGAATTGAATGTAGATTTAAACAACCTTGGTTTGTTTTTCCCCCAAAGGAAACAAAATCCTGACTCTCTTAACTTACCTCTTAAAGGAAGAGAAAGGAGAGATTTAGAAAAGTAAACTCAACAAACCTTAATCTTTGAGGACACCTATACCCAAATCGGTCCTTGTCTCCTGCTGGCTGTTTGAACACAAAGTGGGTTTTGCAAAATTGGGAAATTTTAAGAATAGTAAGTGTTGTAGGTGTGGCTTTCTAATCAGATTGACTAATTAGTACTGCGAATGGTTTAATCCAAGATCTTCCAGATTATGACCAGAGAAATTATTTAGCATGAAGAACCTTAGTAAGACCACACCTGGAATCAATGGTGAAATCCAAATTCTTTTACTACCGGTTCTGTGGGCGTGGCTTGGTGGGCGTGGCGTGGCTTGGTGGGCGTGGCTTGGTGGGTGTGGCAGGGGTAGGATATTGCAAAATCTCCATTCCCACCCCACTCCAGGTAAATAATACTGCAAAATCCTCATTCCCTCCCCACTCCTGGGGGAAGGATATTGCAAAATCTCCATTCCCACCCCATTCTGGGGCCAGCCAGAGGTGGTATTTGCCATTTCTCCAAACAGCTCAAAATTTCTGCTACCGGTTCTCCAGAATCTGTCAGAATCTGCTGGATTTCACCCCTTCCTGGAATACTGCGTCCAGTTTTGGTCATCACGGTATAAAAAAGATGTGGAGACTCTAGAAAGAGTGCAGAGAAGAGCCACAAAAATGATTAGGGGACTGAAGGCTAAAACATTTGAAGAACAGTTGCAGGAATTGGGTATGTCTAGTTTAATGAAAAGAAGGACTAAAGGGTGACATAATATCAGTCTTCCAATATCTCAGGGGCTTCCATAAAGAAGGGGGAGTCAAGCTATTCTCCAAAGCCCCTGAGGGCAGGACAAGAAGCAATGGTGGAAACTAATCAAGGAGAGAAACAACTTAGAACCGAGGAGAAATTTCCTGACAGTGAGACCAATTAATCAGAGGAACAGCTTGCCACCTGAAGTTGTGGGTGCTCCATCACTGGAGGTTTTTAAGAAGAAATTGGACAGCCATTTGTCTGAAATTGTATAGGGTTTCCTGCCTAAGGAGGAGGTTGGACGAGAAGTTCTTCCATCTCCCTTCCACCTCTGTTATTTTGTTATTCAACAGTCACTCATCATAAAAGTTCAAAATGCCATGAACTCTGCATTTTAAACATTTGTCAAATGAAACTCTATTCGTTTGTAAACGTCACAGTAAACGTTCCTTCTTTTTTACTCAGCCATAAAGGCCAGGTCTTCTATTATAGGTGTTTCCTTGCAACACTAGAAAACAAATTTAAGTCATCATAAATCAACATTTCACCTCTATGGAATAGGGACAAGTGGCACTTATTCATTTTGCGATGATGGCTTGATGGAACTGTTACCTTATTTTTTGCATGCAATTACTTAAGATCCACAAAGACTTCTCTTTTTTTTCAAATAAGGTGTGTATTATGATTGATATCATTGAAATCGGGAGTGGTTTCTGCACTTGCTTTGGGAAGAATGCCAGTTCACATAGCCATCACGCCAAGGGATTGAAAATAAATAAGGTGTGCTTATCCTTCTTTCAGATGATTAAAAATAGTGTTTTCATGCAAGAGGAACAATGGAGAAGGCTTGGCAAACAGACTTGCCATGTAGGAAACCAACGGCATAACTTTTTTCCTTAAAATAATCTGAAAGAGCAGGAGTCTCACATTAAACTTACTCTTAATTTTGTATTTACACGCACATCCCTTACAAAATGGTAACAAACTTATCTCAATTGATTTCAGGAGAATCTACTCTGTTCTTAATCTCGCATTATAGCTCAGTAAATACCCAGTGAAGCTGGATCCCGAATGAGGCAATATCCCACGACCAACATCAACAAAAGAAATGTATTGATTAGTCGTCTAACCATATCAAAAAGCTATAAAACCAATACAGAGAAAACTGTAGGACATATTGTGTCCGTAATAAATAGTGAAGGCTGAACTGTTCCATATAGACCCATGATGGCGAACCTCTGCGGGCACGCAAGCCATCGCCCCAGCCTAGCTCCACCGTGCATGCACGCATGCCGCACACCAACCAGGTGGTCTTTGGGTCTCTGCCGTCCATGCATGGGGGGCAGGGCGCATTCACGGGAGATGCAGGTTGGTGCAGGAGGCATTTGAGGCCCAAAACATGCCCTGTTTTGGGCCTGGAAAGCCTCCTGCACCAACCTGGAAGCCAAAATGGGGCCGGGGCATATGCGTGGGGGGGCATGCGTGAATGCGCAAGGGGACGCTCGCATTGCATTTTGGGGGTTCAGACACACGTGCGTGCATTTGTGCATTCATGCACGCTTTGGGCACTCGGCACCAAAAAGGTTAACCATCACTGATATAGATTGTCCTCTTCATCTCAATAATGAGACCATCTTGGGGTGTGTGTGTGGGGGTGGGAATCTAGATCTTTAAGAATCTCTACATCAGGAATTCTCAAGCTTGGCAACTTTAAGACTTATGGACTTCAACTCCCAGAATTCCCCAGCTACTATAGTGCCATAATTTTGGCAACACTCTACAGTGGTCTCTCGGTACTCATCCTTAATTGGTTCCAGGAGGCACGATAAATACCAAAAATGAGAAGTAACAAATTTTCCCCCATAAGGCATGATATAATGAGTCACAAGGCAGCCGACACCCACAAATTCTAGCTTGTGCGTTGAGTATCAAACAAACAACGAGTACCGGGACAAAATTTTCCCCTTAAAATGCTTTGAGTGCCAAATTCGATGAGTTTCAAAGCAGTTGGGTACCCAGGTGCCACTGTATTCCGTAGAATGACCAATAGTGAGAAGAAACAATGAATCTGGCTTCAAACAGAGGTAATTAATGTGTTGAAACAACACACACTCTGGTGCAATTTTGATAACGTGCAACTCTGGTGAAACTTCACTTCGGTTCACACACTGAGTTAAAGAGTAATCACTTGCTATTTTTCACGGGTGGCTATTAATGCCATATTTTATTGTCTTCATCATGAACAAGCACTGCTTGTCTCACAATCCAGGCAATTAGCAGGAAGCAGTCTTTTGTTCAGAAATTTTACAGTACATCTTACTGTTTCATTAGATTTAGGAATTCGTTCTTGTGCTTGTACGTGCTGTAAATTAGGGCTGGATCAAAAGAAAAAGCAGAAAGAGTATCACGAAAGTTTCATTTGTATTAGAACGTTTAGTGCATGTCAAGTTGGGGTAAGACATCAGGACTGAACAAGGATAGAGAAAGCTCAAACAGCATTCTTCAAAATGAAAACAGGTCTTCTGCAGTCACGACATAAGCCTAAGGCTGAAAATGAGGCTCGTCAGATGTTACACTTTTTCGACCCTGCTCTCTATGGAGTAGAGAGTTGATCTCTTGACAAAAAAAAAAAAAAACACATTTGAAGAAACTAGAAGCATTTGAAATGTGGATTTACAGACGGCTGTTACGTACAAGCTGGGTTGACAAAATCACAGATGAGGAGGTGATAAGCCTCTTGGGAAAGCCAAGGGAAATCATCAAAGCAATTAAAAAGCGAAAGTTAGAATATTTCGGACATGGGATGCAACACCCAGAAAAATACGACATCCTTCACTTAATCTTCCAGGGAAAGATAGAAGGCAAACAAGGTCCAGGCAGAAGAAGATGATGATCGTGGCTTCAAATCTAAGGGACTGCGTTGGACAAAACTCAGCAGCTCTTTTTCGTGCGGCTGTTGACAAAAATAGGATTGCCAATATGATCGCCAACATCCGATGACGGATATGGCACAAGAAGAAGAAGAAAGATCAGGACTGGACTTATCTAAAGATACTTTCTCCCCTTAGCTCCCACCCTTACATTAATTTTAATTCCTTACATCCTTTATCTCTTTCAACTCTCTTGTCTTTATTCTTTAATCACTTATTGCCCATATCTGACCATTAGTGTCTTGGTCATGTTGGTGAGACCCTTAATTCTACATATTTCAAGGCCGCCAGATTAAAAAAAGTCAGTAATAACTTCATTGTTAAGTCTATCCAACATGCCAGTTTAAAATGCAGCTCGAAGATGATTTCAATCATCTCCAAACTGAATTGTGTTGGGGTTTTTTTTCAGATCAAATCAGAAAATCACGTTTGTTCCATCAGACTCAATGCCCCTTTAAATTGATTCGAATGAACTTTTGCATAGAATAATATTGCAAGTTGATTTTTATTATGTATTTGTTTTGCAAATTAGCTCTAGAGTTGATAAGCGAGCTTTCAAGGCTGTAGAAATCCACAGATGTACTGGTTAAGCCAACATTTAGCACTGGGTGTTAAAAATTCTCTGCCAAAAATGTTGAAGTTAAATGCAAATCCTGAAGCTAATGTTCTTCCTCAGCAATTAGCAAACACTCTGTCAGGGATATGTAAAAAGAGACATCCTTTGGTGAACTCTGTGGGATATGTATTAAATCCAGAAGAGTGGTTACAGATAGCTGTAGACAAGTGAGAAACTGATTTGGATATTTATGTGATTAAGTATGTAATTATTTCTGCATAAGAAGGAATTCATGATTGTACCAGGTCTACTTTAGCTCTGAAAGAGAAAACTTATATACAGTGTTTTTACAGCCCTCTTTAAGCAATTTACAGAGTCAGTGTATTGCCCTCAACAATCTGGGTCCTCATTTTACCGACCTCGGAAAGACGGAAGGCTGAGTCAACCTTGGGCCGGTTTGGATTGAACTCTTGACTCAGGGCAGAGTCAGCCTGCAATATTCCATTCTAACCACTATGCCACCACGGCTCTTGGCACAAGGATGTGCCACTATATCAAAGGGTTTACATTTTATAGGTGGTCCTTGTTTAACAGCAACTATTCAAACTTAGGACAGTGTTGAATCAGTGATAGCTACAACTGGTCCTTGTACTTGTTGTCATCCTCATATTCACATGATCACCTATGATGACGTCAGTGGGCGGAGCCTCCCACCAGTTTTACTACCGGTTCTTACGAACCGGTCTGAACCAGGGGCAACTCACCACTGCTTTGCTTGCTTATTTATTAAATTTCTTTGCTGCCCATCTTGCAGAGGTGACTCTGCTTAGTAATTGGGAATTTCTGATTCCAGTTTAGCTCTGTTAAGTGAGAGCAGTCGTATTGCTTTGATACCAGAACATTGGCTAAAGTCCAGTTTTGCAAGTCTTAAAAAAATCAGATTATTTTGCAGCTTGATGTGAGCTTTGACCATATTGACTGGCCAAAGATCAGCTGCACCTAAATAATGGATGAACACTTATAAAACTATAGTCCCTTAGGCACCAGGAGAGAGACCAATCAATCAATCAATCAATCAATCAATCAATCACAATAGAGCTGGAAAGGACTTTGGAGGTCTTCTAGTCTAACCCCCTATACATTTCAGACAAATGGCTGTCCAGTCTCTTCTTAAAAACCTCCAGTGAAACCTCCAATTTCTGACAGCAAGCCGTTCCACTGATTAATTGTTCTCACAGTCAGGAAATTCCTCCTTAGTTCTACATTGCTTCTTTCCTTAATTAGTATCCATCTGTTGCTTCTTGTCTTGCCTTCAGGTGCTCTGGAAAATAAGTTGACCCCCTCCTCTTCTTTGTGGTAGCCCCTCAAATATTGGAAGATTGATATCATGTCACCCCTAGTCCTTCTGTTCTCTAGACTAGACATACTCAGTTCCTGCAACCATTTTTCCTATGTTTTAGTCTTTACTTCAGATGTGTCAGTTTCCCCTACTGGCACATGAAAGCAGGATGAAAGTAGCTTCCAGTTTTTTTGAATTTAGAGAACGTTCATTTCTTCTCGGGGTTTATGATTATTCTAAGTACTTGAAACTCCTAGGCTTGGGACGATACGTTCTTGGCTGCGGTTACTGGTAAGTGAAATTCTCAAATTGTAGGACATGGGATTCCTGTTGAGCTTGTTTTGAGAGCATGTTCATTTTGCAAGTCAAACAATGCAAGTATTTACTCATAAATACGACATCTAGCACAGGGCTTCCAGAATTACTTCTCTGCGGTTCTGGCCCTGCAGAGAGGATGAGTCAGGCCATAAAAATGTGGCTGAAAAATAAATGTTTCGGGGAGCCCCCATCCATCCCTTCCCCTGCTTGATGAACACATACGTGACGAGCAGGAGTAGGTTCTATTTACCTTTACTTCACGCCAGCGCATGCACACGCAGAAGCTTTCGTGCATGCACAGATCACCTACGATGATGTCAGGGTCAGTAGGCTGAGCTTCCTGCCAGTTTTACTACCGGTTCTTGAGAACTGGTCTGAACCGGAGGCAACCCACCATTGGTGAGGATGCTTATTTTTGCAAGTCTTTAAAAGTTTAAGTTTAAGTTTATTTAATTTGTATACCGCCCTCCTCCCGAAGGCGGTGAACAGCCATAAATAAAACATATAAATACAACATTTTAAACCCACTAAAATCCAATTAAATAAATTTGGCCATAGAACTATTAAAACCCCAATAATTTAAAACAAATTAAAATTTATAATATTAATTAAAAAAGGGGAATCAGGCCAGGCTTGCCTGACGAAATAAAAAGGTCTTAAGAGCGTGGCGAAAGGTGCGTAGGTCTGGGATCCTCCGAATCTCCGGGGGGAGCTCATTCCAGATAGTAGGTGCCCCCACAGAGAAGGCTCTCCCCCTGGGGGCCACCAGTTGACATTGTTTGGCCGACGGCACCTGGAGGAGGCCCTCTCTATGAGAGCATACCGGCCGGTGGGAGGCCACTGGTGGCAGTAGGCGGTCTCGTAAATAACCAGGTCCTAAGCCATGGAGCACTTTAAAGGTAGTAACCAAAACCTTGAAGCGCACCTGGAAGACCACCAGGAGCCAGTGCAGCTCGCGCAGGAGAGGTGTTACACGGGAACACCATGTCGCTCCCGTAACCACCCGCGCGGCTGCACTCTGCGCCAGTTGGAGCCTCCGGGTGCTCCTCAAGGGGAGCCTCATGTAGAGAGTATTACAGTAATCCAGGCGGGAAGTGATGAGGGTGTGAGTGACCGTGTGTAAAGAGTCCCGATCTAGAAAGGGACGCAACTGGCGGATCAGGCGAACCTAAAAAAAGACTCGCTCTGATATTTGCTTGGTACTCAACGCACATTCAGGTAAACAATACCCCAGTCAAGAAACTGGTAAAGAGCCAACGGTAAACAGCCCAACCAAATAATCTCTAAGACCACCCCCACCAACGCTGGCAGGGCAAATCACCAGAATATAAACAGAGAGCAAACTCCTCCCACTCCTTACTAGCACTGATGATGTTATATAGTTTGGGCCATGAGACGTTTGCCAGAAAACCGCCAAGCTCAGAGAGCACCAAGGACCCCTCGTGTCAACCCTGAGCTACGAATATTCTCCTTCATTGATACCTCTTGTCTTCCTGAGCACCGAGTAAACTTTTCTGAAAGTCCCACCACCTTACCGATTCATTCATTCGTTCGTTTCCTATTCTTAAGGCCAAGGGAATTAGACAAAGGAGTCTTGGCATGGTGGAGGAAAAAGATACGGAATCAGCTTTCTTCTTTTCTGGCAGGTGTTTTCTTACTAAGGTAGGTATCACCATCCATGATCTCTGAAGCCAAGCCCAAGCAGAGCATATGGTAAGTAGCCTGTCTGCTACACGTCGTAATTACATTCTTTCCTGGTTTGATAAGGGTGATTATTGTTGTTTTATGTGTACCGGTGCTGCGTGTTCTTGGCTGACTTCCTGTGGATAAAAGGACTCGTTGGCCACATTGAACCAGCTTGGCTGTTGACCTAGGCCACAAGGCACTGCTGGGTCAACAAAACCTACAGGGCAATTTTGTGGGGCAAACATAATCCTGCTTTCCCAGTCTTCATTTTTATTCATCTCCCTCTGCCAAGCAACAGAGCTATCTTGTCAATCCGCCCTACGGCTACCTACTTTTACCCATATTTTCTGATTTGAAAGAGACCCACAGGAGAAGGACCTCCTCGATGGTTTTTCATGGCTCCCCATTAAAGGGAATTCATATATAAGGTTGGATCTCCAAAGAAGCTGCTTTCGTCTCCTTGAATCAGAATGCAGGACTGTTTGAGGTCAGCCTGAGTTAAGGTAGGCTTCCCACTGATCATGTGTTGCTCTCCTTATTACTCATATGTCTGACTAACAGAATAATGGACTTGGAAGGGACTTTGGAGGTCTTCTAGTCCAACCCCCTCCTGGAGCAGGAAACCCTATGCCATTTTAGACAAACGGCTGTCCAATCTCTTCTTAAAATCTTTTTACTTATTAAAATAACCTACCTACCTATCTACCTACTTCTCTGTCTGTCTATCATCTATCTTGCTATCTATCATTATCTATCTAGTTATCTCTGTCATCTATCTATCTATCTATCTATCTATCTATCTATCTATCTATTTGTCTATCCATCCATCCATCCATCCATCCACCTACCTACCTACCTACCAACATCTATTCATAATCCTATCTATCTATCTATCTATCTATCTATCTATCTATCTATCTATCATCTATCTATCTATCTATCTATCATCTATCTATCTATCTTCATCTATTCATAATCATCTCTCTATCTCTATCTATCTGTCTATCTGTCTGTCTGTCTGTCTGTCTATCATCTATCTAGCTATCTATCATTATCTATCTATCTATTCATAATCATCTTCTCTAGCTATCTCTATCTATCTGTCTGTCTGTCAGCTATCTAGCTATCTAGCTATCTATCATCATTATCTATTCATAATCATCTTCTCTAGCTATCTCATTCATCTCTATTATCTATCTACCTACCTACCTATCTGCCTACATCTATGTATAATCATATCTGTCTGTCTGTCTATCATCTATCTAGCCATCTATCATCATTAGCTAGCTAGCTATTCATAATCATCTTCTCTAGCTATCTCGTTCATCTCTATTATCTATCTATCTACCTACCTACCTACATCTATTCATAATCATATCTATCTAACTATCTATTTATCTATCGGTCTATCTGTTTATCTTCATCATCATCATTATCTGTCTGTGTATCCGTCTGTTCGTTTGTTTTTGCCCCTCCTCCAAAGGTGAAGCCAGTTTGCCCATGGCAAAGAAATATGTTCCTCCACAGACTCAGGAAAATGGTTAGGAAACCCAGATGCCTTCTGTTTCCAGCTCCTCTGAAATGCCAACTTCGCGCTTTCTAACCACTCATCTTCCCAAATAGGAAGAGACAATCCATCAGCAAGGAAGGAAAAGATCTCATTTCTGCGCGGCTCACTTTGTAATTTCCAAGAGCCCCTTTTTAACTTTTCATGTCTACCTGAGCTGGTAAATTCACTCCTTGATCTGACAGAGACTGTAATTACTCTGTACAGTAGAAAATGAAGTGCCACTAAAGTTGTCGCTTAAAAAACAAAACAAAAAAACAAAACAAAACAAAACTCTCTTTTCTGGTTCTCGGTCTCTATCTGCTTTCCACAGTGAAAACGAAGAGTGGATAACCAGATTTAAGACCATTCATCATTCCTTTCAGTTCGGGGTTTATACCAGCACTTGGGATTCAAAAGCACTTCTGTGCATTAGGGTAGATGTCTACAGCTTATTAAAGCAGCTACCTCTTTTCCTTCAGCTCTTCAGAAGAAGCTTCTTGGACGAGAAGCTAAACATCTTCAAAGAAAAGTCCAGTTGCCTCCTGAAAAAGCACTTTTGGGACAACCACGACCTGGAGGACTGAGAATCTCCATAGACAAGAAAAGAACTGATAAGCACCAGATAGGTTTCGCTCTCAAGATTATTTTTTATTGGCTCGAAAGCTAAATTGTCTCTTAATTTATGGGGCAGGTTTCTCAAAAGGAGGAGCTTTCCCCAAAGATACCCTTGAAAAACCGCTTCATTGCTGCAGGATCTTCTGAGAAGGTACAAGCAGAGCAATCTAACAAAATGTACAATACTGCATGCTCACTGCATCTCTTTTGTTCCATTGCATCTCCTGTGTGTGTGTGTGTTTGTGTTTAAACAAGGCCATTCATTAGGCTAAATGGTGGGCCGTCATAAGTCTCCTTTGTCTGCTGCAGTGTATGTAAAAGTATGTCTTTAGGCCAGGTTCATCCATTTTAAAGGGACGCAGTGAAGAGACATGGTGGCTCAGTGGCTAAGACACTGAGCTTGTCGATTGAAAGGTCGGCAGTTCAGCAGTTCGAATCCCTAGTGCCGCGTAATGGGTGAGCTCCCATGACTTGTCCCAGCTTCTACCAACTTAGCAGTTCGAAAGCACGTAAAAAATGCAAGTAGAAAAATAGGGACCACCTTTAGTGGGAAGGGCCAAAGGCGTTCCATGCGCCTTTGGCGTTGAGTCATGCCAGCCACATGACCACAGAGACGTCTTCGGACAGCGCTGGCTCTTCGGCTTTGAAACTTAGATGAGCACCGCCCCCTAGAGTCGGGAACGACTAGCACATATGTGCAAGGGGATACTTTTTACCTTTACATCCATTTTATTTTTGGAAGCCTAGTTTCCAGTTCGCCTAGAGAACTTCTTTGTTTAAATCAGTCAACAAGTAACAATGTTTGTTAGAGCTATTTCTTCAACCCCATTTATGTCCCAGTTGCCCCCATGTCACTTTCCTGCTTCTGATCGTGCCGGTGGCACCATTTATTTAGACTTGCATCATGGCAAACTGGGAAAAAAAAAAACCTATGTTAAAATCTGGGGAAATTTAAACAACAACAACAAACTAAAACTTTGTTTTATAGAAGTCTGTAGAGATTCTGCGTCATTCAGGTCACGGTTGTCCCAAAGGTGATTTTTCAGGAGGCAACTGGACTTTCTTGTTTTTTTTCCCTTTTGAAGAAGTTTTGCTTCTCATCCAAGACGCTTCTTCGGCTCTGACATGATAGTGGGGAACGGAAGGATTGATATACCTTGCAGACAGCTGGTCATTTGCGTCCTTTTAGAGGGTCACTGAAGCACTTGGAAGCTTATCTTTGGGTCACCTGAGTAGTGCTCCTGGTTCCTATAGTCTACATTTTTTTCCTCCGGAAATCCCACACCATTCCAAGGGTGTTCATCCCAAATTGTATAGCTAAAAGTCTGTAGAGATTCTCAGTCATCCTGTTCATGGTTGTCTTTTATAGAGTTGGTGAAATATCCACTAGTGCTTTCATGGGCTGTTCTCTTTAATGGGAACTTCTCAAGTTTGGACAGTAAACAGAATCCGGTTTCTGAATTTACAATTCAAATTTCCAATTTATTTCCAATTTATATACCGCCCTTCTCCCTGAGGATTCCAAAGAAAGGCATGGAAGACCTACAGAAAATAGAACTGGAATCTGGATAGAAAGATGGTGAGTTTGGAGCTCATCGGGAGCATTTGCTGGAAACAAGGTAAACCAAGACAACTTCCCTGCTCATGTCAGCGCATGTGAGCAATGGAAGAGACTCGTGACCTAAGAAAATGGAATTTTCCTTCAAATTTGGCCGTCTCTGGCTCCAGGTAACACTTTGTGAACTTTCCAAAGCCTGCTAATATCTTGATAGTTATGTTATATTTTTTATCAGGAGCCAATCTTCTTCCTTGATCCTTGCTGGAACCATAAGCACACCATGGCCTGTATTTTTTTATATATTCATCTACATTTCATATCAGGTCAAAGTGACCTAAATTCTCCTCTCTCCACCCCCCACCCCCCACCCTTCGTCTCTTTGATCCTTCGTTTCTGCGACTTCCATTTTTACCTGCGCCAACACTACCAACAATTTAAAAATGCAGTAAGTATGCAGTATCTGTTCTGCTTTGTTCATGCTGCCTTAAGGTATTATTTAATTGAAAATGATTTTGCGGTAGCTTTTTTCTGTTTTTTAACCAACCCTACCGCTGTAATTTACTAAAAATTATGGGGTTGATTTCCTTCTATCTATCTATCTATCTATCTATCTATCTATCTATCTATCTATCTATCTATCTATCTATCTAT
>WNWU01000065.1:3102680-3118732 GCA_012654045.1 Ptyas mucosa | reverse complement strand
GAAGAGAAGAGAAGAGAAGAGAAGAGAAGAGAAGAGAAGAGAAGAGAAGAGAAGAGAAGAGAAGAGAAGAGAAGAGAAGAGTTGGAAGGTCTTCTAGTCCAACCCCCTGCTTACTCAGGAAACCCTACACCAGTTCAGACAAATGATTATCCAACAGCTTAAAAACTTCCAATGTTGGAGCATTCACAACTTCTGGAGGCAAATTGTTCACCTGGTTAATTGTTCTGTCAGGAAACTTTTCTGTAGTTCTAAATTGCTTCTCACCTTGATTAGTTTCCACCTGTTGCTTCTTGTCCTACCCTCAGGTGCTTTGGAGAATAGCTTGATTCCCGGGCAGCCCCTGAGATATTGGAACACTGCTGTCATTTCATCCCTAGTCCTTTTCATTAAACTAGACATATCCAGTTCTTGCAACCGTTCTTCATATGTTTTAGCCTCCAGTCTCCTAATCCTCTTTGTTGCTCTTCTCTGCACTCTTTCTAGAGTCTCCACATCTCTTTTACATCATGGCGACCAAAAATGGATGCAGTATTCCATGACCAATTGCGACATCCGGCGGTCACGTGATCACGACTTGTGACCTTCTTTGCACCGGATTCGCTAAACAGCGCCATGATTTGCTTAAGGCTGCAGTGATTCGCTTTAAGGACCAACAGCTGAAAAATTGTCGGACAATCAGGCTCCAACTGAACTTCACAACTGCATTGCCTTATGATGGAAATTCTCGTTCCAATTGTGGACTGAAGTTATGGATCACCTGTGGGTGGGACGATGTCATGTATGTCCCCACACTTCAACACCATCCTTTCTTACTTTCCACTCTACTCACCGGCTGTTAAATTCTCCTGTGGAAATCCCACAGAAACTTGGATCATCTTCAAGAGGCAAAACAAGGCAGATGGGATATGCAGTCATCCAACCCATGTGTCGTTTTTATTCACAAGGTAGGAATTGATAAAGAAAATCATCGAGAACAGAGGCAGGGGCTAGGGGTTGTCTCCAGATACCTGGAGAAGTTTTGGATGAGTTGTAAGGAAATCTAAACCTGAAAATCTGGATCATAAGAAACGCTGAGCACCAAAGGTCTCTGAACTCTGGTGCTGGAGAAGACTTCTGTGAGTTCCTTGGACTGCAAGACCATCAAACCTAAATCAGTCCTAAAGGAGATCAACCCTAACTGCTTCTTAGAAGGCCAGATGCTGAAGATGAAACTCAAATACTTTGGCCACCTAATGAGAAGGAAGGACTCACTGGAGAAGAACCTAATGCTGGGAATGATGGAGGGCAAAAGAAGAGAGGGATGACAGAGAACAAGGTGGTTGGATGGAGTCACCGAAGCAGTCGGCATGCACTTAAATGGACTCCAGAGGTTGGTAGATGACAGGAAGGCCTGGAGGAACGTTGTCCATGGGGTTGCGATGGGTCGGACACGACTTCGCAACTAACAACAACAACAAACCTGATTTAGTAAATCAGGACACGTGCAACAAATAGAGCTGCTAAGGGCCCCATTTTGGAGCCTAGAAGGACAATATTTAGTCTCTTCCTCAGAAATGGAACCTACAACAGGTGGAAGGAAGGAAATAAATAAATAAAATGGCTCTGGAATGCATCACCAATCCATTGAGCTGGTTTTATAGGTTTTCTCCCTTCTTGCTGTAAACTCATTTTTGGAACAGCAACTGGGCCAAGGATAGGATGTTTAGCTAAGATAAGGGAAGATTGGAAAATAGATCATGAAACACCCACCCCCATCCCTCAAAATGGCTACACTGGATGAAGGAAAAAAGATTCACTTACCTCCAATAGAACAAATATTTCCTTTAAAAATAAAACGAAGAAGCTGAAAATCCGCTTTTTATAGATCCAGACCTGGAGGGCGGAGGTATCATGTCTCCTGAAGAGACCAATCAACAGATGTTTCAGAACAGAAGGTGGTCTGGCACGAAGGGAAAAAACCCCAAAGCCCTCGAGATACAACGCAAACCTGAAATTGCTTTCGAAACAAAGCTTAGAGCACCTTATCCTTTGAAAACAGGGCCTTTGAGGGGCACCATGATGCTCTCAAACCAGGAAATAATTCCTTGTAGAATTCGAACCACACCATCAAAACCATTGCAAAAGGACAGTAACTTTAAAAATGCAAATAAAAGAACTAGTTTTGTTTCATTCCTTGGTGCTTGGTCCTCCAGGGAGAACATTCTAGAGGAGCATTTCTCAGTCTTGTCAACTTTAAGATAGGCGGACTTCAACTCCCAGTATTCCTCAGGCAATTCTAGGAGTTGAAGGAGTGGTGGGATTCAAGTAATTTAACAACTGGTTCTCTGCCCTAATGATTTCTTCCAACAACCAGTTTGCCAAACTGCTCAGAAAGTTAACAACCGGTTCTCCCAAAATGGTGCAAACCGGCTGAATGCCACCACTGAGTTGAAGGCCACCTAAAATTTGTCAGGGTTGAGAAACGCTGTTCTCTACTTGCTTAAAAAAAAAGAAGAAAAGCAAGCAGGTGTGACTCGGTGCAATATCGCCACCTATCGCAAGAAAATATGGGGGGGAAGCACATAGAATAGAGTTGAAAGGACTTTGGAGGTCTTCTAGTCCAACCCCGTGTTCAAGAGGAGAGTCTATACCAGTCTGGACAAATGGCTATTCAGTCTTCTCGAAAACTTCCAGCAATGGAGCACGCACATCCTCTGGAACAAGGGTCTCCAACCTTGGCAACTTTAAGACTACTGATTTACGACTACTGGAAGGTCTACTGATTTATTGTTCTCACGATCAGGAAAACAGAACAAAAAACAGAATAGTAGAGTTGGAAGGGACCTTGGAGGTCTTCTAGTCCAACCTCCTGCTTAGGCAGGAAACCCTACACCACTTCAGGCAAATGGTTGTCCAACATCTTCTTAAAAACTTCCAGTGTTGGAGCATTCACAACTTCTGGAGGCAAGTTGTTCCACTGATTAATTGTTCTCACTGTCAGGAAATTTCTCCTTAGTTCTAAGTTGCTTCTCTCCTTGATTAGTTTCCACCCGTTGCTTCTTGTCCTGCCCTCAGGCGCTTTGGAGAATAGCTTGACACCTTTCTAGAGTCTCCACATCTTTTTTACATCGTGGTGACCAAAACTGGATGCAATATTCCAAGTGTGGCCTTACCAAGGCATTATAAAGTGGTATTAACACTTCACATGATCTTGATTCTATCTCTCTGTTTACGCAGCCTAGAACTGTGTTGGCTTTTTTAGCAGCTGCTGCTGCACACGGCTGGCTCATATTTAAGCGTTTGTCCACTAGGACTCCAAGATCCCTCTCACACTCACTACTATTGAGCCAGGTACCACCTATACTGTACCTGTGCATTTTGTTTGTCTTGCCTAAATGTACAACCTGACTTTTTTCCACTGTTGAATTCCGTTTTGTTAGATTTCTTTTTTATTTTTTGTATTCTCTATTTCTATTCTTATTCCATTCCACTCTATTCTATTCTTAACTCCTACTCCTAAAATGTAATACTTTTAATTAATTTTTAAATTTAATTATGATGTTTGTATTGTGTTTTTTATTTGGCTGTGCACCGCCCCGAGTCCTTCGGGAGAGGGACGGTATAGAAATAAAATTATCTATCTTGCTATCATCTATCTATCTATCTATCCATCTATCTATCTATCTATCCATCCATCCATCCATCCATCCATCCATCCATCCATCCATCCATCTATCTATCCTACTCCTATTCCATTATTGTATTCTAAAGATTTTGGAGAAGAGTCGAGGGAGGTTGGGAAAATCAACCTGCCTCTTTGAAGCGGGCGGGGAGACGGAAGGTGGAAGAACCTTTAGGATGGCAACTCAAGAGCGCGAAAAGGAGCGGAGCCCACGCGGCATTTTTCCTGCAATCCTTCCGGTCTGCGCGCTCTGGCATCTTATTGTACGGAACGCAACGGCTGGAAGGCGTCATGTCGGAAACCCCCCACCCCACCCCCAGGTCCTAAAAAAAACCCTCCTCGGAAAACGAGAGAGAGAGAGAGAGAGAGAGAGTCGGATGCGCGGAGCCAAGTCTCTTTCTTCCGATGGATCAGCGCCTGCGGGTTGTTTTTTATTTTATTATAATTATTTTAATCCGGAGACTTTGCTGCGCTGAAGCCAGGAACGAGCTTTGGAAAGGGGCTGTCCTGTCCACAGCCTGTAGCTGGAGATGCGTAATGTGGGGCGAGCGACGGGATCCGCCTCTCATCCGATGATGGGGCGATGGGGCGGAGACAGCCCGTGGGAAAGCGGAGAGAAACTTAGGGAAGCCGGCGCTCCCGTTTCACCAAAACGCGGCGGACTGCAACACCTATCATGCGCAGCCTGGATGGGGGGGGGGAGGTAAGAGCCCCAGCATCTTCCAGAAGGACTAGGACCACAGGTCCCATCATCTCCAGTGTCCAAAAGGTAAGCAACTGGTGGTTGACACTGATGATAGGGCTGGAGAAAGAAGATACTTTGATGTTCTCCAGATGTTTGGGACTTGGCTCCAGCTGCGACTGTCAGGGTTGGTGTCATTTCAAAACACTGCCGAGGCACCACGTTGGCTTCTTCTGGCCTACAATGCCTTCCTCCCAAATCAGCGTCTCCAAACGTGCAGCTGGACTACAGCTTCCATCATCCCCGAACCTTCCTGCTTGTGGAAGGAACAAGAGGAGATCCTGGCTAGGTAGACTCTTCCCCTTTAGGAAGAGTTCCCATTTGAACAAATGTTCCCGGGATCCAATTCATTTTAGAAACTCGTCCGTTTTGTTTTTGTGTGAAATGCGAATTGCTTGGCCAAGGACAGAAGAGTTTGGACCTCAAGGTAGATCATTAAACAAGAACTTTTGAAGCACATGCAGAATAGCCCCCTCCGCCCCAGAGATCGATTCATGCACTTGGGACGTGTAAACATTGAACAGGTGAGGTGTTACGTAAGCCTAAATAACGTGGCCCACCTTAACAGGAGTCCAGTCCGCATGCAGTTGGGGAAAAGTTGGCTTTTCATCATCATAAATTACTTAGAAAAGCCTGTTTTATATTAATCTGTGGCTACTTAGCAAAATGAGAAAACAAACTGTAAAATCCGCACAGAAGAAAACGGCTTCCTTTCTGAGTCTCAAATGTAAAGGCTGGGTTGCAAAAAGTTTTAAAGTCCAGGGAGGCGTTTTACTGCTTGCTGAGCAGCTTTGGAGTCAAAAAAGCGCCATAAAAAAACATGAACCTAAAATGAAATACGAAACACAAGTTACGGCTTGCCTGTTGTGCGCACTAGTAGGTTATTATATCATGCTTTCTCTTTCTTTATAGTTTAGGCTTGTGGGCGGGGACATGGAAAGAGAAAATCCCGACAAGGAAGCTGTCCTCATTACGGGTGGAAGTGGATATTTTGGCTTTCGGTTAGTATTTGTTCCACGGAGAATTGCACTTGTTTGTTTGCGAATAAATTGCAATGTTAGTAATTACAGCCTTTGGAAAATTGTATTTATGCATCCAAATTGGCTCATGTTCTGTACACATACAAACATTATCTATCTATCTATCTATCTATCTATCTATCTATCTATCTATCTATCTATCTATCTATCTATCTATCTATCATCTCTCTCCCTCTCCCTCCCTCTTTCTCTCTTCCTCTCCTTCCTTCCCTCCCTCTCTCTCCCTCTCCCTCCCTCCCTTTCCCTCTCTCCCTCCCTCTCTTTCCCTCCCTCTCCCTCCCTCCCTCTCCCTCCCTCTCTCTTCCTCTCCTTCCTCCCTCTCCCTCCCTCCCTCTCTCTTCCTCTCCTTCCCTCCCTCTCCCTCCTTCCCTCCCTCTCTCTTCCTCTCCTTCCCCCCTCTCTCTCCCTCCCTCACTCTCTCTCTCCCACTGTGTGTAAGCTTCCATTGGTGTGTGAAGGAACTTAATAAATGAGAACCATCTCTACAATTTTGGTCTTTATTTCCTATCAGAATAACACACCAGCCCTGCCCACTTAATCAATTGAAGCTTTAGTCGATTGATCTGCTGCTTCAAAGTTGCAACCCTCATTCTTGTCCTCAGCAGCTGCATTTCTTCTTGTATTCCAGGTTGGGTTCAGCCTTAGCCAAGAGCAAAGTGGATGTGATCCTGTTCGATGTTTCCAGGCCTACCCAAGAGATGCCCAAAGGTGTGAAATTTGTGCAAGGGGACATCTGCGTGACCCACGAAGTGGAAGAAGCACTCCGGGGTGTGTCCTGTGTCTTCCATATTGCTTCCTATGGAATGTCTGGCCGGGAGCAGCTCAACCCAAAACGTATAGAAGAGGTGAACATCGAAGGAACCAACAACATCATTGAATCTTGCAGGAAAGCTGGAATCTCCAAACTTATATACACAAGCACATACAATGTGGTCTTTGGAGGTCAAGTCATAGAAAATGGAGATGAGTCTTGGCCCTATCTACCCCTCCATCTTCACCCTGACCATTACTCAAGGACCAAAGCTTTGGCTGAAATGAAAGTTCTGGAGGCCAATGGGACAGTCCTAAGGGATGGTCGGGGAATTTTGAGAACCTGCGCCATAAGACCTGCTGGCATTTATGGACCAGGAGAGCAGAGGCATCTTCCAAGGATTGTCAACTACGTTGAGCAGGGATGGTTCCGGTGTGTGTACGGGAATCCTAGCAGCCTGGTGGACTTTGTGCATGTAGATAACCTGGTGCAAGCTCACATTTTAGCAGCAGAGGCTCTGGGTGCCACCAAAAACCATAAAGCTGCTGGCCAGGCTTATTTCATTTCTGATGGGAGACCAGTCAATAATTTTGAATTCTTCCGCCCTTTGGTGGAAGGTTTAGGATACACCTACCCTTCTCTCCGCCTCCCTCTGTCACTTGTTTACTTCTTTGCATTTGTTACAGAGCTGGTCCATGTTGCAGTGGGACACCTGTACAACTTTCAGCCCCTCCTCACTCGCACCGAAGTTTACAAAACCGGTGTGACCCATTTTTTCAGCTTAGCCAAAGCTAGAAGGGAGCTGGACTACGAACCTCAGCATTACAGCCTGTGCGAAGTGGTGGAGTGGTTCCAAGCCCATGGTCACGGCCAAAGGTTTAGCAAGTCCTCGGAAAAACACATCATCAGAAATGCAGCTCTGGCTTTCCTGGCAGCAGTGATGGTCCTTTTGTGGTTGCCGACATTTTCTTGGAGTTTCTTTTGAAGCTCCTCAAATAAGGAAATAGAACAAGCGGCACGGGTGGCCTAGAGACGGAGCTCTCGCCTCACACTCAGGAGGCTATGAGTTCGATCCTAGGCAGTGACAAGTGTTTATGAGTAATTGTCTGCTGCAAACTCTGTGTAGGCATTAGGAAGGGCATCTGACCAGTAAATTCCTAAAATCCATTCACCCCAATACAAGGGATTACAGAGTCATTAAAAAAAAAAACACAATGCAAAGTTTCTTTGCTGCTCCAGATGGAAAGAAATTAGAAACAAGGTTGCCCAAACTCACCTTTTTCCTCTCCCAATGGGGTTCCTTTCATGCTCTGTCAAATCTCCCCTTTGCTTTTCTGCTGGCAGTCAACAAAGATGAGGAGGTGGAGTCCACATCTCCTCTGATCCAAGGCTCATGATTTAATAAGGGCATCCATCAGAACTCTAGACAGCTACATTGGATGGAGAGAATGCAGGTGCAACGCCAGTCAGCCAAGCTACTTGCGAGGAGGCAACCTCGCCCATCGTGAAGGGGCTGTACCAGCATGGCCTATTTAATCTTGCCCCAAGAGATGACCGTTGCTGGATCAAGGTGTCCCGTTTCTTGTGTCATGTTCCAGTTCTTTGCATCTTGACCAATGACCTCGTCTTTGGACTTTGGACTTGGCCTTTGGACTACGTTTGTGTTTTCTTGGACTGAGTCGTGTCAAGAGTTCCTGTCATGCCGAGCTTGGTAACGGGACCCATTTGTCATGTGGTTCACCTTTCAAACTGCTGTGGTTTTTGAATATATAAACCTTTGAACTCTCCTCTGTGTGCTTGTGTGTGTGTGTGAGTGAGACCGAAAAGCAGCAGCCTAGATAGATATAATATATCGGAGCCCAGAGCAAAAATGGGAGTAGACTAGGGATGGTATTCACTTACCTTCGCTACCGGTTTGCAAATATGAGTGCATGTGCACAGCGTCAAAAGCGGGACACGATGACGTCCGGGTGGGTGGGCAGAGCCTCCTGCCGCCGCCACTACCGGTTTTCCCAAACCGGATAGAACCAGCTCACTACCACCACTGGAGTAGACAAAGCAGTTCAGAAGGGACAGTCCCTTGTTCTTGGGGACATAAAGGCAAGGGAGCGTGGGACATGTAAGATTCTGTTATTGTAACCTTACAATAAAGATGGTGTTAGTACTTGTGGTTTCATGTCTGAAGTACCTCAAAGGGCTGATTTCTATTGCACTTGAACCTTCTTTCTTTTTCAGGAAAAGTCCGCATCGTGAGTTTGTTGCTATTTCATGAATAAAGCACCTGCTTCTTTGTGAACGCTGACACAAGAGGATGGATTCATCGTTCAGCCACTCAACTCACAACTGCTGAGCTTCTTCCTGGAACCATTCTTGCAAATAACATTTTCAGACTTATTTTACTGGGGCCCAAGCATAGCATGCAAACATGAAGGCTCTGGGCTTGCTTGTTTTGGTCACCACACTATAAAAAAGATGTTGAGACTCTAGAAAGAGTGCAGAGAAGAGCAACCAAGAGGATTAGGGGACTGGAGGCTAAAATATATGATGAACGGTTGCAGGAACTGGGTATGTCTAGTTTAACGAAGAGAAGGACCAGGGGAGACATGATAGCAGTCTTCCGATATTTGAGGGGCTGCTACAGAGAGGAGAGGGATCAAGCTATTTTCCAAGGCACTTGAAGGCCAGGCAAGGAAGAATGGATGGAAACTGATCAAGGAGAGATTCCTGGAAATAAGAAGGAATTTTCTTACAGTGAGAACAATCAACCCATGGAACAGAAGTTGCCTTCAGAAGTTGTGGGAGCTTCATCACTGGAAACTTTCAAGAAGAGACTGGACTGCCATTTTATCAGAAATGGTGTAGGGCCGTGATGGCGAACCTATGGCACAGGTGCCACAGGTGGCATGCGGAGCCATATTGGTGGGCACACAAGTGTTGCCCTAGCTCAGCTCCAGCGTGCGTGTGTGCACCAGCCAACTGACTTTCAGGCCTTCCGGTCCCACCGGAAGTCAGGAAACTGGCTGTTTCTGGCCTCCGGAAGGCCTCTGGGGGGATGGGGAAAGCTGTTTTTGCCCTCCCCAGGCTCCTAGGAAGCCTCTGGAGCCTAGGGAGGGGGGAAAATGGACATACTGGGCCCACCATGCCATCGCGTGCCAAAAGCAGGGGGAAGTGTGTGTGTGTGGGGGGTCACGTGCACATACACTGGAGAGCGGGGCACATTGAATTATGGATGTGGGCACCCGCACCCGCAGCCCCCCATGCTCTCCCCACTTTTGGCACGCAACGACAAAAAGGTTAGCCATCACTGGTGTATGGTCTCCTGCTTGGGCAGGGCGTTGGACTCAAGACCTACAAGGTCCTTCCAACTCTGTTATTCTGTTATGTTTTCTTGCAAATGTTTCATTATCCGAACTAGGCAACAGGTTTGAGTCATGGAACATCTGCAAGAAAACAAGCAAGCTCAGAGAGCGTCAAGGACCCCTCGTTTCAACCCTGAGCTACAAATATTCCCCTTTGCCCCCATGAAAGCCCTAGTAAGCCATCACCTTGTTTCTCTTGTCCCATGTGGTCTTTGCAGAAGATTTCCATATTATGCTGGGATCTTGAGAAAACCAAGCTGAGAAAGATCAAACTGTAAGCAGCAAGCCGCAGCAGAGAGAAAGGGAGGGTGGAAGGGAGGGAGGGAGAGAGAGAGATGGAATTCGAGTTCTTCCTAGCATGGGAAGATGTAGAGTGCCATCTACTGCTTTAAAGCTGAATCAACTTTTCGAACACATTTTCCAAGAGCATGTAATGCCAGGCTTCCTTTCATTAATAACGGGCTTATCTCCAATAGGTGCTTTTCCTTTGAGCTTTGGTTGCAAAAAGATAAAGACCCCGTCAACTTGAACTCAACTCTTGGTGACGGGGGACACGGCATCAAATTTCGTTGGCTGCGATCCAGAATGGCTTTGGCACTGCTGTCTTTCTAAAAGTCCTTTGGCCTCCTTGTCAAGAGCTGTAGAATCCCCTGGTCCCTTCCCAGCACGTTTAGCCTCTGAAGAGAGACGTATATATAATTTAGAAGCACTCCTTGGATATTTCTTTTTTAAAAAAGCTATCCACACTGTTCTTCCTTGTAGCAGATTTTGGAGTGGTATTTGATGTAAAGCTAATTTTAGAACAGGTTCTAACATCTGTCCCCCAAGGTCATTCTCATATACCATTATAGTACATGACAGTGAGGAAAAAGGACAGATCTTGTAGGACACAAGGATTCAGATTCAGATACAGATTTACAGAGTTGGAAGGGACCTTGTAGGTCATCTAGTCCAACCCCCCGCCCAAGCAGGAAACCCTACACCGGTGATGGCTAACCTTTTTGCCATCACATGCCAAAAGCAGGGGGAGCGCATGAAGGGGTCATGTGCACATGTGCCCACACTCATAATTCAATGCACCCCGTGGATATGTGCGTAACCTCCACCCTGCGCTCCCACCGCTTTTGGCATGCAACGCAAAAAGGTAACCTGTGGGCCGGGTAGGCCCATTGTTCGCCCTCCCCAGTCTTTCTTGGAGCCTGGGAAGGGCGAAAATGGCCTCCCCCACCCTCCTGGAGGCTGGAAATGGCCGTTTCCCAACTTCCGGTGGGCCCGGAAAGCCTGAAAATCAGCTGGCCAGCACACGCATGCTCACTGGAGATGAGCTAGGGCAACACTCGAGTGCCCACAGATATGGCTCCGCGTGCCACCTGTGGCACGCGTGCCATAGGTTCACCATCATGGCCCTACATCATTTCTGACAAATGGCAGTCCAATCTCTTCTTGAAAGTCTCAAGTGATGAAGCTCCCACAACTCCTGAATGCTCTCTTCTTGATTGTTCTCACTGTCAGAAAATTTCTCCTTATTTCCTGGTTGAATCTCTCCTTGTTCAGTTTCCCTCCATTATTCCTTGTCTGGCCTTCGGGTGCTTTGGAAAATAGATTCCTCAAAGGGAAGGACACCTTGCAAAACAAAGAAGAGCTACATTGATAGCAGTTACACGGATTAGAATTTGGAGATGAAACTATGAGAATGCAAAGTCCAAAGACACGATTGGGCCCCACGTTAAAGCTTTCTCTTGGATCCTTTCTTTTCTTCCAAGAAAACCGGATTCTTATTCCTAGGAAATTTCCAGGAATGGAGTTCAACCTGAGAAGGCTTTTATGTTTTACCTTTCCTTCTGTTGGGACTTAGATGGACCAGGTTGAGGAGTAGGAATTATGATATGCTTCAGGAATATTGTGTCCAGAGGAGGATTTCACATAATTTAACAACCGGTTCACCCAGCACTGAAAATGTGAGTGCATGCAGCTTTGAAAACTTGGCTAAATAGGATGGCATAGGGCACCCAACCACAGGTTGCCACTAACTGTTGTGACCTAGGCTGAAGTAGGTATTATCAGACACAACCAGTTCTAAACAAACAGAATGTATTAGAACAGCTGAGAATTAACTCATTCTCAGTGTAGTCCAAACTAAATCAAAACAAACTCTTCATAACACAAAATCTTCAGCCTTATCACCAACCTTGGTCTAATTAGCCAACCTGCCAAAGGCTTCTCTTGGCAAAAGTTCAGGAGCAGAAGACGCCGACAAAAAATAAATGCATCAAGACAAGAAACAAATCTATCAACGTTGTTTTCCGACAAAGAGCCCAAGAGCCATTGCTGGTCTTTTAAGCCTTATGGGAGGGGCCAATCATCTCTTGGCCTTACTCCCGAGTTGTCCTCTTTGCTTTAGCTGCTCTTGCCTTCTGGCAGCTCTTCTCATGCGTGCACTAGGAACAGGCTCCTCCTGTTCCTCTGCCTCTCTGCTGTCAGCCTCTGGAGGCTCCGGAGTCCGCACATCACTCCCAGATGGCCCTGGCCCCATCTCTGCCTCCGATGCAGAGCCCTTATCTGGGCCTTCCCCAGCCTCCAGGACTGGCCCATGTTCTTCCTCAGCCTCCTCACTGTTCGACTCCGCTGCCAGCTCTGCAGGCTGCTGACGGACCACAACACTAACGGTTCACTCGAACTGGTTCGAACCGGCTGAATACCACCACAGATTGTGCCTCTTTGGAGATTTACTTCGTCACACCATACAGGAACAATTTGGGGCTGATGGAGAGAATACACAAAACATATACATCAGTTCTTTGGGGGGGGAGATATTCCCTTTATGCCTGCGAAATTGTTCACCCAATAGATGGACAGAATCAAGGCTCTGCTTTCCCCATGAACGAAGAAGTGGCAACCACAATGAAAATTTCATTACCCGAAGGAGGTGACATCATGGTTAAGACAAGACCGTGAGACAGAAGCCCATTAGAGAAAAAAAGGAGGACCTAGTTAACAAAGAAAACTCTTGAATAAGATTGCGCTGATTGTGTGTCACAAGATGGCAGCAGAGATACAAGATTGAAAAACCGAGCTTTGTATCACAACAGTTATAGAATCATAGGAAGGAGCCATTTAAGAAACGGAATCCAACTTTCTGACTAAGGAAGAAATCAAGAGTAAGTACCTTTGGAAGAGGACTCCTCCTCCTCACTTCCATTCAGTGTAAGGGATTTTACTGTCTTTTCTGCAGATTGGTTGAATTGCTTGTATCATTATGATGTCCTTTCTATCACTTAACCAGAATCTGCTTCTCTGCAACATAAAATACTTATTTTCTTAGTTTGTTTAAGGCTAAACAAACCCAGTATTTCACGATAAAACTCAGTTTCCCATCCTCGGATTCCCTCCTTTGCCACTTTGTGCATCTTCTCCCAGTTTTAAACTGTAAAGGGTGCTGAGAACAATAACTGGCTGCCTCATTTAGTGACCGACTGAAGTTACAACGGTGCTAAAAACAACTTTATGGCCAATGTCTACATTTACCATACAGAATCCTTTAGTCATACGATTACCATTACAGTCAGGATATATTATCCTGTGCCTGATTTGTTGATTTTTCTCCCACCCATCCTTGCAAAGGAGAGAGATTGGCGAGGAAGGGATTGTAAGAGAGTAAGCAGGTGCACAATAGAAAATACATTGGAGTGCTTGCATAGTGCATTCTTGGCTGCCGGCATCAGCATATTGTCTTCTATGTGAATTCCTTACTGTGGGTCTACGTGTTCTCTTATAATCCTTTCCTCTCCAATAAATGTACGTGCAAGCATTATTGCCCTTCTTTTTCATTATCCCAGCTCCGAGGTAAGAATTTGAAATGGTAGGGAGTGGAGAAAAGAAAAGCACAGTCAGGCTCACATGATTTCCCATTTAGTGATTGCTTTGCTCAGGGACAGAGCTGCCAATTTCAATTGCAGTTGCTCAATGAGGACTACCTTTATTGCTAGGAAAGGATGGCAGAAGCCCGTCATGTAGGATTATCTTCAAGAAACGATAAAACACGGCAAGTAGCTCATGAGTGTTATTTAACAGTTGCACCAGCACAAAGAAATTGCCTATTTAGATATTAGTATTTTGGTCATCTATCTCTTCCCTGGGTAGAATTTATATTTTGCACAGCTAAAATCCAACTTAGAAAAAATTGCTCGGATTCCTACAGTGTCACTTTACTGTAATCAAAGAATTGTCAGCCATTGCTTTCATCCACAGTGGGTCACAACAATGCACAGTGATACTTGTTCTGTCTTATCAAGCACCAGGATAGGCCTAACAGACCACATGTGCCCAGGGCTCAAAAAATGCACATTTGTCTGGCTGCCAAGCAGAAAACCTCAAAGGGACCAAGTCTGGCTGGCATGCTTTAGGCAAAATAGCTTACTTCTTGGTAACAAATTCTTATTTTGCTCAACAATCTGGGGGAAAAAAAGTAAGTCCAGCCAACAGCAATATAAGATGCACTGTGCGCTGAGTTGCAGACCAAAGCATTTGAAATAAGAAAGGAGCGAGCTCCCTGTGAGGTTTGTTATTTGGAGAAAAATCTGAAATCTGATGCTGAAAGCAGTTCTCCATATCTTGCGCCGCTGCCAGACAGTTGGAAATAGATGTGCCAGGCACAAACAATGAAAACAACTTATCAATAGCTAAAGTCAGTAGCTTTATTGTCTACCACCTGTGTTACAGGAATCTCCTTGGACCGCTTGCCTTCCCCTGGGAACGATCAGATAAGGCTTCATGGAGGCCAAGCTTATGTAGCTTGCAGCTGCGCTAGGATTCTAAGCTAGACCCTCTCTTGACCCTTCCTTCTAGCCTAACTGCCAGTTTCCCAACAAGAAATTTAGCTGCATCCTTAACTCCTATTTCTTCAAAGCAGGGGTGAAATTGACTTACCTTCACTACCGGTTTGGAAATGTGAGTGCGTGTGACTCCTCCACACATGCCCAGAGCCTTCTGGGCATGCACAGAGAGTAAAAAACAGGACGTGATGATGTCCGGGCGGTTGAGCGGAGCCTCCCGCCGCTGGCGCTACCAGTTTGCCCAAGCTAGATAGAACCGGCTGAATGTCACCACTGCTTCAAAGCAATTCACATTGTTGCTTCGGGTGAGATGACAATTTCTAGGGGAAGGACCACAATAAGAAGTTAAGTAGCCTGAGTGGCATAGCAGGCTAATGCCTCCTACTAAGGCAGCATTTAACATCCAGCTGCCTGCAATTAATCTCACCAGGCTCAAGGTTGACTCAGCCTTCCATCCTTTCTAAGGTGGGTAAAATGAGGACCCAGTTTGTGGGGGCAATAAGCTGACTTTGTATAAAAAATACAAAAGTATGAAGGCTATTGCTTAACGCATTGTAAGCCACCCTGAGTCTCTGGAGAAGGGCGGCATATAAATCAAATTAAAAAAAAAAAAAGTATGGTTGAACCATAATAAACGCTATTTTTACTTTGTGCTATTGGAACCTATTGGCTCCCTTTTCTATTGCCTATCCTTAATGTCTACTTCTTATTACTTCCTCTATGGCAGCGGTGTCAAACTCGATTTCATTTAGGGCCGCATCAGGGTTGTGTTTGACCTTGGGAGGCTGGGATGAGCATGGCCAGGGTAGGCGTGTGGCCAGCTCGACGTCACTCGTGTCAGGGGCATGCCTGTGGTGGCCAGTGAAAACAGATTCCAGAGGTCCGTTTCGGCTGTGACGGCCTCCTGCAACCCTCTGCCAGTGAAAACGGAGCTCGGGAGAGCCGCATGCAGCCCTCCCGAGCTCTGTTTTTGCTGGCAGAGGCACTGTGGGCTGATCCCTTTCCAGGGCAGCTCTGTGGGCCAGATCCAGCCCCCAGGCGTTGAATTTGAAACCCCTGCTCTATGGATTAGATTCTCTTTTAGCAGCTAGTTAGTTCCTTCTTTTTAATTCGTTAGGCACGAGGACTTTCTTGCCATATTTATTGTAAAAACAGAGGCCATCGTGCCCTTGAAATGGCATCGTAACTTCTGCAAATACACGTCTTTCCACCCTTTTTAATAGCCAGATTTTTCTTCTGCACGCAAGGCCGAGTTGCAATTGGGCGGCCCTGAAAAACAAATCAGCGATGGCTGCTTAATTATAATTAGTCAGCATATTTAAGGCAATAATTTTATATCTGAATAACACAAAGCACGGCGCATAAGAGGAAGATTTGCTTTATGCGCCGGAAAATATCAAAAGCAAGCATTAAACAGGCCAGCTTGGGAAGGAGTGCAATGCCTTTGAAGGATCCCAGTTTGGAGAATCATTTTTTAAAAAAAAAATATTGTCGTCTTTGAAGAGTGCTTTTCTTTTATTTCTCCCTGCTAACTCTACTTACCTCCCCCAAAAAACCTCTCAGTTACTTTGTACTACCATTGTAGTCTCCCCGCTAATGTAACATCACCTTACATTAAAAGAATGGAATGGAATGGAATGGAATGGAATGGAATGGAATGGAATGGA
>WNWU01000065.1:3079865-3094748 GCA_012654045.1 Ptyas mucosa | reverse complement strand
TCCTCCTCCTCCTCCTCCTCCTCCTCCTCCTCCTCCTCCCAAATTCCACTTTTTGTAGATATGGGTGCAAAGGCAGGGAGGGGGCAAGATTTCAGACTCCTTGTATTAGCTGCGGTAAACAAAGCACTTAATCCTTTTCCTCTTCCCCAGGCCTTCTTTTGTTAGCAAAATTAACCATTATTTTCAATCAAACGCTCCAGAGCAGACGAGAAAGCATTTCATGAAAATCTACATTTGCCACAATGGCTATTCTCAGCCAAAGTGGCCTTTGAAGACGTTTGTTTTTATATAGTCTTAAAATATTCAAATTGGATTAGATTGCAAGGTTTTCTTTGACCAAAGTTGCTTTTAGCTGAGGGATCAGACAGATTAACATCTCGCCAATTCGATTAGCCTCGGAATTGTCTGAATGAGTTTGCGATACAAACACTCTTTTCTTCCCTCGAATTGGATTAAGCCACAACAATTATGCTGAGGTTGGCGATGGCTTTTTCTGACTTTTATTGTTTAACTAAATTTGAAAGAATTTTGTGAGCTCGACCTTTCTGAGCATCTGATCATGGCGGGCCCGGTCAGCAGGAGAGGGGACCGAGTGAAAAAGAATGAAATTGGACAGAGAAAAAGATAAAAATGTCAGGCCTTCTCATGTCTCTTGTCATCTGCAAAGGCAAATTATGTCCAGATTCCAGAAGGCTTTAATGCACTCTTGCCTTTTGTTTGATGGTGCTTCTTTCCTCAACTCTTTCATGATAACATCAAGCAACTGACAACCCATTTTCTTGCTTTGTTTTTATCCATGTGGGTTTGAAATTAACACTGTGCTGAAATTTGTCCTCCAGTTCCCTGATTTTTTTCCCCACTGTACAAGATATAAGGCGTATTTCATTTCATTGTCAAGTATAAAAGAGAGGGAGAAAGAGAGAGAAAGATGGAGGGAGGGATAGATAAAGATAGATAGATAGATAGATAGATAGATAGATAGATAGATAGATAGATAGATAGATATGGATGGATGGATAACAGATTAACAAAGCTGGAAGGGACCTTGGAGGTCATCTACTCCAACCCCCTGCCCAAGCAAGAGACCCTACATCTGCCTCTACCTGGGATTGAACGCACAACCTCCTGATTGTGAGGCAAGATAGATAGATAGATAGATAGATAGATAGATAGATAGATAGATAGAGCGAGCACAATATCTTGGACCAGTGGTGAAATGTAAAATTTGTTACTACTGGTTCTGTGGGCGTGGTTTGGTAGGTGGGCTAATGTGACTGGGTGGGCATGGCCAACTTTTTTTTCTTTTAAAAGCATTTTTTTCTACACGTGTAGGCATGAGTGATGTCAAGTTGGCCACACCCACTCAGTCACATGCCCCCCCCACCTAGCCACACTCACCAAACCGGTAGCGAAAATTTTTGAAACCCACCACTGCTCCAGTGATGAAGTACCCACAACTTCTGAAGACAACTAGTTAGTTGTTCTCACTGTTAGGAAGTCTCTCCTTAATTTCAGGTTTCTTCTTTCATTGATTAGTTTCCGTCCATTGTTTCTTGTCTTGCCTTCTTGTGCTTTGGAAAATAAGTTGACCCCCTCTTCTTTGCGGCAGCCCCTCAAATACTGGAATACCATGTCACCTCCTAGTCCTCCTTTTCTCTAGATTAGCCAAACCCAAATCCTGCAACCGTTCTTCATATGTTTTTGTCTCCAGGCCTTTAATCATCCCAATTGCTCAACTTTGCACTTTTTCCAATGTCCCAACATCTTTTTTGTAATGTGACCAAAACTGAATACAGATGTTACTAAGAATGTATAAAGAGGTACTAATCCTTCACTTGGTTTCTATCCTTCTGTTTATAAGCCCAAGGATTCTATCAACTTGTTATTAGCCAGTTGAGAATGCTTCAGTTTTTCTTACTGTGCTAAAGATGGGGTTGACCTACTTTACTTTTGAATGGTATTGTTCTAAAAAAAAGAAAAACCTCCATGATGATTTTGCTCCAGAGTTTCTTCTTAGCCACCAGATCCCACCAACTTGGTCCCACCAACTTAAGCCCTTAGCCCTTAGACTTATCTACCGCTTCACAGTGCTTTTACAGCCCTCTCTAAGCAGTTTACAGAGTCAGCCTCTTGCCCCCAACAATCTGGGCCCTCATTTTACCCACCTCGGAAGGACGGAAGGCTGAGTCGACCTTGAGCCCGGTGAGATTCGAACTGCCAAATTGCAGGCAGATGGCAGTCAGCAGAAGCATCCTGCAGTACTGCATTCCACTGTGCCACTGTGCCACTGTGCCACTGTGGCTCCGTAAGCAAGTAGCTTTTCCATCCTCTTTGGTACCTGGAGTTATGAAAGTGTTGGAAGCCTTCTTTATTATTATGCATCTCAAGTGTTTGTTCTTATGGAGGCTTAGTTCAGTGGTGGGTTGTTCCCGGTTCACCCTGGTTCAAGTGAATCGGTAGCGGCGGCTGCGGGAGGCTCCGCCCACCTGCCCAGACATCATCAAGAATCCTCTGCGCATTCGCAGAAGCGGCGCGGGCTCGCGGGCTCCCGATAGCAAACCGGTAGCACCGGGCTTTGAAACCCACTACTGGCTTAGTTGGGAACCATCAGAAAGGGGTTTTCTTATGGGATTTATATTGTTCCCAATGGAAAGAGACGGGACTCGGATCTTGTGTGCAGCTCAACCGAGAATCGAGGGGTTAGAAAAGATTCTGAAGATCTAGCCGATATGGTGTCTTCATGAAGCTACTTCCAACTACACCATCCTTGGAAGCAACTCGGTTACTCATTAAAACCACTGAGTAAAATAGAGCTCTTCACTTCCTGTGCAGCAGCTGGTTCCTTTGTTAAGTAGCAATTATCATCAGGTCACTTCCTTTAATGATCAGCAAGAATCTACCGCCTATAATTTCCATCCATGGCTCCTACTCATGATTGAAAAGATAAAAGAGGTAGCAATGGACAACATTTGGAAAGCAGGGGTATTGTAGTGACTAGATTGTTCCCTTCAATTGGTCATTGAGCCTTGGTAGTACAGTGGCCTAAAGCACCCTGTTATTAACACCAGCTGCCTGCAATTATTGCAGGTTCGAATCTCACCAAGCTCAAGGTTGACTCAGCCTTCCATCCTTTCTAAGGTAGGTAAATTGAGGACCCAGTTTGTGGGGGCAATAAGCTGACTTTGTATAAATATACAAAAGCATGAAGGCTATTGCTTAGCGCATTGTAAGCCACCCTGAGTCTCCGGAGAAGGGCGGCATATAAATCATTTTTTTTTAAAAAAAATTGAGGATTGACAAAGAATTGTACATAATGGCTTCCCTAAGTGGGGGAGGCCAGGAGAAGTCAGGCCCATGAGGTAGACCAAATTGAGAAATCACATCCACAAGAAAGTCAAAACTTTATTAATAGAGCTGTGGTGGTGCAGTGCTTAGAATGCAGCATTGCGGGCTAACTCTGCCAACTGCCAAGAGTTCAATCCTGATGGGGCTCAAGGCAGTGGTGAAATCCAATTTTTTTTACTACTGGTTCTGTCAGTGTGGCTTCATGGGCATGGCAGGGGAAGGATACTGCAAAATCTCCATTCCCACCCCACTCCAGAGGAAGGATATTGCAAAATCTCCATTCCCACCACACTCTGGGGCCAGCCAGAGGTGGTATTTGCCCGTTCTCCAAACTGCTCAAAATTTCCCCTACCCGTTCTCCAGAACCTGTTAGAACCTTCTGGATTTCACCCCTGGCTCAAGGTTGACTCGGCCTTCCATACTTCCAAGGTCGGTAAAATGAGGAGCCTGATTGTTGGGGGCCAGAGGCTGACTCTGAATACTGCTCAGAGAATGCTATCAAGCACTTTGAAGCGGTATATAAGTCTAAGTGCTATTTCTACTACTAGAAGGACAAGTAATTTCAAGTGTAGTTAATCGAAGATACGAGACGTTTCAATACAAGAAGGAAGAGAACTTCTTCCTGGATCATAGATTACATTAAGACACGGTTTGCCTCATCTTAAGGGATCATTAAAGAATCTAGAACAGAAGGACAGCAGAATAGTCCTGCTATATCAAGCAAGGCTTGCTTATTTGCTTGGCAGGCCAATGGTGGAAAACAGTCAATCTGTTGAAGCAGTATCAACAGCCAAAGACTTTAAGCTACCAAATGGGCCAGAATAGAAAAGGCAAATTACTAACTGCATCATTCAAAGTAGCATCATGAACAGTTTAAATGTTCATTGTCGGCCAAGTCCGATCTCTTTATTTAAGTGAACGCATTTATAACATGAGCAGCTGGAAAACACTCCGGGAAAAGGCAGTGGCCAAACACTTCCAAGAAACCTGGAGGGATGCATCCATCAAGTCACCAAAGAACTTGGGCTCCATTTGAATGAAATCTTAACCTTATATTCCCCAAAACCTTTTGGCCTTTTCATGCATTGGATCATAAATCAAAATGACGCGTCTCCACTTATATGTCATTAATCACACCCCAGGAGAAGAACAGCAGTGAAGGAACTAGAGCATTTCAAACCTGCTCGTTCCGAACTTGGAGAATTAGGAAACTACCTGTTGTATGTATGTGATACAGGAAGCTGGAATTTAAGTAGGGTTTGGAACAACAATTAATTGCTACCGTGTTCCCCCCCAAAATAAGACCCTGTCTTATATTTTTTTGAACCCCGAAATAAGCACTTGGCCTTATTTTCGGGGAGGTCTTATTATTTTGGGGTGCATGGAGCAAGATGGGGCTCCTCTTGCCGTCTTACCTGATTTCCAGCTCTGCATTTAAATATTTTCAGGGAAGGCTTATTTTCGGGGGGAGCCTTATTTTAGCACATGCTCTCAAAAGTCCGATTGGGCTTATTATCAGGGGATGTCTTATTTTCGGGGAAACAGGGTACTATCCTTCTCATCTTTCTGTTACCTTCTCCTAGTATTATCCCTTTGTGGTTTGTATCTTATGATTTATGATTGTATCTTATGATTTATGACTTTGTTGTTTGTATGTACGTCGAGAGCTTCTGCACCGAAGACAATTCCCTTATGTGTCCAATCACACATGGCCAATGAAGAATATTCTATCATCTTCCGATCACATTCAGTGTCCATCAAGTTGATGTTTTCCAACATTTGTAAGAAACAGATGGATAAGATTGTCCATCTGGGCTTGGAACGAGTCCTTTTGAGGTCAGTATTGACGTAATGCAATGTTTAGGATGACAATGTTATTGATAGTCGCTGTCATTTGTCGCTACATTTTTTTTCTTCGTCTCTCTCTTCGATCGGTTCTGGTTACATCCTCCAACTCTTTCAGAATCAACAGTACAATAATTGTATAGTCATTTGCTCAAGAGAGATTAAGAAAGCCTTGCGCTGTCACGAATGAGATACATTACGTCAAAATGAGTGCTAAATAGATTTTTTTTTCCTTCTGAATTCTTTCCACCAATTTGAGGAGAGACCATTGGTTCTTATTGTGGTGGTGGTGGTGCTGTTGTTGTTTTAAAGGCAATGGGAACTATAATGTGAAAATATCTTTTGCTATGGGATGGTGAAGGATTGTGTGAATGGCCTATCCTCATTTTAGCTTCCACGTCGCACCAGGGAAGGGAAAAAAATGGAAAGAAAACCCACTCATGGTTCTTTGTCCCACCCACCCCCACCCGCAAGAAGGAAAATGAAGAGCGAAGAAGGCTGCAAGTGTGATGGAAAGAAGTGTGGCCAAACAACAAAAAAAACCATGTTTTCCGAGAATAATGTTTAAAAAATGGCAAGGCTAAGAAATGGCAAGGATAGAGAAGGGTGAATTTTTTTGTGAAAATGATGAGAATCTTTGCAATGAATTAACAGGAATTCACATTCAATAGTCTTCTAATTAACCCCAAAGTCCTATATAACCATTCCTTCCTTCTTCCTTCACTCCCTCCCTTATACTCCTTCCTTCCTTCCTCCCTTCTACCCTCCCTCCCTCCTTTCTTTCCTTCCTTACACTCTTTCCTTTCTTCTTTCCTTCCCTCCTTCCTTCCTTCCTTCCTCCTACCCTCCCTCCCTCCTGCCTTCCTCCCTCCCTTCTTTCCTTCTTTACACTTTCCTTTCTTTCCTTCCTTCCTCTTTCCCTCCTTCCTTCCTTCCTCCCTTCTAGTCTCCCTCCCTTCTTTCCTTCTTTACACTTTCCTTTCTTCTTTCTTTACTTCCTCCTTCCCTCCTTCCCTCCTTTTCTCCCTTCCTTCCCTTCCTTCCTTCCTTCCTTCCTTCCTTCCTTCTCTTCCTTCCTCCATCCCTCCCTTTCTACCTCCCTTCCTGCTTCTCAAATGAGGGCAAAGGGGAAGGATCACAGTTTTTGGAACAGTGCTTGATGTGGAAAGAAGGAAAACAAGGAATCAGGCAGGAAGGAATATAATGGGTGTGCCTTGAGACCAGCACTTATTCTGCTCACAACAAATCATTGTTTTAGCCCAGACGGTGACAATTTGCTTTCAACTTAGACACGCAGGAACATCAATTGCTGTTTATAGAAAAGGACAGAGTTGCAGAGTTTATTGATACAGAAGATATTCTTTATTATTAGTAGTAGCATTATTATATATTTCTTCATAGTGCATATTTCTAGGTAAACTTAAATAAGACTTTGAAACAGAGTATTTACAGTGCACAGTTTGAAAAACAAAGCCAGACATAACCCATTTATCTTCAAGGATCCACAGGACAAGGAGACATGGGGCGAGAGGGAGACAAATATTTTGATACTCAAAAACGTGACCGAACATCCTGGATATAGTCAACCAGTGCAAGCATCACACTTAATGTCCATAAACGAGAAAGAAAAGAAGCTGTTTCTGGTTATATACTTTGGAAAGGAGGTTTCCGCATCTTGAAGAGGGAGGCCGCGGTGATAAGGGTGAGATATAACAAAACGCTATTTTCAGACACCCCAAAATATGAATTGGGATGGATTGATAAAAGGGAAATGTTGTTGGACCACTGGCAGAGAGCCAAAGTCAACAGAAGAAAGTGTGAATTGAAGACACTTTTTATTTTATTATTATTATTTGTATTTCTATGCCGCCCACTCTCCGAGGACTCTGGGCGGCTTACACCAAAGACAGTATAACTAAATAGCATATTTCCCCCAACAATCTGGGTCCTCATTTTACCCACCTCGGAAGGATGGAAGGCTGAGTCAACCTTGAGCCGGTGAGATTTGATCCGCCGATCTGCTGAACTAGCAGTCAGCTGAAGTAGCTGCAGTACAGCACTCTAACCACTGCGCCACCTCGGCTCTTGGCTCTTGGCCGAGGTGGCGCAGTTGGCTACACCATTTGGCTACACCATGCTCAGATTGCGTTTTTAGCGGTGTGTGATCTCTTACTCACCTCCCAATTTAGGTTTATTCGAAAAGAAATCAGAGGCTATTGCAAGAAAAATCTTTGCTTCTGCAAACTCTTTTTTCTTTTTTTACTCCATTTATCCTGATTTCCACCTCCTACATTCGTGTCTCTTTTTTATTCCCAGCAAATTACTCCCAAATCTCACCCTCCGCCAAGGTGAAAATTGACAGTGTCCTTCTTCTTAAAATAAAGAATTTGATATACCGATTTGAGAAATTAAGATTGGGCTCCTGTGGTTTTGTTCATGGAGAATCTCAGCCTGACGTGTTTTGCGCAATGGAGGTGGAAAGTAAACCAGAATGGCAGTTTAAATTCTCTCCACCCATTTTAGGACTACGAACAATTTTCGACAATAAAACTTACACAGAAAAATACTTTTTTTTTTCCCTCTTGAGATTATAGCATACGACCACACAAGACTATCTATCTGGTTAAGGCAGCTTTGGAAAACTTTGCACAGTGCTGTCTATACAAACAAGTTATTCTCCTTTTATTACATTACACAAAGAGTCAAAATCCAGCCCATCTTTCCAAACCGAATTGACCTGCCGACCGGATTCAATTTAGAAAGAAGGGACGGATTTTGATTGGAACACGTTTTTCGTTTTGTTGGTTTTACAATCTACATTTCCCCGCCCTTTTATGAAAAAGAAAACAGAAAACAGGACTTTTAAAAAGATAGATATACACAGACGTACCCTTACTTTCCCTTTGGTTATTAAAGGAAAAAAAAAGGCATTACAAAGGAAGCAAAAGGAAACCCAAAGAAACGCGAAAGATAAAGCTCTCACTGTAAGGCAACCTTGAAAAATGTCTACTGAGATAGACGGGGGGGGGGGGGGGGGAAGCAACTTTTTTTAATACAGAGTTTCACCAGTGATAAACTTCCTCAAGGCATCCAGCAACATGTCTCCGTTGGAAAAGGACTTCGGCTAGAAGTTCAGTTCTAGACTAGAACTGAAGACCACAGTAAGTTCAAAACAACTTGTAATAAGGTTGTGAATTGTTTTTTTTCCCATGCTGAAACGACATTGAATTAGAGGAAGGGGTTTATATGAACATTTTGTCCTGTTTTGAGAAAATGAAGTGGACTTGGAGAAGGTTGACTTGGTAGGATTTTGCATTCCTTCCTACAATTTAATTTGATCAAGGAGAGAAGCAACCAAGAACTAAGAAGAAATTTCCTGACCAGCGAGAACAATTAATCAGTGGAACAACTTGTCTCCAGAAGTTGTGAGTGCTCCAACACTGGAAGTTTTTAAGAAGAGATTGGACAACCATTTGTCTGAAATGGTAGAGGGTTTCCTGCCTGAGCAGGGGGCTGAAGACCTCCAAGGTCCCTTCCAACTCTTATATTATTTCTATTTCTGAAAAGGATACATGAAGAAGAGCTTTAGGGGTAAGAGGACAAAAGTTTAATCTAAATGATATCGTGCCACTCATAGCGGTTAATTCAAGGTAAAAGAGGATATTTGTAGCTCAGGGTTGAACTGTGGGGTCCTTGGTGCTGTCTGAGCTTGATGGTTTTCTTGCAGATGTTTTATGACCTAACTAGGTAACAGTGCATCATCAGTCAGCAGCTTCACTGATGATGTTATCTAATTTGGTGATGAAACATCTGCAAGAAAACCATCAAGCACCAAGCACGGTTAATCAAGCTTTCCTGTAAATTTGGATGTAAGGCATGGAAGCAGACTTCACATAGCAAGGACATTTCTCCGAATGTGGAAGTTTCTTCATAGCTAAAGCTACTGGTCAATGTAGTCTTTCCTTTCAGGCAAAGTGCTCCGAGAAGACACAACATTGGATGATTCAGTCCATTGCTGTTCATTCCCTGAAAACAACTCGGTGCCGGGAGTGGAAAATTCATCTGAATTCATTGGAATTCAGTCCCTGACCTCTGCTTTTTTTTTTCTCTTTCCATGCTGTGACATGAAAATCTATCTATTGTATGCCATCAAGACTTGGATTCAAGGGTTGGGAAGCTTCTTGGTCCTGGAGAACAAAATGGCAGCTGATAGACATGACATTGTTTATGAAACTCTGGTTTTTATATCATGAGAACCGATGAACCAGATACGATGATCCCTTTCTTCTTCTGCACTGTAGTTAGAGGGTGAGGTGAAAGAATATTTAATGGTCATTTGAATCAGAGCTGCTGTGTCCCTCAAAAGCTACTCAATTCTAATTTGAAGCAGAGGATGGTAATTTGTGATCCAAGAAGAATGGCAAGGCCATTCATATTGTTTAGTCCTGCATCTAAAGCAGCTTTCTCCAATCTAAGTGTCCTCTAGAAATGCAGCCTTCATTTGCTAGAATTCTCCAGCCACCATGGAGACATGGAGAATTAATTAGCTGATTGAAGGGTAGCCCAAACTGGAAAGACTATTATAAGAAGGTTTAAGGAACTCTGGAAAGAATGTATTAAACATACCAAAATGAAGACTAATATCTTCTGTATTTCTGAATGCCGTGCTTTGCTCTTCATACACCCTCTTCGTTGCAACCCACGTTTTCTTAGCTTAATTGGATATGGATATCACACAAATGCTAAGCAGTTTGTTTTGATGTTAAGGCACGTTGGGGGGGGGGTCATCTGGATTCTCGATTCAGAGATTGAAAAGAAAATTAGCTTTACCAGGAAGATATATAGTGGTGGTAGAGTAGATGATTCTCCTGGCCTTCAGATAGTCAAAGGTCTTTCTCACCAAAAATGGTGGCCTAAAAAGGATGATCAAAACATTACACCTATCCCAAGGGTGCCTGCTTGAAAGAGTTGAAAAACGAAGCAAGAGCACTTCGACTTCTCAAGGGGACAAAGAAGGAAGATGAGAAAGGAAGGAAAGAAGGATGAGAAGATGCGTAAATGACAGAGGTGAACCTGGATGGTGATGAACTTAAAGCAATTGTCAAGAATATACGGCTGCCAAATCTAGCTTTAAAAAACAACAACAGCGGATTAGGTAAAAAAAAAACGACTTCATGCTCATCTTCCAAATAGAAGTAGAGGAATGGGAGGACTTCAAGGGTGGAGTAAAGAAAGAAGGGATTTGAGGTCCATCATTCTGAGTTTCTTAACGGGCTCTGAAGCCAAAAAAGGAATCTCGGAAGGGGCTGTCTGCAAGCTTTCATTTCATGCAAGATGTCTTTTACGCAGACCATCTGCAAAAGAAATGAGAGGTTGTAGCCTCACAACTTCTCTGGGAGGTAGATTAAACTGAGAGATTAAAAAAACCAAGCCTTAAATTGAAAGGAAAACAGTGCCTTAGATTATTTCTAAGCCCGGAAGTGGTGATGACATTATATAGTAGATGTTTCCATAAATGTACAACTGATAAACTGGGAAAACAACACACGTATAAAAAAGCTGCTACGTCAAATAGACAAAAGAGTTGGGATTCTTTTTTGTGAATATTCTAAATCTTTCATTTTTGGGGGGAATTCTCTTTTGGAGTTTGGCTGTCCGAATTTTTGTAACCCTTCCATGAACGAGAAGACTATTGATCTGACCACTTGTGTTAACATCCAGCTTCTAGCTACTAGTTTTTGGGCGGCTTTTGATGGTGGCAGCAACCGGGAGAACATTATCTCTGAAAAGATACAGGTTAGTCTAGAAAAGGCTTGTCATAAAACTTAAAATAAAACCTTTGTGTTTTGGATTTTACCCGTTCTCTAATTATCAGCCACTGAAAGTTGCTAAGTTTCAACATTTCTTTTCTCAAATTAACTCTTTGAAAGTTAATTAGAATTTAGCTATGCTGCTTGATGGCATAAATTACTAAAATGTTGTTATGGTACCAGACTGACTGTTTGTTTGTTTGTTTGTTTGTTTTAAAGGAATCCATTCTGTGGATTCTTTATTTGGCACGAATAAAGAACAAAACATAGCTAGTGGATAGGACTACTCTGAAGCCATTTTTATTTATTTATTTGAAATTGAATGTCATCCTAGGCTCTTGCTAAGGATACAAAATACATTGTATTTGGTATCTGAATAACGTTGCCTAACCTACGCAAGGAAGTCACCATCTGCTCGAACAATGAAAGGAAGGGATTTGACAGTTGAGTGGGAAAACTTCTTACAACAGTCCAGGTTTTCGCTTGCCAAAGACTTCGAAGCACAAGGGAAAGTTTCTTCATTGGAGATCTGACTCTGGATTTCTCCACCAAACCAGAATTGGTCTAGGTGTCCAAGATTGTTCCACCAACTTGCTTGGGTGCATCTGGGTAAACCTCCAGATCCCAGCATCATCATAAGCAATCTTTTCTACCATTTCCCCCCTTGAATAAAGAAACATAACCACTCCTTTTCTTTTGAAGATTCCCGAACGTTCTTCTTGTTGTTTTTTTCCCCCCTTTCTCTCTCTCTCTCTCTCTCTGCTCCAAGTAAAATGGCCTTTGAGCAAAAGTAGATATCTCTACGTCTTCACTTCTGGCATTAGCAAGCATGGTCCTTTTTGACCAGGAGCATGTTTAGCTTGTTGAAAATTAATTGTTGCATTTCCCCCCCATTATTATTAAATAAAAAATAATAATAATAAAAACAAGTTATCAAGGAAGTTCGTCTGGGGGGGGAGGGAAACCACGAACTATTAAGTGTTTGAGAGGAAGATGAATCTTTGCCCATAGAAACTTGGAATTAATAATCCAAATCAGCCAGTCAATTAACAACCAAGGATGGCCCAGACCTCATCACTGGTTTGCTCAGGTGTTCCCAACTGTGTTTTTCAACATATTGACTTTTCCTGTCAAATGTCACAGTTATCATATGGATATCCAGTGTTGAAGCTGCAAGGAGAAAGCAAGAAAAACCAGGATTTAGCTGGACAACATGATTGATAAAACTTTTAGGATTTTACAATGAACACATTCAATTCGTTCACTTATTTTATACCAAGATCTAGCCTACCAGCCACGTTCAATTCCGCTGAACAACAAATATGTGAGATTGATGGAGCTGCCTTTACCTATTTTCTTGACTTCACTCCAAAGCAAATAGTTCTGCATTTCTCGGGGGGGGGGGGAATGTACCCAGAAATATTTGCAGCAAAGATGTATGTACAAGCCTACAGCAAGGGAGCACAACTTTGGGCAATGTTGTTTGAATGGTGTCTCTGAGACTGGGCCCTCAAAATCACTGCTGAAGCCAAAGCCCACAACTAAAATTGGATTGCAAAGTTGCAAAATTATGGTTAGCAACGTTCCTCTTCTGTCCCAGGAAGCATCAGAGTTGGATTGCTATCTCAAGCTCACAACCCAAACTGGGGTTGTGGAAAGACTCATAATCTTCATTTGTCTGAAGTGGTGTAGGGTTTCCTACCTAAGCAGGGGTTGGACTAGAAGACCTCCAAGGTCCTTTCCAACTCTGCTATTCTAAGTTATTCTCCAGAAGTTGCCAACACTGGAAGTTTTTAAGAAGAGATTGGACAGCCATTTGGCTGAAGTGGTGTAGGGTTTTCTGCTTAAGCAGGGGGTTGGACTAGAAGACCTCCAAGGTCCCTTCCAACTCTGTTATTCTATTCTATTCTTCACACTGCACATATACTCATGGCTGAAAGTCAAAAGGACATCTTTTCCCAGTTATATCCACCCAACCAGTGGTGGGATTCAAGTAATTTAACAACCGGTTCTCTACCCTAATAATTTCTCCCAACAACCAGTTTGCCAAACTGCTCAGAAAGTTAACAACCGGTTCTCCCGAAGTGGTGCGAACTGGCTGAATCCCACCACTGCATCCAACCCACCAGAACAGGGAGGCAGGGAATGTTAAAAGACTCTTCTCTTAAGGAGGTCCACCCAGTGGGACCAAGAAGAAGGACCTTATTTATTATTCATATTTATTTATTACTCTGGGCGGCTTACACCAATCGACAGTATAACTAAATAGCATATTGCCCGCAACAATCTGGGTCCTTATTTTACCCACCTCGGAAGGATGGAAGGCTGAGTCAACCTTGAGCCAGTGAGATTTGATCTGCTGATCTGCTGAACTAGCAGTCAGCTGAAGTAGCTGCAGTAGAGCACTCTAACCACTGCGCCACCTCGGCTCTTTGCCAAGGTGGTGGCTCCCTCTCACTAGAACATCATCCCTATGGAGATAAGATTGGCCCCCACTTTTTTTTTTTTTTGGCAAGGCCCTGGAGATATGGTTTTGCCTGTGGACCTGAGGACACCAGAGTGGGATGGAGCCCATCAAATGGTTGGTTTGATGGTTGTCCCAAGGAGATAAGGATTCATTGGGGTTTTTAATTAGGGTTTTATTTCTGTAAGCCACCCAGAGTTATCATGAGTAAAAGATTGCATGAATATTCTCCTATACCCCCTACCCTCCAGGGTTTACACGCCGCGGAAAAGAGAAGCCGAGAATACAGACCTTAAACTGTCTCACGTTTCCTTGGTCTACTAGAGGCTGTTCATTGTATGGTGTGATGCAGTACGCTATTTTCTAACAGAAAGCAGAAGGGAGGAGAGGGGGAAATTAAGGAAATTTAACCCAGCATTTTTTTAAAATTTTATTTATTTATATGCCGCCCTTCTCCGGAGACTCAGGGCGTCTTACAATGCGTTAAGCAATAGCCTTCATACTTTTGTATATTTTATACAAAGTCAGCTTATTGCCCCCACAAACCGGGTCCTCATTTTACCCACCTTAGAAAGGATGGAAGGCTGAGTCAACCTTGAGCCTGGTGGGATTTGAACTTGCAATCATTGCAGGCAGCTGGAAGTTAAATGCTACCTTTAACAGTAGCATTAGTCTGCTGAGCCACTCAGGCTCTTATCATCATTTTCATGATGGAAGGAACGCTATATAGCAGTGATGGCTAACCTTTTCCGGACTGAGTGCCCAAAGCGTGCGTGTGTGTGAACGAGTGCACACTTGTGCGCCCAAACCCCCAAAATGCAATGCACTCTACCCCCCCCGTGCATGTGTGCATGCCCCCCCCACACACACATCCCACATGCGCGGCAGAGTCACGAAGACCAGCTGGCCAGTGGGAGACGCCTGCACATGTGCAACGGAGCTGAACTGGGGTGACAGCTCACATGCCATCAAAAAGGGCACTGCATGCCACCTCTGGCACGCATGCTGTAGGTTCGCCATCATGGCTATATAGGTTAAGGAATATCCGGGGATAGATAAGGATCATTCGTACGAAGGAACTTTTACCTTCCTTGAAATGACTTCCTTGAGTTTCAGAAATAAGTCCGCAAATATGTGGATTTTCGCCCCCCTTACCCAAAAGATAATTTGGTCACGAAACTTTCAATGATGATGAAGTAATCATAATGTAGGTCTTCTCCAGGGGTGGGTTCTAAAATTTTGTATTACCGGTTCTGTGGGCGTGGCTTATTTTGTGGGCGTGGTTTGATGGTCATGTGATAATTCTTTAGGATTTAGCAGAGGTACTGGTCTAACAGGTTTTTAACTGCTTGCAGAGCTGTACCGGTCTACCCATTTATTTTTGGAGGCACCGGTCTATTCATTTGTTTTTGGAGGCAC
>WNWU01000065.1:3053954-3066005 GCA_012654045.1 Ptyas mucosa | reverse complement strand
GGGGAGAGGGGGAGAGAGAGAGACATAGATACAGAGAGAGAGAGAGATACAGAAAGAGGGGGAAGGAGAGGAGGAGAGAGAGAGAGATACAGAGGGGGGGAGAGAGAGAACAACCAGTTCTCTGCCCTAATAACTGGCTGGGTAGGCATGGCTAGGGGAGTCATGTGACTGGATGGGAGTAAGTGACATGGAGTTGGCCACCCAGGTTTTGTGGCTCCCGGTGTTTTTTTTTTCCTGTGGGAAACGGATCCAAATGGCTCTTTGAGTGCTTAAGGTTGCAGATCCCTGGTCTAATCAATCAGAATAACAGAATAACAGAGTTGGAAGGGACTTTGGAGGTCTTCCAGTCCAACCCTCTGCTGAAGCGGAAAACCCTATCTATCATTTCACACAAATGGCTGTCCAGTCTCTTCTTAAAGGCCTCCATTGATGGAGCACCCACAACTTCTGAAGGCAAGTGGTCCCACTGGTTCATTGTTCTGCCTGTCAGGAAATTTCTCCTTGGTTCTACGTTGTTTCTCTCCTTGATTAGATTCCATCCTTTCTATCCTTTTGTAGTCTACAGTCTTCTTCTTCTTGTGCCATATCCGTTATCGGACGTTGGCGATCATGTTGGCGATCCTATTTTTATCAACAGCCACATGGAAAAGTCGACAGTCTTCCCATCTTCTTTTACTTCCATGAAACCCCAAGGCATGGCATTGTGTGAGAGGGCCTCCCACGAGGCTTCTTTAGATCAGAAACGATGAGTGGTGATGATGATGATGAACTGAACTCCGTTAGGTTGTGTCCGACTCTTGGTGATTCTGTTGACCAGCTCTCTCTGATCTTGCCCTACTTCTTGGAGTTGTTCTATGCTCTGGCTAGGATCAGCTTTGGTGGTATCCAGCCATTGTGTTCTCTGATGGACCTGGTTTCCATTTGGCGCACTCTTATTTTCTAGCTAATGTCTCCTTATATGCGAATAGCTTTTTTTTAAAAAAAGCCAATAGAAAGATGAAAGAAATGCACAACTTAATTAAACCAGCACAACTTACCGGTAACAATTGTTGTGGAATTCATTGTAGCTTGCAAAGGCAATTAAGACACCAAACCCAGCTCCGAGAGAGTAAAATATCTGTGTGGCAGCATCAATCCATACCTACATAAAGAGAATTCAGTGTGAATGCACTTTTAAGGCGCTTGTTTGTTTGTTTGTTTTTTGCGTTAAGGCGCGAGAAGAATTGGACAATAATACAGATTGTCCTTGACTTACAACCATTTGTTTGGCAACTGTTTGAAGTCACAATGGCACTGAAAAAAGTGATTTATGACCAGTCCTCGTACCTAGGACCATCGTAGCATCCCCATGTCAACTAAGACCAGAGGTATACTTGTTAGGAATAAACCCTGGGGCATAAGGAAAATAGACTGGTACCTTTTCATACATATTACCACTGCGGCTAGAATTGCATATGCGCAACTTTGGAAAGGGAAAGAAGTACCATCAGATCAGATGATTATTAACAAAATTTTGTGGTGTGCAGAATTTGATAGACTAACATATATTCTTAAAGATAGACAAGAATCAATTTTCAATCAAAGTTGGGATAAATGGTACCAATGGATAGAAGTAAAAATGTCATGAGATAGATGTTAGGAAAGCATGAAGCATAGATATGTAAAGAGCAAGCTTTCCCAGCCAACTTCCCACAAGCAAAGTCAACGGGGAGTGGGGGGGAGAGGGAGCTAGGTTCGCTTAACAACAGTGTGATTCACTTAACAACTGCAGTAATTTGTTTAACAACCGTGGGGGAAAAAAAAGGTTGTAAGATCAGCCGTGAGTCATTGAACACTGCCTTGCTTAGTAATGGAAATTCTACTCCCAACTGTGGTCCTAAGTTAAGGACTTACCTGGTTCAGAAATTTCAAAAACTACCGGCGAAGCTTTTTTCAACAATGGAGTAAACCTGAATGATTGACTTTAGAGCATTTTCTCCAGGGGTGAAATCTACTTACCTTCCCTACCAGTTCGGAAGTGCGTGCACCGCCATCGTCACGTGCTATTTTGGCCCCTCTGCGCATGTGCAAAGCCTTCTGCGCATGCGCAGAGGGTCAAAAACAGGTTACTTCCTGGTTAAAACCAAAAAGTAATGATGTCCGGGTGGGTGGGCGGAGCTCGCACTGCCCCCGCTACCAGTTCGCTGAACCAAGCGCCGCCGCTACCAGTTCGTCTGAACTGGAGCAAACCGGTAGCATTTCACCCCTGATTTTCTCCCAGCTCAACTAAGAGATCTGCGTGGAAAGTGCCTTAAATGCTTGAAGAATGACAGGCCACAAGCCCAACAAAGGCATAAATAAATATTAACAAATACTGGGTTGATCCCTTCTTCCGGAGAAGTCTCATTCTTATGCCGTCAATACGTCACGGTTCATCCATTCTCAGTGGGGGGAAACATCACAGCATTGTTTCATCTTTCTTTACATTAACCCTGCGGAGAAATCTTCTCTGCTGATCATTCACACCAAAACGTTCCCTCCTCAACTGTTGACTCTGCAGTAATGCTATTTAGTGACTTCACCAGCGACTCGTCCTGCCCAGAGTGACTGTCCCAAACTATTTTTACTTAACTAAATGTTTTTACAAGGAATGCCAGCCAGCCAGTCGGTCTCCCCTCTAAGCTCCAGTGTCGGCCTTGCTATGAATGTTGCTCTGGTCCAGGGCTGGCGTATGATGCTCGTTTCCACATAATAAATTATAGATTTATAGTCTAAGGAAAAGAAAACAATTGGAGAACATCCACAGACACCAAGACGTTTGCAGGAAGCTCCTTCTGGAGAACAATGGCGTGAAGCCACTCGCTCTTCCTGACAGGGCAGACTTGATTTGAGAAGCAACCGCTTCTGAAGAAGACATTCAATTTCAGACATCAGATTCCTGCTCCGCTAATGTTCCTTCCCTGCTGGAGGTCCCCTGAAAATACGACCTCCCTTCCACAGAATCCATTAGCAATTGCTCAGTTCAAGATACCTTCAAGCATAAACGGCCGCTCCTCACCACAAAAATATATATGACCTCGTAGACGACCCTCACTCTGTCAAGGACCTTGGAGTACTCATCTCAAACGATCTAAGCCCCAGAGCTCACGGTAACAGCATTGCCAAAAAGACGTTAAGAGTTGTCAACCAAATCTTGCGAAGCTTCTTCTCAGGTAACATTGTACTGCAAACGAGGGCATACAAAACCTTTGCTAGACCAATTCTCGAATACAGCTCGTCTGCCTGGAATCCACACTGTATATCGGATATCAATACAATTGAGCGAGTCCAGAGGTATTTCACGAGAGGAGTCCTCCACTCCTCTACTCACAATAGAATCCCTTGTGCCACCAGGCTTGAAATTTGGGGCCTGGACAACCTAGAACTACGCCGCCTATGGTTTGACCTATGCGTAGTACACAAAATTATCTGCTACAATGTCCTACCTGTTAATGACTACTTCAGCTTCAACCACAATAATACACAAGCACACAATAGATACAAACTCAAGGTAAACCACTCCAAATTCAATTGCAGAAAATACGACTTCAGCAACAGAGTGGTCAATGCCTAGAATGCCCTACCTGACTCTGTGATTTATTCCCCAAACCCCCAAAACTTTAACTTTAGACTGTCTACTGTTGACCTCACCCCATTCCTAAGAGGTCTTTAAGGGGTGTGCATAAGCGCACCAGCGTGCCTACCGTCCCTGTCCTACTGTCTCCATTTATTTGTCTCCATTTATTATGTTCATATTTATGTTTACACTTATGCATGTTATCTTTTACATGTTCAAGAAACTAAATGAATAAGAACAGAAAGGATGCCAGAATGCCGAGATGTGGAATGTGATGTCACAACACATGCCAGCTCCCGTCTTTCATACTAGGGTTTACAAAGTTGCACACAAGAACTTAAAAGGCCAGAGTTTGCAACACAATATTGGGATGCGTGTTCCGTCATTTGGCCCCTTTGCTCCAACCACGGAATGAGTTTCTGTCCATTCAAGATGTTATCGATCATCAGGCTCTTAATAACTTTTAAGCAACTGAAGACATAGAACGCAGAATAACAGGGTTAGAGGTCTTCTAGTCCGACCCCTTGCTCAACCAGGAGACCCTATACCATTTCGGACAAATGGCTAATCCAGTCTCTTCTTGAAAACCTCCAGTGGTGGAGCGCCCACAACTTCTGGAAGCAAGCCATTCCACTGATTGAATTGTTCCCAGTGTCACAAAATTTCCCCTTAATTCTAGGACGAATCTCTTTATGATAAGCTTCCACCCATTTATTATTTATTAATGGAACTTGTATGTCGCCCTATCTCCAATGGACTCGGGGCGGCTCACAACAATTACAACAAAGCAAACAAACCATTAAAAGAAAAATCCAGGTTAAAATTAACAAAAATTCAATAAAACCCAGTTAAAATTCTATTAAAAACCCCCATCAGTCCTGGGCGGCCAGGTGAAATAGCCACGTTTTTAGGCCACGGCGGAAAGAGCGAAGGCCACCCGGAGCTCCAGAGGGAGTTGATTCCAAAGGGTGGGTGTGCCCACAGAGAAAGCTCTCTCCCTGGAGGTAGACAGCCGACACTGTCTGGCCGACGGCACCCTGAGTAGGCCCTACTTGTGGAAACGCACAGGGTGATGGGAAGCGGTTGCTGGCTGCAGATGGTCCGCCAAATATCCCAAGCCTAAGCCATGTAGGGCTTACTTCTTGTACTCAGGTCCTTTGGAGAATAGGTTGATGCCCTTTTCTTTGTGGCAGCCCCTCAAGTTCTGGAAGGCTCTATCTAATTCACCCCTAGTCCTTCTCTTCATTAGACTAGACCAGTGGTGGTGAACCTTTTACTCACCGAGTGCCAAAAAGGTACGCACTTCGCTTACGCGCGGCACCTCCCCTGGGCACTGTGCATGAAACCACGCCATCGGAGGTGCACAGTTTTCACATGGCTCCCCCCATGCACTGCATGTGGAACTGCACCATCTGTGCATGTGTATGTCTTTCGCTCATACACGCACTGCACGCAGGTACTCACACGCAACTACTCATGCATGCACAGGAGAGCTCTGAAGACCAGCTGGGCCTCCGGAATTGCACGCATGCACACCAGAGGCCCATACTGGGCTGCATGCAGATGTACAGCCGCAGTTGAGTTGGGCAACAGCTCGCGTGCCTGGAAAGATGGCTCTGCGTGCCACCTCGGCCACGCATGCCATAGGTTCACCATCACGGGACTAGGCAATAAGGTTGCCTGAGAGATTATTATCCCAATTAGAATTGGAGAGGTTCATACTTTAATGCAGACTGTCCTAGTTACTTCTGAAATGCTTTGCTGGGATATTCAAACCAAGAAACATAAATAAGGCATTCTTTAAATCCAGCTGGCTTTTCAATACGATATTTGATAATAATAAGTCAGCGATTGTAGTTACAAATCTCACGAGGAGAGCAAATGGTCAAAGGAGATTTCCTTTGGACTCTTCATGAGGATCGTAACTACAGTCATTCCCGGAACGGGAATTTAACAACTGAAAGCGCAGACGGTAGGAGGATAGTAGACTTACTTGAGCTTCTTTCAATCGTCCAAAATCGATGTTGAGATACGCCTTGATTCCCTCATACGCACCAGGCAAAGTTAGCCCATGGATTAGCAACACAGTCAACACAACGTAAGGCAATGTCGCAGTTATCCATACAACCTGTAAGGCCAAACACATGAAAACAATAGGATCCATCCATCAACAGTAAATGTTGATTAAAAATGCAAAGTCTCTATTAGGAACACAGAAAGCTGTTATCGCTTCAACCAGATTATTTGTTTTACTTCGTCTCGTATGGTTGATATGAGAGTCTCCATGGCTTCAAAAAAAAATTATCTTCCATAATTTATTCTGCATTATATCCAAGATAGCACACCCATTGGCTCCCCTTGAATAATATCTGGTGTAGAGTTACCATATCTGGGATATATAAAAGTCGTGATCTTTACTTCACTACCACCATTGAGTGGTCATCTGGACTTTTGGCTGCCATGATCTGGTAATCTTAATTTATTAGGAAAATATCTATCATTGGTATACCGTGTTTTCCCGAAAATAAGACCTCCCTGGATAATAAGCCCAGTCGGGCTTTTGAGCGCATGTGCTAAGATAAGCCGCTCTGAAACAAGCTCTCCCCAAAAATAAACCCTCCCGAAAATATTTAAATCCATGCGCAGCTGGTCCCCGCCATTTCCTCTGGTTAGGGTTAGGGAGACAGAGCTGGAAATCAGGTAAGATGGCAAGAGGAGCCCCGTCTTGCTCCATGTACCCCAAAATAATAAGACATCCCCGAAAATAAGGCCAAGCGCTTATTTCGGGGTTCAAAAAATATAAGACAGGGTCTTATTTTTGGGAAAACACGGTAATATAGTATGATAATTCCGTACTGCTTCTGGCTATCCAAATGGAATCAAACCAATACATTAAAAGCTTGAAGTTAAAGACAAACAAACAAACGTTCTCCTACCTTTCCAGAGGTCTTCACACCTTTCCACAGGCTAAAAAACAGGATTATGACAACCACCAAGAGGCACAGCACCAGCTGCCACCGAGGCTGGCCGATTTCATGAATCCCACGGCTAATTTGTAAAACTCTCCTCCTATCCAAAAGAGAGAAGAGGAAGAATTAGATCATCTAATACGGTGGGAGAACATGGTTGTCCAGCCTGGTTTAGCTCAGCAGACTAAAAGCATAGTGATCAACACCAGCTGTCTGCAACTACTGTAAGTTCGAATCTCACCAGGCTCAAGGTTGACTCAGCCTTCCATCCTTTCTAAGGTAGGTAAAATGAGGACCCAGTTTGTGGGGGCAATAAGCTGACTTTGTATAAATATACAAAAGTATGAAGGCTATTGCTTAATACATTGTAAGCCGCCCTGAGTCTCCGGAGAAGGGCAGCATATAAATCAAATTTTAAAAAAACCAAAACGTTTCACTTCTCATCCAAGAAGCTTCTTCAGTTCTTCACTGAAGAAGAAGCTTCTTGGATGAGAAGCGAAACATTTTCAAGAAAAAAAACAAGAACTCTTGTTTTTTTCCTTGAAAACATTTTGCTCCTTATCCAAGATGCTTCTTCAGTTCTTCTTCTCCTTCATTGAAGAAGAAGCTTCTTGGATGAGAAGTGAAACATTTTCAAGGAAGAAACAACAATAGCAACAAAGTCAAGTTGCCTTTTGAAAAAGCGTCTTTGGGACAAGCATGAGCTTGGATGATTGATAAGCCTCCATAGAAATTTGCCATTGAGAAGATGTTATTCCTGGCCAGTCCACTGTGACTCAAATCCTACACAGGGATCTTGAGCAGAGGACCTCTGCACCCCAAATAATCTTTGTTGGGTGGCATTGCTTAAGAGGATATCTTAAAAGTAGACAAAATCCTCCACCATTTCTAGAGATACAACAGGGTTCTCTCAAGAATGCATCAGAAGAATGATGTTTGATGAGTTGATAAGCAAGACTTTGTTATTGGAGGTAGAAGGATGGGTCTCTGGTTGTCTCCCCATGGTGGGCTCTATTTCTCTCTCTGTGACCAATACTGAAAGCATACTCTTTAGGAAGTGAAGCCTAAACAGGAAGCAGAATTTAAAAGAACATGACGTGCCTTCATGGGTTGGACTGCCTTTGTTTTCCCCATCGTGGTCTTTAGGATGGAGCCAGAAATAATAAACCTAGACACTCGGCTCCAAAACAGAAAGGACGGAGGTCTATAGATCTCAGGCATCCATTTAGCAAAGTCGGACCTTGAGGCCAAAATATTTCCAAGGAGCATCCTCATCTTAAGACAGTTCTGGATAACCTTTCTAGAAGGCAGGAAGCTATCTATGGAGCACCACCACAGATTGAATGCCAAACTGTATGGGTGCGTTCATTTTTACTGTCTGATAACTTCTGTTATTTTTAGACAGCTTTCTCCCTTCTTCCCTCCCTCCTTCTCTCTTTCTCTTCCTCTCTCTCCTTGCAATGTCTCTTCCACTCTCAATGCTCTCTCGCTCTCTTCTAAATTCTGATTTCGCAAAGCATGGCAAACAAACAGAGCATCGTCATCAAGAAAAATAAGCAAAAAACCCAAAACAGAACAAAGCAAAACAAACCAGAAATGACATAAGTCCCAAGAAACACCGTAAATGCATCTGTAGATATAAATACATTTGTTTTGAAGTTTCTCAGACGTTTTCTTCCTCCACCCTGTGAAAGAGTTTCTAGCTTGTTGAGTTGCTCTCTCTTAGCGGGGTATATCCAAAATGACTTTATAGCTGGAGGTACTGGGAGATGTTACCTACCTTTTTTGGTGAGGAAAAGAAGGAAAAGAAATCTCCCTCTGCCTCTGAGCAATTTTGCCCGGTTGCAGCAAACAGCCTGCTTTACTTCCATTTTCATTTTCAGCATAGCTTGATTAGCACAAGGGGAAAAAAAAATCTGCTCCAGCAATCTACCTCCTTGCAGCAAGTAGCAGAACCCTGCACAAAACAGCTGAGAGCAAATCAGCTGAGAGTCGGGAGGCCGATCCAATCAACTTGTGCTAATTAGGCTGTTGCTGAAGCTGAAAGGAGCTGTTTTTTCTTGCTGTTTGCTTGCAAGGAGGTAAATTGCTGGGAGGCAGAGGCCAAAGGGTGGGGGCCAGTGAGTGGGTGGGACTACATTCGGTGTATAAGACACACCTAAATTTTCATCCCCTTTTTGGGGGGGAGAAAGGTGCGTCTTATACTCCGTAAAATACGGTACTCATACACCCAAAGTTGGAAAATGCTGGGATAGATCCAGGAATGCTAGAGGGCACAAGCCCTGCAAAACTTCAGACTTACTCGTAAAATTCAGCCGCGGGAGTATTCTTGAGCTTGGAGCTAACGTTGAAGAATACGGAATTATTGACTTTGGGGTCTGTGCAGTTGGGGGTGTTCCAATGATTATTGCAATGAACCCAGGGAAGTTCCCCCATGGTGAAGGAGGCAAACAGGTAATAGAGAGACCAGGCAATGATAACGTTGTAGTAGAAGCCAACGTAGAGTGCTATGAGGATCACAGCATAGCCCACGCCTAAAGACGAAGGAAAAAGAGATTATTCTAAGTATAGCAATAGCCATTGCGTTTAGACTTCTCTCCCTGTTGTGGCCTGTCGGCCGCTGGACCCTCCAGCAGCCAAATCAGAGGAGGAGGAGGAGGAGGAGGAGGAGTCAGGGTCAGCATCAACCTGAGAGCTCCGAAGGGGAAGAGGGAATGGAGCTGGCAGAGAGAGAGACAGACAGACAGAGGCGGAGCCGTCAGCCCTCAGATGGAAAATCAACAGCCCCCAGGTCTAGAGGTGGCTGATGAGGAAGAAGAGGAACAGCTGAGTCCAGTGCCTGACACACGAATGCATAGAAGGCAGAGGAGAGGAGAGCAGTGGAAACCTATGGGCTGATCCTTGGGACGGAAGTGCCACTGCTGCTAGCAAAGCCCCACCCTACCTCTGGGGAGAAAAGGCAGGGGGCAGAGATGAATAGATGTGGCAGACAACTATTCATTTTCTACCCGGACAGATTTGTTAACCTGCAGTGAGAGAGAAACTTTTTGCCGGGGCTGCCGGCACTCCTGATAAAAGAATCTTTGAGTTAACTTCAGAGGGTTTGTCGTGTTTGGGGAGCTGGGACAGAATAGTTCCATGCCATCACTCTGCCAAACCAGGGGTGAGTTCTAACATTTTTTACTGGTTCTGTGGGCGTGGCTTATTTTGTGGGTGTGGCTTGATGGTCATGTGACAATTATTTAGGATTTAGCAGAGGTACTGGTCTACCAGGCTTTTAACTGCTTGCAGAGCTGTACCGATCTACCCATTTATTTTTTGCAGGCACTGCTCTACTCAATTATTTTTGCAGGCACTGATCTACTCATGTATTTTTGCAGGCACCGGTCTACTCATTTGTTTTCTGTTACCACTGATCAGCTGTAGGGCGGCCCTTTGAAGCCCTGCCACAAGAGTTTAAACAGTTTTTTTTCCCTCTAGCCATCAGCTGGGACTCAGGAGGCAGCAATAGATTGGGGGTGGGGCCAAATAAAAGGTAAGAATAACGTGGAGGGGGCGGGGGGCAGGGGGCAGAACCGGTTCGGTGACATCATATCATCACCGCTACCGGCTCGGGAGAACCGGGCCGAACCAGGAGGAACCCACCACTGAACTAATCTCTACAACACTGTCAAGCTATCCAAAAAGGCAGTTACCGTCATGATTCTCATCTTCCCTATTCCCTATCTCCTTATCTTCTTACGACTATAACTTGGTTGCTTGTATCTTACAATTTATATTGTTTACTTAGTATGATTTACGTTGATTGTTTATTTAGTATCCATGACTATTATAAAGCCTCGTATCTAATGTTTTACGATGAATGTATTTTACAATGACTATGTTAATGTTGTCGCAATTGCTGTAGGTAGATTGAGAGCTTACGCGCCGGAAACAAATTCCTTGTGTGTCTAATCACACTTGGCCAATAAAGAATTTTTTATATATCGCTTCACAGTGCTTTACAACCCACTCTAAGCAGTTTACAGAGTCAGGAAGTAGACTCAGGAGTGTGGACACCAAACATATAAATAAATGCTCTAGACTCTAGACCCGTGATGGCGAACCTATGGCACGGGTGCCACAGATGGCACGTGGAGCCATATTGGTGGGCACGCGAGCTCAGCTCCGGCACACGTGTGCGTTAGCCAGTTGATTTTTGGGCCTTCTAGGCTCACCAGAAATCAGGAAACATGCTGTTTCCAGCCTCTGGAGGGCCTCTAGGGGGGTGGGGAAAGCCGTGTTTGCCCTCCCCAGGCTCCTAGAAAGGCTCTGGAGCCTGAGGAGAGCGAAAAATGGGCCTACCGGGTCCATGTGCCATTGTGTGCCAAAAGCAGGGGGAGCATGCAGGGGCATAGAATTATGGATGTGGGCACACATGTGTGTGACCCCTCCACACTCCCCCCGCTTTTGGCACGCGATGGCAAAAAGGTTAACCATCACTGCTCTAGACTATCTAACCCTGATGATGTTACCTAATTGGGTCGTGAAATGTCTGCAAGAAAACAACCAAGCTCAGAGAGCACCAAGGACCCCTCCTCCTCATCATCATCATCTTCCTCCTCCCCCCTCATCTTCCTCTTCTTCTTCTTCTTCTTCTTCCTCTTCCTCCTCCTCCAATCCCATTCCCTTCTAGCACTGATGATGTTCCCTAGTTGGGTCATGAAACGTTTGCAAGAAAATCTCCAAGGACCCCAGAGTTCAACCCCGAGCTACAGATATTCTCTTCTTTATGGTACATAAATAAAGGCTCAGATCCCCTTCAACCCTGGCACAACTCTGACTGACAGCTGAAACATCCATGGTTGCCCCGAATAGGTTGAAGACTTTGGATTTACCTTTAAACAACGGGCAGATTTTCCATACGGTAGCAGCCCCTTCCCTATTATACTGGCCTAAAGCAAGTTCCATATAAAACAAAGGCATTCCTGCAATGATGAGGAAGAGGCTGTAAGGGATGAGGAAGGCACCTGGAAAGACAAAAATACATACAGATGAAAGAACTGCTGGCTTGCATTCTTATGCATTAAAGGGTTTTTTTTTTTCTCCCCCAGAAGAGGATTGCATTAAAGAATTTGCTTGGAGTTTCTTTGTTTCGGCTGTTTTTAAAGTCGTCTTCGATCACAAAGAAGCAGCTGTTGCAGAAACATAGAAAGGAAGAGTATTTAGAACATCCTTGTTTCTTTTTTTCTAGACCTAGCCTCTTCATCATTCCCCACCTCTACAAGGCAGCCTTTGGTAGCCTTCTCTCTCGATAGATTTCTGCTGTTATTGCAATATATGTGAGAAAGAAAAAGAAAAAGGAGGAGGAAGGAAGGAAGGAAGAAAGAAAGAAAGAAAGAAAAGAAAGAAAGAAAAAGAAAAAGAAGAAGGAAGGAAGGAAAGAAAGAAGGAAGGAAGGAAGGAAAGGAAAGGAAAGGAAAGGAAAGGAAAGGAAAGGAAAGGAAA